>CAJQUN010000439.1:0-465665 GCA_907163345.1 Haberlea rhodopensis
GGCCTGGTTGCCTCATTTGATCCATCCTGAAATATAATACAAAAATTATAAACATTAATATCAACATTACAAACAATATCCGCCGACTACTACGGCCGTCACACAACGACCGTCAACAACCGCCAACCCACGTAGCCGGAAGCCACCAGTCTGCCCGCCGCCGGCCGTCCGGCCACCGCCGCCGGAGATACTTAAAACAACGTGGGTTTGCAGCACCCTCCGGAACCAACATTTCAACATCAATATCTTCAAAATATTAACCCACAACACATATACTCACAATTTACATATCAAAATCATATTTCATCTAAAATCAAACAATAACAAAAATCAAACAAACGATTTTATATAAAATATCATGATTTATCTAAAATTAAAGCATAACAAAAAAAAAAAAAAACATACCTAAATAATTTTGATACAAAATTATCAAAACGCTTTGTAGAGGAAATGAATTTTTTGCAGAGACGAAGTTAAGCGCGCGGTGTGCCGTGTAAATGAAAATGAAGGTAGGGTTTCTATAAAATATACTGATGTCGCCATCTAAGATGGCGACATCAATAAAAAAAAAAATTTATTGATGTCGCCATCTTAGATGGCGACATCAATAAAAAATTTACGCATGAAGTTTTCGAAGGATGAAGGCTGGATTTGTTCACGAAATAGGTGCTGATTTTTGTTAGACTTTATGGCTGAACTTTAGGATTTATAAGGCTCAAATTTCGAAAATAAGAGTGATAAGTTTTCGAAATTGTAGGTGCACAATCTTCAGATTTTCGTTGGCTAATGTATTGATAAGATGATGTGGTGATTTGGACTTTGACTCCCACTTATTTATTAAGGATCTTGATAACTCATGATTATCCTTTAATTATTTTGTTAGGTAATTCATTATCTACAATTCAAAATATGATTTATCAAGTGTTTTGTAATTTACAGATTATTTATTTAAGTGTTTTACTAGCTAAGATATTGATAAAGATCACTTATTATTATCTTAGTAGTATTTTCAATTATCTCCACACTTTTAATTGTTTTAAAAGTCTAAAAGATTGAATAATATAACCCAGTATTATCTTATCTCATATACAAACTCTAATTATAAAATACTAGGTTCTAGGTTTAGCTAAAAGTCTACAAGATTAAATCGAATATGATTTATCTATTTTAAGTGTTTTATTGGCTAATAGATACAATGACATGATTCCTAATTATCCACAAATTATTTATTAGTATTTATTAACTCATGCTTTTCTATTAAGTATTTGAATTTGAAAATGTCATCTATCTAATATTTTGTAAGCTAGATTATCATCTATCAAGTATTTTGCTATCTACAAGATTGAGATAATGTGACTCATTGTTATCTTTAACATAATTCAATATTATCCTTTAATTTATAATATTATCTTGATATCAAGTAGTTGTTTTTGACTAAATTCCGGGTAGCTGAGCAGACCAAAACATCGTGTAGTTGAGTTGACCAATACTCTAGTTATTTGACCTGGTTGGAAACCCGGTTCTCACAAAACTAGTTTATGGTCCTTGTAAGAACGAAGTAACAACAGAGCTGACATGTTCTCTGGGCAGGGCTAACCTGCTGTAATAACTCCGAAAGAGTTCTAAAATAATTCTAAATATTAAATTGAATACCAAGGCTGACCTATTTCTAGGCAGGGCTCACCTGCTATACACTCCAAAGAGTTCTAAATAATTATAAATATAGAATTGAATAACAACAGGGCTGACCTGTTTGAACTCCACAGAATAAACATGAGTGAATGACTCTCGTCTGATCTGAACTCCAGTGCGGACAAACCGTTCCTGGGCGGACCATGGCAGTAAATGTTTGTCTGAGCGGACCATGACAATATATCTTTGCCTAGGTGGACCATGGCAATATATCTTAGTCAGGGCGGACCTGGACTTCTCTCAGTCAGGGAGAACCTGGACCTTTTCTTAGTCAGGGCGGACATGGATTTTTCCTTACTCAGGGCGGACCTGGACTTTTGTCTTAGTCAGGGCGGACCTGGACTTTTTCTTAGTCAGGGCGGACCTGGACTTTTTCCTTAGTCAGGGCAGACCTGGACTTTTTCTTAATCAGGGCAGATCTGAAGTTTTTTTCTTAGTCAATGCGGACCTGGACTTTTTCCTAGTCAGGCCGGGCCTGAACTTTTTCCTTAGTCTGGGCGGACCTGGACTTTTTCCTTAGTCAGGGCAGACGTGGACTTCTTCTTTAGTTAGGTTACTCATGGGACAATACTTCCGAATAATGCTTCACAATAAGAACTTGCTGATATGAGCTCATACATAAAAAAAACGTGCTTAAGAGTAATATTTCCTGAGGTGAAAAGCGTTACAGGGCCTCTTCAACTTTCTCCCCTCCGCGACTTCCAGGTAGTATGCCCTAGAGCTCAACTTTTGAACTATCTTGTAAGGTCCTTCCCATTTAGGGTCAAGTTTCCCGACTTCCGTTGGCTGAAATTTTTGAGTACAAGGTCTCCCGACCTGGAAACTTCGAGGCACCACTCGTTTGTTATAGGCCTTGATTATTTTGTTTCGATAGGACTCCATCCTGTTGGCACTCTCTCTCTCTCTCTCTCTTTTCACATATCATGTCTAAGTCTAAAGCTCGACGTTCATCGTTGTCATTGTCATAAGCATGTACCCTAGCCGAGGTTGCTCATATCTCTGCTGGCAAGACTGCTTCTGAACCATACTCATATTGAAGGGTGTCTCCCCCATAGGGGTTCGGGGAGTAGTTCGATAGACCCATAGTACACTCGGAAGTTCATCAACCCAGTCTTTCCCTACTCCATACAACCTTGCCTTCAGCGCTTGCACTATAAATCGGTTAGTGGCTTCCGCCTGCCCATTGCTTTGAGGATAGGCCACAGAGGTGAAGCCCTGCTCGATCTTCATCTCATTGCACCAGGCTGTCAACTTCCGCCCTTGGAATTGTCTCCCATCAACCTCATCGGTACTCCAAACCGACATACGACATTCTTCCATAAGAAGTTCTGCACGTCCTCCTCAGTAATCCGGGCTAGGGCCTCTGCCTCTGCCCACTTCGAAAAATAATCCACAACCACTATTAGGAACTTTTTCAGCCTTGGGGCGATGGGGAAATGTCCCACGATATCCATGCCCCACTGGCCGAATGGGCAAGCTGTTACCATGGATTTCATGAACTGAGCTGGCTGTGATTGGAATTTACCATGCCTCTGGCAGCCCTCATAAGTAGCCACAACTTGCACTGCATCTCTCCTCAAAGTATGCCAAAATATCCGGCCAGGAGAGTTTTTTGGGCCAAGGCTAGTCTCCCTAGGTGATCTCCGCAGCAACCCTTGTGTATCTCGTGAAGCACGTATTTAGCCTCTTCCTCTGTCAGGCACCTAAGCAGAGGCCCAGCAAAAAATCTCTTGTATAAAGTATCCCTGACCAAGGCAAATCTGAAAGCCTGCATCTTCACCCTCCTTGCTTCATTTTTGTCCGCAGGCAACTCGGACTTCTCCAGATACTTTAGGATGAGGGTCATCCAGCTTTCCGCCATGGGAGGCTCAAACCCAGACTGCAATGATGGTGTCAGCTCGGTCTGGAATACGACTTCCCTCTAGGACAGAGGCCCCAATGATGTGGCCCACTTTGCGAGCTTGTCTGCTTCGTAGTTATCCTCCCGAGGTATTCGTACTATACTCAACTCAGAAAAGCTTTCAGACATTTCTTGGATAGCTTTCAAATATTCAATCAACTTCTCGCTCTTGACCTCGATATTCCATTTCACCTGCTGGGCCCCTAGTTGAGAGTGAGAATTGAGGACCACCCTACTAGCGCCTACTTCCCGAGCTAATTTGAGCCCGGCTAGTATCACCTCGTACTCCGCCTCGTTGTTAGAGCCCCGAAAGTCCAACTTGACCTTAACTTTTATCTTCTCACCCGTCAGAGAGATCAATACTACTCCGACTCCGCATCCCTCGTTGTTCGAGGCCCCATCAACATACACTTTCCACACCTCCTCCTGTTCGGATCGATCATCTCTGCCAAAAAATCGGACAGTGCTTGACCTTTAATAGATGTCCTAGGCTGGTAGGATATGTCATACTCACCAAGCTTAATAGTCCATTTGACCAACCTTCCTGATACATCGGGCCGTGTCATGATCCTTCCCATTGGACTATTTGTTAACACCGAGATGTGGTGGGACAAGAAGTACGGTCTCAACCTCCTTGCAGTTAACCAGGGCTAATGTCAACCTCTCTAACTCTGTGTATCTGAGCTCCGCCCCTCGCAAGGCATGACTGACATAATAAACCGATCTCTGATATGCTCCTTCCTGTTTGACCAACACAGAGCTTACTGCATGCTCTGCGGCTAAGAGGTAAACCCACAACTTTCTCCGGGATCAGGCTTGACCAACACAGGTAGCTCTGCCAAATACCTCTTTAAGTCGGTAAAGGCCTTTTGACATTCTTCATTCCATTCGAATTTCTTTGCTTTCCTTAGCACTTGGAAGAAATGATAACTCCTATGTACTGACCTGGAAAAGAACCGTGCTAAGGAGGCAATTCGACCTGTCAATTTTGGACCTCCCTTATAATTTTAGGGGAGGTCATGTCTTCTACTGCTCTGACCTCATGAAACCCAAAAATTCCCACTCTTCACCCCGAACACACATTAGCGGGATGCAACTTCAGTCCGAACTTATTTAGGGTGGCAAATGTTTCCTCTAAGTCAGGTATGAGATATGATCTGCTCATTGACTTTACTAGTATATCATCAACATATACCTCAATGTTTCGCCCCGCTTGTCCTTCGAATACCTTATCCATCAATCTCTGATACGTAGCCCCAACATCTTTTAGGCCGAAAGGCATGACTGTGTAGCAGTACGTTCCCTCTGAGGTGATGAGAATGACTTTGTCTTGATCCTCCTTGGCCAAGGGAATCTGGTGATACCCTTGATACACATCCATAAAGCACAACAACTCATACACTAATGTGGAGTCTACGAGCTGATCAATGCGGGGCAAAGGGTAACAGTCTTTGGGGCAGGCTTTGTTCAGATCTCCAAAATCAATGCATATCCTCCACTTTCCGGATGACTTTGGTACTAAGACTATTTTGGAGAGCCATGTTGGAAACTGCACTTCCCTAATTTGCCCGACCTTTAACAAGGTTTGGACCTCTGTTTTTATAACCTTGTCTTTTCAGGTCCAAAATGTCTCTTTTTTCTGCTTGGTTACTCCGGTCGACACTCAGTCTGTGCTATGCAACTTCGGGGCGAATCTCCGTCAACTAGACTGAAGACCACTCGAATACGCTAGCATGCTTTGACAGGCACCTCAGCAGATCCTGCTTCAGATCTGTGCTTAGGTCCGAGGCCACCCTTGTTGTTTTTTCAGGATGACCTGGGATCAGGATAACCTCGTCCTCTCCTTCCAGCACTGCTTGAACTTCTTGTACTCTCTGTATTTTCTGTATGAGGTGAACCACTCGATCCCCCTGATCTCCCATGCCCCATTCTTGCCTTGACCTCTTTACTTCCACCCTTACTGTCTCAGTATAACATATCTTCGCTGACGGCTGGTTCCCCTTTACTTCCTGATCTTTTCCCGACTGGGAATTTGATTTTTTGGTGGAAAGTAGACGCTATAGCCCTGAACTCGTTCATGGTCGGCCTTCCTAAAATGATGTTATATAAGGACGAGGCTTCCACGATGGTGAAAGAGGTCCACCGAGTCTTTTTGCCATCCCCCAAGCCCATGGATAGGGGTAAGGTGATCTGCCCGAGAGGGTATACTGTATGGCCTGCAAAATCAAAAAGAGGAGTAATGATTTGCTCAAGATGATACTCACCTAACTCCATCTGCTGGAAGGCATCATGGAACAACACATTCACGGAGCTCCCGGAATCCATGAAGACTCCTGACATCGTAGCGCGACGGTCGCCCGTATCACGAGAGCATCATTATGAGGCGTTTGCACACCTTCCACATCTTGAGGACCGAAGCTAATCACCAATTCCTCCTCGACATTGACAGCATTTCCTAAGCTCAGTATTTCTCTCCTGCTTATTTCTTTCCGGGGCTCTGTTGGAATCACCATCAGTAGCTCCCCCAGAGATCATGTTGATAAAACCCCAGGTGGAAGTTATTTCTTGGTGGCTCTTGCTCCTCTAGCCTCCTTATCTGTCCACGGCCTCGTCCCCGGCCTTGAAAGGGGACTCGGAAATTAGGACGTCCACCTCTGCCTCTCCCTCGGTAGGCACCTCGGCCCCTCCCCCATGAAGGGTTCCCAGAAGGTGCGCTCGGCCTAGGCGCCATCTGCTTAAACTGAGAACAATTTTGCAGGGTCTGCTCGAGTTCTCGATCCAAATGACATCACTCTTGTGTGTTGTGCCCAGGTCGTTGATGAAAATCGTAGTATTTTTCCGCGGACCCCTTGCTCAGTCCGTCCTCGGTTAGAGGTGATTTTTGAGGGGTTTGCTCTTCACAAATCCAGACTGTCTCCTCTTTAGCAATCTTTAGAGGTGTATAGTGGGAGAAACACACGAGTCTCGCGTCTTCTGCAGGCCTTTTTTCTGCAGGCCTAACCTACTTGTCCCCAACTTTCGCACCTTCTTTCCTTCTCATTCCATGCGACTCCTCAACGTTGATATACTTCTCAGCTCGTTTCAGTAGATCATCATATGTGACGGGGGGTCTCTTGATCAAAGACCGGAAAAACTCCCTTGCCCTCAGGCCCTAGGTGAATGCGCTGATCAAGATTTCTGATGGCCAAACAGGCACCTCCAGGCTTGCGACATTAAAGTGCCGAATATACTCCAGAAGGGACTTGCTCTCTGCTTGTCTCATCTCAAACAGACTTAGTGAGGTCTTCTTATACCGCTTACTGTTGGTGGACTGGTGAAGGAAAGCCGAGCTGAACTCTGCGAATGAGGTTATGGAAGAAGGTTCGAGTTGATTAAACCACTATTAGGCCGACTTCACCAAGGTGGTGAGGAAAACTTTGCATTTCAGACGGTCCGAGTAGCAATGCAACATGACAGCGTTCTCAAACCCGCCCAGGTGCTCCTTCGGATCTGTGCTTCGGTCATACTCCCTGGCACTCGGGGGTCGAAAGTTGTTTGGGAGCTCTTCCCACACTATTTCCGGGGAGAAAGCAGTGCCCTTCTTTGGGGCGCAATTCCCCCCAATTCCCTTCTTCATCTCTCCGACCTTCTCTCTCAACTCTTCCATTTTCCCCTCGAGGTTTGACCTCCAGTGACCGGCGGGTGAGATGTGGCTACATGCTCAGGTCGTCCATTTTCTCGAATGTTTTCTCCCTGGCCACTATCAGACTAATCCATAGCTCGCTTCATAGCTCTTCAGTGTTACCGAGATGCGGCGCACTGTTATACCGACCATATGTGGTGGCTCTCTCCCGTTGACCGATGGTGCCCGGTGTTCATTGTTCGCCTCGTGGTTCGTTCTCCGCATGTTTACCATTTTTATCAACGTCTTATGCTCTAGTTCCCATAGACGGCGCCAATTGTTACCTGAAATTTTGGTATGGTGTTTTCCTAGGTGAACAATAGTTCTTCCCCCTCCGGAGATGAGATGTCCTAAAAGAAAAAAAGGGTTAGAAGGGAGCCGGAGAAGGTTCTCCGACGGGGCCCCTCCGACGATCAAGTCAATATAGGATAGGGAATTAAAACTTTAGGCAGGAAAAAAAATAGCAGAGAGTCGTCCCTCTGCAAACCTGATGCCCCATATATATATACTAGGACGGTGATAAAAAAACCAACATGCAACGGCCTGCGGGGGCCTTGGGGACCATCGTGAGCACTCAACTGGGAGTCGATGTCCAGAGGGGGGACCACCGACATAAAATGTACCTCTTGTGCGACGCGCCACCTACGAGATCCTGACGGTACTGGGAGATATTCTTTGAATATTAGTCACTCTCTGATTGGCCCATTTGTGAGTGGTCCTCTGTCTGGAATAAAATTCTGTTATAGACAGCTCAGATGAGAGGGACCACATTAGTGCTAACGATGTCACTTAGCCAACGCCGAAGAAGAAGCTAGGGGAATTGCTTAAGGTCGGGATACCAGCCCGGGTACAGTCTCGATCACTGTGCAAGGCTGTCCTCTTTCCAGTATGGGCTGGGACGGCCTGTGATCATGTAGAGTTAAGGACACGTGCCGAGCTGAGGACGTGAGGATATTTCGAGCTGAGGAAATGACGAGCTGAGGACTTGAGGATATTTGCTGAGGACTTGAAGATATTTGCCGAGCTGATGACGTGGCCATGAACGACGAAGTCGGGTCGGGTTATACCCCTGGAGTTAGGGTCGAAGGTATAGGGGTATCATATTCCTTCTAAATCCTAGTTTGCACGAGTGATTTGGAGGTTTTTGAAGAAGAAACGACAAGGATGGAAGATAAGGAGATGAGAAGGTGAAGCATATGGTTCCTATCCAATCTTTTGATGTGTTTTGTATGTGTCATGCGTTTTGTTTGTATGCATGTGTTGTCCGTGTGCTTGTGTTATGTCTTGTTATATATATATATATATATATATATATATATATATATATATATATATATATATATATATATACTCTTTCATCTTACTTTTATTTACTATATTATAAAATGTAAGGACCTCATAGAAATTGATTTTGTTATGACCACTCCAAAATTGCAAAAAAAAAAAAAAAACCTTATCTTTTTCTACGATGCAAGAGGCTTCATAAAAAGTAAAAATTGCAGTGTTATTGTGGCAGTTTCAAAAAATTACATAACAAAATTACAGGCGAGAGCCAACTGCATACCCATGTACCTTCAACTTTCTCAGCCTTAACAACTGCACACACCCACTTCTTTTCCAACTGCTAGATTCCAGTTTCTTCATCCATTTGTTCACTGTAATCCTAAACAATAATTTCTTCAACGCCACAAAAAGACATATCATTCTTCATTCTTACATTCCCAGGATTTGTTTGATTGCCCTGTAAATGGAAATTTCAACATCATAAACATGAAGTTTTGTAGATTATTTTTCTCGGGGTACTCCCCATTTGCTTCTCCTTTACACTCATCAGGAATATCTCATAACTTTATGACTTATGAAACTTCTGTGGCTTTCATGTTGTGTTGTTCAATAAATTATTGGATTTTTATGATTATCTGGGTGCTTTTTTATATCATCTGAATTTTATGGATTAGTTAGACACTGCATTTAGGAAATGTGTGTTTGAATTTCATATATGATAGTGTGATCCTGACTAAAAATGTTTTAAGTTTGCCTCCAATTACATTGACCTTCAACTGGTTGTTAAAATGCTTCTAATACATACTTGGTTAATATGTTTTTTTGTAATTTATTCCTAGATCCACGTTTTCTTCAGGAAGTCAAAAATGGTTATTTGTAGGAGATTCTAATGTGGAACAATTCCAAGGGAGCCATTGAGCGGCGGAAGCCGGCGGCCTGACCTTGCTTTCTCCATCGGCTACATTACAAGGAATAGGTTCCTCTGAAATATTGTCGAACCTTTGACGAAGTTTTTCTGTCTCTGTAGTGATAGTTAAGTCATTTAAATTTAGGCTTCCGAACACCCAATTTTCCCGTGTGGAGTCTAAGGTCCACTGCCCTACCCACATACGATCATTTCATACCAACTTAAGTTCTGAAGCAATACATTAGTTGTTCTTTAAATACTAGCAGTAATGTTTAAGCTATGTGCTTTTTAATTTCATGCATATATTAACCAACGAAGTGGTGAAGGAAATGAGAACTCGATTGTTGAATTCAAACGACAAAACCAAGAATATGCAAAGAGTGTGTCAAAGCACAGTGATAATATTTGAATCTTTATAACATGGATGGACATTTTGTTTAGCTTGATCTTATGTGTATTTTGCTAGGTGCACAGGTACTTGAGGGCACCAAAGAGCTAGAATGGCTGAGATAACGAGCCGATATTCGGTGCGTATGAAGACATTTTGCCGTTATAGTAAACTTATTAGATGTTGGGACGTTGATCCATCCCTGTATGGATCTATGTTTGCTGAATCTGTCTCAAAAATAGGTTCCAAATTTGTGGAGATGACCATGTTTATCTGCTGAAATCTCATAAATAATTCTACGCTGCACATAACAAAAATATAAACTAGGCGTGACCTCGACAGAATGAAGGAAGTGTGGTTTCATAACATAATGGCAAGGTTGCCCGAAATTTTTAATTTAGGGTTGATTTCGATCGAATTAATTTCAATTATTTTGCGCTGAAATTATGCACTTGATAACTCATAATCTATTGATATTTGCATCCAAACAGGAAAAAAAGTTTCTTGCGTATATTTGTTGGTGATGCTGTAAGGCTCGATTAAATTTGAACTCAGACTTCTTATTTATTTGTGGTTGGTTGATGAAATTGGATTCTGTTTTGTAATTTTAAATGTCAAATTGATGGAGCTGGATGGTGATTGAGTTATGTTCATGTCATCATATCGAACTTAATATAAATTTCAGAACTTTCTATGTGTTGTACTTACCTTCATATATTTTGCTACGAACATGAAAAAAGCAAGGTAATTACTCAAGTATGGTTGAATCTATGCCAAAATGGTCGAGATACATCCATCTAATAGCTAAGCATGGATCTTGAAAAATGAAAGGGATATAGCTTTAGTATGCCATTCCGTAACTTATCTCATTTTAGTTTCCCCAATGATATGGAATTTTGTTTCATTTGAGTTCATCGCATTTGATGAATTGGTTGAGGACAAAGGCATAAATATATTGATTGATCCGAAGGCTCTAATAGGTAAGACCAACTCACACCCATCTCATCGTTTGGTTCATTGTTACCAATAGATATGTTTGTGTTTATTTTTATGTGTGCATCTTTTAAAAAAATTATTTTTTGTAATTTGATAATTGAATGTTAATTGCGATTTTATTTGTTGAATTCTTAGGTGTTGGGCATGAGTTAGTGATGAAACATTTTGATTTTAGGATTTCCCTCATGAGAGTGAGTGAATAGGATTGAATTATATTTTGCAAAAATATTCAATAATGTTGCATAATATTCATGTATTACGTTACACACGCAACATATATGCTTCATCCGCTAGTATATATATATATAATGTATAAATATGTCGTGGTCTGGATACATTTATTCGTACTCTATATGTAATCCGGGTTTTGTGTAATTATCGTTAATCCGGATTAATTAGTAATGAGACCTTACATAATTATTCAATATAAGTTAAACAAATCAACCCTTGTTCACATCCAAGAATTTGAATTTGTACAAATTGAACATATTGAGTTTGACATTAATGGGTGAAAGATTAGGCAATATGATTAATCATGCCCAATAAATAATATATAGTATTAATAATTGGGGCCATGGCACCAAACAAGACAATGAGGAGGTCACTTATTCATATTTCGAGACCGAGCCCAGTCAAAAAGCTCTATAGAAGCCACACCAGATAAATCATTTACTTCTGAGTTTGCTCCACCTTAGCTCTAATCTTCTGTTCCAACGCAGATATCTCAGTCTCGGGGTTGAACATTCGATTAAGAGCATGCATATTCTCAAGCGTTTCGCTCAAAGTACGGCTATCACTCCCATCACACCTTGCATTGGGCCATGTAGCAGCTTGTTCACAATGCCTCTGCTACAATCATCAACAGCCTTATGCGACTTCTTTGGAACTTCGTCACCCATTTTTTACCAGCATTTTTCGACCTCTGCAGCTCTTATTCTTTCAGCATATAAGCCCTTAACTTCTTTATAGTTGGAACAGTTTATAGCGAATCTCGCCAGGCTTCAAATTGTTTTGGTTCCTCGGTTATTATTTCTTGAGCTTCCATTGCTATACGTAGCCGATCCTCTTTATTTGCAGCCACAACTTCCTTAAGATCATCCATGTTGTACGCTCGTGAACCCTCGTGCTCGTTGACACACGAACCCACATTTCTTGGAACAGAAATGTCAATAAAAAGCCTCAAAACCACCGAGATCTAGACCTATGGGTGCAAGGTCGACAACATGCTCTTTAAGAAAGAGAGGAATGTTAGATGCAGTGCTGGTAAAAATCACATCAACTTCAGCTGCACTGTTTAGAATTTCTGTGAGGGGTTTGTAGACTATTTCAACGTCCTTAATCTCATCACGGATGGAAGCAACTCTATGTTCATTTCTGTTCACAAACACCATCTTTCTGCATCCTTTGGCAACCAAGTGCTTTATCACAAGGTTGCCCATCTTTCCTGCTCCAATTACTAACATCCTAGCAGTGGCATGGGAGGTTTCGGGAAGCTTGGTTCAAGCCAATTCCACAGCAGCTGAACTTTCAGAGACCGCTCCTGCCGCTAGGTTGTTTCAGTTCTAACCTTCTTTCCAACAGTGATTGCGTGCTTAAAAAGACCACTTATGTTCCTTCCAAAGCCCACAACCCCTTGGCCAACTTTAACCACTTGTTTCACTTGAGCTAGTATCTGACCTTCTGCTAAAACCAATGAATCTAGCCCAGATGACACTTCAAAAATGTGCTGGGTCGCATCTTTGTCATAGAGCAAAAGAAGGCGCTGACAGATCTCTGAAACTGGAATTCCTGTTAAACAACAGATACTCTTTTTCTCCCCTCTATTCCTTCGTTCATATGTACCTTTATATACAACAGCAGCGCTATATCCAGTGGGCTGACATTTTGGTGGCCGTGTAGGGCATTCCGGAATAAGGTGACCAGGCTTCTTGCAATAATTGCACTTTTAGTGGTACAATATTTTGCAATATGCCCAAATTCCTTGCACATGTAACATTGAACTTGACGTATGCCCTTCCCTTTCCCTTTCACATGTGAGCCGTAGGCCACATCATTGGAAAAACTCGTGTGTTGTTGGTATGTTCCTTGTGTAGCAAGGCGTTGTTCCTCTCGTAGCAAGTCCCCAAAGCAAACATCTAAAGATGGAGAGGGATCACGGTTCATCAACGTAGAACGTGCGATTTCGAATTCGGGACGCAATTTCATCAAGAACTGATCTCGTTTGCTTTGTTCGTTAACGGCTTGAACGTCAGTAAGAGATCCAGTCGGAACCTTCGCATAAATAATATCAGTGAACTCAGTCCATAGGATTTGAAAACCTCTGAAATATTCTTGAACAGAGAGATTGCCCTGAGCGTAATTGGCAATCTCGTATTCTAGTTGAAAACGCCGAGCCACATTATTTTGACAATAAACTTGTTTTAGGTAATCCCACATGGCTTTAGCGGTCTTGTACGGGCATAGATTGAGCACGATGAGAGGATCGATAGAGGCTAACATCCATGACATGATGCGAGCATCTGTGATTTGCCATTTGACTAGTAATGTTGCATCAGTGGGAGTGGAAGTACTCCCGTCGAGATGTCCCCATAATTCTTTGCCGGTGACAAAAAGATGAAATTGGAATTCTCAAGCCGAGTAATTTTTTCCCGTGAATTTGACACCGAAAGATTCAAAAGTGCTCATGATGAACAAGATCGAGAGCTTCACGGTGTGAAATTTGTTGAATGAGAAGTAATCGCACAGTTTAGGGCCAAGAAAAATTGCACAAAATTGCAATTAAATAAAAGGCCAGGAAAAAAAACGACTACTCTGAGAACAAACTGAGAGACTGCGATTAAATTCCAAAACCCACCCAACTTTTTGGTGGTTTCACGAGGAAGATGAGTATCGAAAAAATAAATTCGACTACTCCAAGAACAAATCAGGTAATTTCGAATCAAATTGTAGAAACCCACACAATTTTCGGTGGTTTCAAGATGAATTGTCGGTGATAAATGTCTCGATCACGTCGAGAGCAACAAAAGAGCACACGAAAAATTGCGCACGGTTAGATTGCAAACAAAGGACAAAAAAATTTATGGGTTTCAAGATTGTGGCTCTGATACCATGTTAAACAATAGATACTCTTTTTCTCCCCTCTATTCCTTCGTTCATATGTACCTTTATATACACTATAGTTCCTAATCTACCTCCTAGAATTGCTCCATAAGAAAGGAATGTAATCCAAAACAAGCTAAACATATATACAATGCCTTGGTATGGTAATGCCGTGTGGTTTATTATGAGAGGTGGCTTGATTTAAGCAGCTTGCTTCAAATGGAAGTTATTATATGCAGCAGCTTGCTTCAAATGGAAGTTATTATATGCAGCAGCTTGAGTTAAGTGACAACTGTTTGATTCAATTGACTAGATTGTCAATTCCACTAGTCTGGCAAAGCATACTACATCTTATGATCATGGACATGGTAATATAAGGTTGGTTTGATGCTACCCTTAATGACATTTTTTATGAGCATGGACATGGTAATAGAAGGTTGGTTTGATGCTACACTCAATAGCATACATCAAACCATTGGATGAGAATATTCCAATCAAAGAGTTGCTACCCTTAATGGTAGTTCCCATGTAGTGCTCATGGAAAGTAGCAACCAATAAACCATAATAGAACACAATTAATCTCGACACATTCCTTCCTACATTGTTATTCTACTGCTGACAAAGAATGCGGTTGACATTTCTAAGGATAAGTTAACATAAACTCTCCAGAAATATAGGAATGTCGTACTTAAATTATTCATTTACACGTTCAGTTTATAATTTGGTAGTGAACTCTTTTGGGATCCTTATATATTAATAATATAATGTTTCCATTAAATTTCAAAGAAAAAGCTAACATGAACGAACGCAGTAAGCGTATTCTTTGTTCTTTTTACATTTATTTATCCTAAATTCTTCTACACTATGTTATATAAGTGATAAAGAAACTGTAAGGTCACCATGGATCCCTAAAAGAAAAGAAGTTTCAAAAAATACCTTAGACATCCATTCAGTGACTTCTTTGATTCCCCGATGCCTAGAAAGAGCTAAAACATAGATTTCCGTTCTGTTACATTTACTAAGGACAGCAGCTTCTTCAATGTGATTCAAACTACATAGCTCCCCAATAGCGCTGGGCCACTCTGTTTATTGGACAGCAAGTTTTTCCCGCATTTCAGGTGCAGTGTGGATGCTGAGACCAATTACTATAATACTGCTCTTTTCTTTTGTATATCCTGGACCACATAAACAACATAGTGATCAACGATTGATGAATTAGAACTAATGATCATACACTTGGGTAGTGAAATCACATTTCACGGGGAAAAAAGTTCTTACGATCAGCGGCGGAAGTTTTGAACTATTACAGAGCGGAGAGGCTCGAAGCCAAACCAGAAGACGAAACCGTATTGGCGGATTCCACTTGACCCAAAGCGTCGGATGCAGCCTCGCATCTCAAAATCCCCGAATTTCCCCTCCTATTCACATAAGACAAGCCAACGTGAGGTGTGGAGGCTGAGGCGACTAAAGACGACGCCGTATTACTGATCAGCAAATTCTCGAGCATCGCACCTGTGAAAACCCGATTTTTCCAACCAAATAAAAACTAAAGTTTTAGTAAACAAACATACTCAAGGTTGTTTATTTAATCAACAACTTAGTGTTAGATAATATTAAATTGTATTAGAGTTAATATTGATTACATGATATCAATATTATAGATTGCAAAATATTTATTTAAACAAACAATTAGATAATTAAGAATTGTATCTTAATAGATAGTAAAATAATGTGTAGATGATTGAAGATTATATCAAATATAATAATGTGTTGTTAGATAATTAATAATCATGTCATTAATATCTATTAGCCAATAAAAAAATGAGATAAATCCTATTCAATTTAATCTTGTAGAGTTGTAGCTAAACCAATGACTAAGTATTTAAACAACTAGAGTTTTGATTAAATTAGAATCCTTAAGTTAATCCAACCACTTGATGTTATTTGGCCAAACCAAATACTACATATAGATAATATTGAAAAATAATAGATAACATTGAATTATATACCATAATATATTGACAAGATATAATATTGAATTATATTATGATAATCTTTTAGATATATAAATATAACCAACATTTGAAGATAAAGCACAATCTAAAGATAAGTTTTGGAAGATACAATTGAATTTCAGAAGTCGTAGGAACCGAGACTCTCGAATTTCAAGCTCTATAAATATAAGACTCTTCTACATAGTATGCAACTCAAAAATCTCTCACAATTCACACAATTTTCGAAACATACACTAGCACACACTAAAAGGTGTGAAATTTTCAGCAAGGAAAGGAGAGGAAATTCATCACGTTTTTGCCACCCAAATTCTTTGAAACACGCAAGAATCGTGTCTGATCTCGGTAAGTGGGCTTTGTTATACATTCGTTTCGTTTTCTAAAAATCATATGTATGTTTTGAAATCTCAATCGAATATGTGATGTATTTAAAAACTATGATGTTCTGAGAACAAATTTTGAAAATCAAGAAATAAGGGCTATACGGAGCAAAGTGCTACGTATGATGGGAGCCACCTCTTGAGTCCAAATGGCAAAGTGCTACGTGTATGGGGGCCACCTCTTGAGCCTGCGGGGCAAAGTGCCACGAACATGGGAGCCACCTCTTGAGCCGGCGGAGCAAAGTGCTACATATACGGGAGCCACCACTTGACTCTATGCAAGTCCCTCTAGATTGTCGGTGTTATGGATCTATGTTTAAGTGATATGAGTTATGATTCTGATATGATGTTCTGTTCTGGCTCTGATTAGAGCAATTCTGTTAAGTTTATGTTTCTGTATTCATATCAGTTTATGTCCGATTATTATATATGTTTTGGAAAATTATGAAAAAGTATTATATTGTCACATCGATTGGCCCCCACTTGCTGAGTATTTTCCAAAACGCTCACCCCTTACATCCACTCATCAGATAGAAGCGAATAAGAAATCGAAGACGAAGATCAATCAGTTTTTGAGATAATGATTTAGTTGATGTTGTTCAAGATGCCGCTGCCATCGATTTATGAAGCTTCCGCTGATAACTGTAAGAAATATTTATTTTATGGATAAAAGACTGGTTTTAGTTGAATTCTGTATTACGAGGCTTGTTGATTTTGAATTATATTTAGAATCAACGCCGGTGTTATCGACCCCGGTCTCGGGGCGTGACATTTAAGTGGTATCAGAGCGAACCAGGTTCCATAATCCCTCTGGGAAAAGACTTCTTGGCAGATTACAAAGCCGAGTTAAACAGACCAACTATATATGGATTTGTTCAAGTTAGAAAATCTCAATTTCGATTAGAATTCAAAACTGAATCAACAATTCTTTGAAAAATAATAATATTAAAATAATTATAATTATAATTAAAATGAAAAAAAAATTACATTACACTATACTTGAAGCAACGCCAGCCGCGCCGCCTCCGTTGCCGCTGATGTACCTCGCCGGAAACCTGCCATCCAGGAGCGCCCCTACACGTCGACCACTCCCTCCAAATTTCCGACCAATCAGACTTCAGTTGGCTGATCGATTTCTCGATCAAAAACTCGACTCTGTCGGCCCTTTTCCCGACCTCGACACCTCCGACCACCTCCCAACCAATCCGTACTACCACCAGGGCATCCATGACCCAACGAACAAAAGCCCCCTATCGATCGAAATATCCATTCGCCGAACGAGGAACAATTGCCGATCAAAACTGCGCCTGAAAGAACCCTTCCATTCTCGATTTCTCCGTCATACTTGTATATTTTTTCAATTCAATCAGGATTATACATCCTCTCACAATAATTGTTAAAAGCCCTCTTGTAATTTTAAATTCCATCGGCGATTTTGGACTAATTTCAAACCATAATTCCAGCCTCATGAACCCTAAAAAGAAGAAAATTCATTTTCCGATTTCTTCGTCACAGGCGCACCAAAATTCAATTCCTTTTCACTGGCCAATACATCCCATGGGCAACCCATTCTTCAGTCAATTTCTGAAAATGATTTCCGGATCTCTTGATTGATACTTCGCCCTATTGGAATCAAAGGGAAGAAAATTCCTGAAATACCTCTTGTAAATAAATTTTTTATACCTTGAACTTTTAAAAACATAAATTCTTTAGTGTAAAAAAAAAACTTTTATTTGGACATGTCTGCTAAAATCTCATCTATTTAGGCGTATGTGATAATGATATGTAGTTAATAGATAAAGAAATAATAAACTAATTTGAAAAATATATATATATATATATAAATTAATTAGAAGAATTTTAATAAGAATAATAAGAAATATTTATTTGGTATTCTAGTAATAATTTTATTTGATTAAGATTTCGTTAACCTCTCAATTTAATTAATAAACTTTTAATTTTCTCTCCGAGCGTATCTCGAATTATATCATCCCTCGGTTACGCCCCTACGCAAACCCTTACTGCTAATATCTTAGAAATTATATCCATCTTTGTAAGCCATGACTAATTCAAATGAGAATCTGAAATACGAGAAAATTTCCATCCGGGATCGTGGATTCAAAGGGCCAAGTAGTGCGGCAAATGATCATTCCATAAGTCAAAGTTCAATGGTCAAATCATACGGAGTGAGAAGCTACATGGGTGTAGAAGAAAAGATTCGAGAGAAATATCACTACCTTTTCCAAGGTCAACTGAGTCAAGTTTCGAGGACGAAACTTCCAATAAAGAGGGATGAATGTGAAAACCCGATTTTTCCAACCAAATAAAAACTAAAGTTTTAGTAAACCAACATACTCAAGGTTGTTTATTTAAATCAATAACTTAGTGTTAGATAATATTAAATTGTATTAAAGTTAATATTGATTACATGATATCAATATAATAGATTGCAAAATATTTATTTAAACAAACAATTAGATAATTAAGAATTGTATCTTAATAGATAGTAAAATAATGTGTAGATGATTGGAGATTATATCAAATATAATAATGTGTTGTTAGATAATTAATAATCATGTCATTAATATCTATTAGCCAATAAAAAAATGAGATAAATCCTATTCAATTTAATCTTGTAGAGTTGTAGCTAAACCAATGACTAAGTATTTAAACAACTAGAGTTTTGATCAAATTAGAATCGTTAAGTTAATCCAACCACTTGATGTTATTTGGCCAAACCAAATACTACATATAGATAATATTGAAAAATAATAGATAACACTGAATTATATACCATAATATATTGACAAGATATAATATTGAATTATATTATGATAATCTTTTAGATATATAAATATAACCAACATTTGAAGATAAAGCACAATCTAAAGATAAGTTTTGGAAGATACGATTGAATTTCAGAAGTCGTAGGAACCGAGACTCTCGAATTTCAAGCTCTATAAATATAAGACTCTTCTACATAGTATGCAACTCAAAAATCTCTCACAATTCACACAATTTTCGAAACATACACTAGCACACACTAAGAGGTGTGAAATTTTCAGCAAGGAAAGGAGAGGAAATTCATCACGTTTTTGCCACCCCAAATTCTTTGAAACACGCAAGAATCGTGTCTGGTCTCGGTAAGTGGGCTTTGTTATACATTCGTTTTGTTTTCTAAAAATCATATGTATGTTTTGAAATCTCAATCGAATATGTGATGTATTTAAAAACTATGATGTTCTGAGAACAAATTTTGATCATCGAGAAATAAGGGCTATACGGAGCAAAGTGCTACGTATGATGGGAGCCACCTCTTGAGTCCAAATGGCAAAGTGCTACGTGTATGGGGGCCACCTCTTGAGTCTGTGGGGCAAAGTACCACGTACATGGGAGCAACCTCTTGAGCCGGCGGAGCAAAGTGCTACATATACGGGGGCCACCACTTGAGTCTATGCAAGTCCCTCTAGATTGTCGGTGTTATGGATCTATGTTTAAGTGATATGATTTATGATTCTGATATGATGTTCTGCTCTGGCTCTGATTAGAGCAATTCTGTTAAGTTTATGTTTCTGTATTCATATCAGTTTATGTCCGATTATTATATATGTTTTGGAAAATTATGAAAAAGTATTATATTGTCACATCGATTGGCCCCCACTTGCTGAGTGTTTTCCAAAACGCTCACCCCTTACATCCACTCCTCAGATAGAAGCGAATAAGAAATCGAAGACGAAGATCAATCAGTTTTTGAGATAATGATTTAGTTGATGTTGTTCAAGATGCCGCTGCCATCGATTTATGAAGCTTCCGCTGATAACTGTAAGAAATATTTATTTTATGGATAAAAGACTGGTTTTAGTTGAATTCTGTATTACGAGGCTTGTTGATTTTGAATTATATTTAGAATCAACGCCGGTGTTATCGACCCCGGTCTCGGGGCGTGACAGCACCCACAAATGGGCTTGAAACAGCCATCATCGCCGGGAATTCCGATTTCCTCGATCCAAATCAGCTTTAACCATTCAACTAAAACCCAAATGTATTGGGATTGGATACAAATTTTGGGGGATTTTGGGCGTGTGCTCCGTTGATTTTTATTGGGAATTGCAGAGCGGGGTTCGGATTTATCTAACTGTGATTCGTCAGTTGAGCTCGTTTTATCCAAAAGAGACGTTTCTCGCCTCAACTTGTCTACGTCACCCACTCCTTTGTGGGACCCACATTAAGAGGAAATTACATATATGTACCACTTCTCAAATTATGTTTCAATTAACTCTATCAAAATATTTACTTTTCAAATAAGTATGCATTTTAAAAAACTTATTTCACATAAGTCCAATTTATTAAACCTTAATCTAATTGGTCAATTTTTATTACTGAATTACTCATGTTGCAAGAAATAAAAACCATCATAAACAATTCACGTAATTTATTTTTCCTCACATAACGATTATCGTTTTCCCAACTAAATTTCATATAATTCATTGAGCAGCTGATTTCGATCGTGTTTTAATTCGTTTACTGATTTTAGATTGTTCGATATGTTATATATTCAATTAACTATAATTTGATCGAATTTTCCTGAGATTTTATCGTTAATTCTGATGGATAACGAAATCATGATTCTTTTGAAATTTAGAGAGGAAACTTTGGTTTTGAATGTTAATTCCAGTTTCGTATTCAGTGATTTAATAAATTGTGCATCTGCTAAGTGGTGCGATTTCAATGACGATGAATTTTGTTTCAAATACTCAATCGATGGGCACCCTAATTGTTGTTTGAGTAATGCGATTGATATGAGAAATCTGTTTTTGTTGTGTAAGATGATCAATCTTTGTTTGTTGACAGTGCATGTTGTTGATCGTAATGATTCATTGTTGAGGTCTGTTGATAAAGGTGGCGGTAGTTTACCGATTGTGTCTAGAGGTGCATGTGACATACATACACCGCTAGACACAATTGCATGTGATATAAACTTTTTGACAGAGTCAAGCGGTATACGCAATTTACATGCACCTCTAGAGTCTATTTCTGCCCGTGATTTACATGCATCAATAGAATCAAGTGGTGCACATATATCGACAAAACGAATTTGCATTTCACCATCAGGTTTAGGATTTGATTCAGAATATCGAAGATGCAACATTAAAGGCAAGGAGAAGTTGTTGTTATGTTCTGGATGGTCATCAATTATTAGTAGGGTGGGTCAAGTATTTAGAGGTGGTGTTGAAGAGTTTCGAAGTGAGTTGAGTAAATATTCTATGGATGTTGGTTTTGATTACAACTATGTGAAAAATAATAAAAATAGAGTAGCTGCTGAATGTTCTAGGAAGCATGTTGATGGGCGTGGTTGGTTTGTGAGTGCCAACATTTCACGTGTAAATGGTTCTTTCTACATAAAGAAATTGAGCAACATTCACATTTATGGTCTACGAGTTATCAAAGACAAACAAAAAGGATTGTTTCACATTTAATATCAGAAATTATTTGCGAACGAGTCAGTTCCAATCCAAACTTTTCTGCTAGGTCTATAATGGAGTTAATGAAAAAAGATTATGGGTTGGATATAACGTACATTAAGGCATGGAGAAGTGTGGAGAAGGCTAGGTCTACTGCTTTTGGAAATTATGATGAGTCTTTCAAGGAGTTGAAGTGGTACATCGATGCGGTGAAGACGACTAATGTTGGGAGTTTTGTAGAGCTTGAAGTTGACGACTGTAACCGATTCATCCGTTTGTTTGTGTCGTTTCGTGCTTGTATGGATGGTTTTAAATTTTGTCGCCCTATGTTATTTCTTGATGGAACTTTTTTGAAATCCCGTTTCAAGGGCATACTTCTGTCAGCTACTGCAAAGGATGGGAATCAAGGTAAGATGCAACAATATTATAATGTAAAATAGATATTACATGCACCGAAGTCTGTCGGTGCATGTATATTACATGCACCGATAGACTTGCACGTATATAACATGTTGCAGGATATATAAACTAATCGGCTAGAATGCGGTGCATGTAATATACATGCACCGCTAGTCTATCGGTGCATGTATATTACATGCACCGACAGAACTTGGCGTCTCTAACATGTACCACTAAAGGTTATATAAGTGCATCATATAACATAGATTGTATTTTTTGCTTTATATTTTTTGATTATTTTATTGTAGGGTTGTTCCCTTGGCTTTTGCTGTTGTGGACTCAGAAAACTTTGATAATTGGTGTTGGTTTCTATCTTGCTTGAGCAAGATTGTTGATAATGGTGGAGATATTGTTTATATATCTGATCGGAATGTTGGTTTGATGGAGGCTTTACCTGTTGTATTTGGACCTACTCCAAAACACTTTTTTTGTCTTTATCATTTGAAATGCAACCCCCGGAACAGATATGCTGGCAAACATTTTTCGAACCAGTTTCGGGAAAGGATGTGTTACTTGTTGGATGAGTGTGCATATTCGCCGACGGTGGCTATTTTCACAAAGAAGCTTGCTATTTTGACACGAGAAGGTGGTTCAATTGTAGAAGGGTTTTTACAGGGTCTATCTTTGGAGAAATGGACAAATGCTTACTCATGCGGCATGCGATATGGAGAGATGTATTCAAATGCAGCCGAGTCTTTCAATTCTTGGATATTAAAGGCAAGGGGTCTGCCTATTACTCATATGGTGGATTGTATCCGGTTTAAGCTGATGAGCTGGTTTTATGATAGGAGATCAATGGTTGCACGATGGAGTGGGGTTCTGTGTGCGAAGATGGAAAAGAAATGGTTTTTTTACGAAAATCAAGGTCGTGCATGGAATGTGAAGATGTCTTCTGACTGTTGTTTCGAGGTGTTTTCATATCCTTCGGTTATGTGCGTCTTGATATTCATACGTGTACTTGTCATAAGTGGCAGCTTGATGGATTCACATGTCCTCATGCGATTGCTGTATTTAGGAGGAACAAGATGACCATAGATGAAGTTGTTGATGTATATTTCCATGTTCGTACCTATAAGAGTTGCTATGAAGGAGTTATAATTCCGATTCCAGGACGTTCAAGTGATGATTTTGCCCAGATTGTCACGGATATGAATATTTTACCTCCACAAACGAAAAGGCAACCGGGTCGTCCAAAGAAGAGGAGAATTAGATTCAAAGGTGAAAACATTCGACGGTTGGCGTTGTAGTCGGTGTAAAAAATATGGACATAATAGGAAGACTTGTAAGGAACCTATTTGATGTTTTTTGTAAGTTTATGTTGAACAAAATTTAATTGCAGAAAATATTTGTTTGATTTGTTAATCGTTATTTAACATAATGATACAAATACATGCACCATTTCTGTCTATAGTTGCATGTAATTTACGTGCACCTATATATTTAAGTTTCACATATAGGTGCGTGTCGTATACATGCACCAAAAGATTCAAGTTGAACATGGATAAATGAAAATGTGTATTCTATCGGTGTATGTGATATACATGCACCGATAGAAACAAAATGTGAATTGGTGCATGTGTATTTACATGCACCGATATATTCAAGTTGTACATGTTGAATAAATGCAAATGTGTTTTCTTTCGATGCATGTATTATACATGTATCGATAGAAACAAAATGTTAATGCATGTTTGTCTACATGCATCGTCGATTTGAATAACAAAAGTAAACAAATGCATGCACCGCTTCTGTCTACAGGTGCATGTGATTCACATGCACCTATAGACTCATTCGGTGCATGCTAAGGGACAACACACAATAAAATTTAACAAAGTGCACTTGTAGGAATCAATTTTGTCCAGTTAATCATTAACCAACTAAAACACCAACACGAGTCTGTACAATTATTCAAGAACAAATGTTTGTTTGTTTACAAAATTATACATTTACAATACAAAATATATGTACACCAAAGTGTTAATCGTTGTCTTATACATTTTGGATTGTCTTATACATTTTGGAGGATGACTTTCACCATTTTTGCTTTATAAATACTATTTATATCTACATTTGAATGCTTGGGCACTTCACGGCACAGTCTGTCGAGCCAGACTTTTGTTGCATTGTTTCTTTGGATGTTATGATTTCGTATGTATCTTCACTTGGACTGTAGGTGATGCCTGCTGAAATGGGAGACTCCTGAATGATTTTCTTCATTTTCTCTTCAACGTAGACTTTCTATATATTGGAAGAAGTATTATTATGAACTGGTAATTTTATAAAAAAAAGTATTGAATTTAAAAAAATAAGTGTATTTAAAGTAAACCTTACCAGTAATTTGGCCTTTTCAAAGTAATAATCTCTCTCCCCCTCAATTCGTGGCCTTATTGAATTGTAATGAGTCCAAACTGACTCTTGAATATCAAAGACAAGTAGTGTCCAGTGGTATCCTGGTGTTTTTAAGTGGTCTTCTTTGCCTGGTGTGTTTATTGGAAAAACCAAAAACCTATATGACATTGTCTCTGGTAGGAATTTATCAATGTTGTTTTCTGCTGAGTCTTTGTAGTAGCTTCCTAGTGAGATCAGTGCTGCGTATTGCTGTGACTTTGTATGAAATAATTGCATGATATACGAATATCCAAAGTTGAATGGTATGAGTGCACTTTGTTTAATGAGAAAAATATATTTAATAGTTGAGTTTTATTACCCAACACATGATGTTAAACACATAGGTTATCTTCTTTTTTCCGGTCTTGGCAATGTGGTTATTTACAATAATCGCCCAACGGTCAATCATCTGTAAGTAATGATCAATCAGTTTCACAGATATGTATAGTAGTTCATGTGCGAGACATACACCTAATGTTATGTCGGTGCATGTGTATTTACATGCACTGATAGATTTAAGTTGTACATGTTGGATAAATGCAATTGTGTTTATATCGGTGCATGTGAAATACATGCACAGATAGAAACAAAATGTGAATTAATGCATGTGTATTTACATGCATCATTTTTTTTATCAGAGTATTTACATGCATCGTTAGTACATATCAAGTAAAATAATAATAAAAGATATATTCAAGCCTCGCATGTTGAATAAATGCAATTAATGAACTATCGGTGCATGTACATGCACCAATAGAAACAAAATTTTATTAAGGCTTGTGTATTTACATGCATCGTTAGTACATATCAAGTAAAATCATTATAAAAGATATATTCGAGCCCTCGCATGTTGGATCAATGCAACTAATGGTCTACCGGTGCATGTAAAATCACATACACCGATACAAAAAAATTGAATTGGTACATGTTATTTACATGCACCGGTTGATTCAAGTTGTTAATATTGTATAAATGCAACTTTGTATATTGCTTGTGTATTTACATGCATCATTAGTACATATCAAGTAAAATCATCATAAAAGATTTATTCAAGCATTGCATATTATATAATTGCAACTAAAGGTCTATCGGTGCATGTGATTTCAAATGCATCGATAGAAAATGTTGGATAAATGCAATTAATGAACTATCGGTGCATGTACATGCACCGATAGAAACAAAATTTTAATTAATGCTTGTGTATTTACATGCATCATTAGTACATATCAAATAAATCATTATAAAAGATATATTCAAGCCTCGCATGTTGGATAAATGCAAATAATTGTCTACCGGTGCATGTGAAATCACATGCAACGATAAAAAAAAATTTGAATTGGTACATGTTATTTACATGCACCAGTTGATTGAAGTTGTTCATATTGTATAAATGCAACTTGTTTTATGCTTGTGTATTTACATTCATCGTTAGTACATATCAAGTAAAATCATCATAAAAGATTTATTCAAGCATTGCATGTTATATAATTGCAACTAAAGGTCTATTGGTGCATGTGATTTCACATGCACCGATAGAAAAAATGTGAATATTTTGCATGTTATTTACATGCACCGATTGAAACCAAATGTGAATTAATGTTTGTGTATCAAGCAAAATCATTAGAAAAGTATAATGCAATTGACTTACATCGTCGGTAAGAGGTACATCGTGAAGGATTTCAGCAATATCCGATACAAAATAACTTTCTGTTGGTGAATTTGTCTTTCCAGATAAGTCCCCTACACACAGTCGAAGAGTCAGTGTCAAGGAAGTGTTGTTTATTTAAATTAGATGTACCATTTTCCACGTGTCTTGTTTATATTCATTATGTAAGACTTTTCATCTGCTGTTAAGAGCTTCATGGCAGGCATTGTGGTTTTGAACTTGAGCGGTCCATTATCTTTTTTCGCCTTCCCTTTTTGTTTATTGTCGCTGACGAAATCATCATCTCTCAGCTCTAGATCTATGGGATCATTAATTGTACCTTTGTCTTTCAGACTTTGTATTGATTCCACTTCTGCATACTTTTTTTCTCCCTCTTCGTCGTTTTTCTTGGTCCTCTTTGCCTTCCTCTTATCAGGGTATGTGTTGTACATCTCCATTTTTTGCTACCTGTCCACCCTTTTCTTGATTCTCTTGACAAGGGATGTTTGTTCTTGCTTTTCTTTAAAGATCTGTTCTTGTTCTTCATTAATGATGAAGGAGACAGCTTTGACATTGAGAAGCTCATTTTTCAATGAATTATTCTCATCATTTACCCTTTCAAGGTCCGCATAGAGCTGTGCTATTATAGTTTCGAGCTCATCTTTCTTTCTTTTTTTCATTTCTTCGTAATTGTCTTTAATTTCTTTCATTTGCTCGTCTCTCAGAAAAAGATTTGTTTTGTTTCTTCCAGCTGGGCTGTTAGTTCCGCATATTCAAAAAATTGCGGTGTTGGAATTGTTTCTTGCTCATGATAAAAGGAATCAACAATATTCTTCAGTTCTGTCATTTCATTATCCTTTGTCATGAGCGTCGCCTTCATTTCTTCAATCTCTGTTACAAGTAATGCAGCTTGAAGAATTTCTTGGGCTTGTGTGGCATCACGTTCATTCATTTCTTCAGATAGATTGGCGACATTTTCTTTGTTCTGGGCTAGTTCCTCATCAATAGCTACATCCACCATGTTGCCCTCCATTTTTTTGTTGCTTCAGTTCCATGAGGACTCCGGCAATGGTGGAGTCCGTTGTTGTCAAATATTCAGCTGTGTTTTGTGTTTCAAGTGAGAATATTATGTTTGCATTCAAATTGGGAAGTTGATATGTCATTGGAGATTCTGTAGCACAAGCAATGGCTTTATTCAACGTTTCATCTTCTTCAACAGAAACTTGCAAAGGTTTTTTTACTATCTGCAATTGAATTGTTGCAAGTCTAGTTAAATTGCATGCACCAGCATAGTTTCATTGCATGCACCAGTGTAGTTAAATTGCATGCACCTAATGAACTATCGGTGCATGTATATCACATGCATCGATAGAAACATAATTAATGCTTGTGTATTTACATGCATCGTTAGTACATATCAAGTAAAATCATTATAAAAATGTGAATTGGTGCATATGTATATACATGTACCGATTGATTCAAGTTGTTCATGTTGGATACATGCAACTTTGTTTTATGCTTGTGTATTTACATGCATCGTTAGTACATATCAAGTAAAATCATTATAAAGATTTATTCAAGCATCACATGTTATAAAATTGCACCTAAGTAGACTATTGCATGTGATATTCCAGTCTACTTAAATTGCATATTCCAGTATAATTAAATTGCATACACCAGTATAGTTAAATTGCATACACCAGCACAAGTTAAATTACATGCACCAGCATAAGTTAAATTGCATGCACCAGCGTAGTTAAATTGCATGCACCACAGCACCAGCATAGATAAATTACATGCACAGTCTACTTAAATTACATGCACCAGCATAGTTAAATTGCATGCACCAGTATAAGTTAAATTGCATGCACCAGTCTACTTAAATTGCATGCACCAGTATCGAAAAATTGCATGCACCAGCACAAGTTAAATTGCATGCACCAGCATAGTTAAATTGAATGTACAAGAAACTTACATAATCACGGGTGAGCTTTTTGATGTCAATGTTTTGAATGATTCCACTTAAGGAACCTTGGGATAAGGTTGGGCTGGACTAGATTTATGAGCTCTGTCCTCTCACATAACCAATACTGTAAAGTATATAGAATCTATGTTATTATAAAAACATGAAGAAATAACTGTTGTTTAAAGATTCATTATAGAGACTTCTTACAGGCTATAATAGAACACAGCCGGAGTGTTTTTCAGAGTCAGGCTGCATCAGACTGTTGAACAATGTATTTAATACGTGTTTGGACCAACCGTAGCTACAAATCATGTCCAAGTCCTCAACAACCGAAGTGTACGCCCATGGAATGTTCGATGATTTTGTTGATATGAAAAAGGCGGCAAGAATGTATAGAGTCACCAAACGAGCAACGTCATTGACATCAGTATCAATGTTGCTTTGTACCTTTATTTTCAATTTTTGTAGATTAAACTCTTGCTCATCCTTATGTCTTTTTTATCTCCTTTCTTTTCTGGAAAGCATCTATATAAGAATTCCGTACGTTTGTAATCCTGAAGCTGCATATCAATGTCTTCTTTACCATCTCTTATTCCAAAGAGTATATGCATGTCTCCTGATTTTCATTGTATATAATCCGAATGTGAAATCTTGATATTTTCTGTTGAAGCAGCCAATGATGTCTTTTACTAATATGTCACGCTTTTTGCAATGATCGAGGACAATTATGTTGGAAAAAATGGAGTTCAGTAAATGCCAGAACGGTGTCTTTTCATTAGCACTCTGATGTGAACTTGACTGAGTTCAAGTGCCTTTATCTCTATTATAACTGCATGTAGGTTGGCCCGATATGTGGTTTGTTTATTCCATTTCTTTGTAATTTCTTCTGAGCTGCTGATGATGGAGGTGTAACTGAAATAAAATTTTATGTTAGCTAAAAAACTAAAACAATGAATTTGATAAATTGAGTTCATCGGTGCATGTAGATAGTCTGTCGGTGCATGTTAATGCGGTGTTAATACTGTATTTTTTATCGGTGCATGTAAATACATTTACATGCATCGATAAAAAAATAAAATGTGAATTAATGCTTGTGTATTTACATGCATCGTTAGTACATATCAAGTAAAATCATTATAAAAGATATATTCAAGCCTCACATGTTGGATAAATGCAATTAATGAACTATCGGTGCATGTATATCACATGCACCGATAGAAAAAAATGTCAATTATTTGCATGTTGGATAAATGCAATGTTTTATATCGGTGCATGTATTATACACATGCACTGATAGAAACCAAATGTGAATTAATGATTGTGTAGTTGCATGCATCGTTAGTACATATCAAGTAAAATAATTATAAAAGATTTATTCAAGCATCATATGTCGATAAATGCAACTAATGGTATACCGGTGCAAGTGATTTCACATGCACCGATAGAAAAAAATGTGATTTGGTGCTTTTGTATTTACATGCACCGATACATTCAAGTAGTTAATGTTGGATAAATGCAACTGTTTTTTTCGGTGTGCGTATTATACACATGCACCAATAGAAACAAACTGTGAATCAATGCTTGTGTATTTACATGCATCGTTAGTACATATCAAGTATGTACACATATGTAACACTTTAGCTTAAAAAACTAAAAAAGATGTTTCATTGGTCTCAATTTGTTCATGCACTGTTAATACAACAGACTAAGATTTTAAAAAGTTGGTGTATCTAATATAAATGCAATATCAGAGTCTATCGGTGCATGTTATTTACATGCACCAATAGACTCATGTTACTTTAGAATAAAAATCTAAAACCATTTCTTAATGCGGTGTAATAAGGTATTCAATAGTACTCATGCATTATAGACACAAGCGCTTACAGTAACATACAAATAGCTTAATATGTGAAAACCCTAGATTAATGATTACCAAATAGTTTAATATGTGAAAACCCTAGATTAATGATTACCAGATTTTGGAGCACCTTTTTTCTTTCCCTTGTTGTTTGTCGGTGGTTTGGTTTGAGGAATCTTCTTTGATTTTGGAGCCATATTATTAGGTTTTCGCCTCGGAAGGATTGGCAAAATTACAGTAAAATACTTGTACGATTTCGATGAAATTTTTGAAAACTTATAGGAATCTTTGAACGATTTCGATGAAAATGGTGGAGGAATGACTGGAAAATTTTTTAGCGTTGAAGAAGAAGAGGCGCGATGATTTGAACAAGAAATAACATAAGCGATGAAAATGAGCAGAAAGTTTTCGACGATGAATGTAAAGGAAGAAGACGGGGGTAATTTAGTAATCTATGCTCAATCGGACTTAAATGAAAGGTAAATAATTTGGTGGACTGGGCCGAAATAATTTGGTGTATTTCTTTTAATCCTTCTTAAGTAATTTCTTGGACATATTTTAAAGTATCATTTGAATCCAAATATATTATGATTGTATTTGGATGCAAAATTTGATTCGGAAGAAGAAATTTGATTCGAGAAATGATTTGAAAATAAATTTCATATTATACCAATCTTGAGTATATTTGAAATTATTTTATAACTATTATTAAATTGAAAAGAGACAGATTCAAACAAAACACCATAATTACTTAAAAAACAAAGTATGATGTTTGGACAACTTTACAATTTATAATGTTTGAGTTATACTGTTATCATCATCCAATATGGATAAAAATATTTACATCCATGGGTAGCTAGCATTCGACAATTTTATAAGGAAATGTATTCTCTCACACTTGGAAACTCACAATACAATATTGTTTTTTTCCAAAATAGTAAAAAATCTCAATAAAATTTTATAAATATTTTTTAAAAAATAAAATAAAATATTATAATATTTTCATTTGAATACGAAATAACGTAATGTTGTTTACTAATACTTTGTGTCAGCAATCATGTTTGGCAATCAATCACGAGAAGATCAAACAGTGATAGAGGGGAACTAATTGAGGAAGGGATAGTATAGGAAGATGGTAGGGTTAAGATTAGTGGCGTTGATTGTTTTCTAAGATTTCAAGAGGAGTCGATGCCACAACTTTCATGTTAACAAAAGATAGGAAAGCTACAAGAAATGTAATATTAATGGTCATATTTTTTTTCCTATTTAACTTGTTGATGTGATACTTCAAGCGTATTTGTAATTAAGCTCAAAGTTATCCGACGCATTTCCTGTTGGAACACGAAAATTGAATTAAAATTTTTTAATGCTCGATCGATCGAGCGGACCAGAATTTTTCTGGTTGTGTTGCTACATGAGCTCGATCGATCGAGCCCTGTTTCAGATTTTTGAAATGGTTTGTCCATTGATGTTTGGGGTGCAATTTTTGGCCAAATGGTGCCTCCAAATGGTGTCCTTTGGACTTAGTTTTTGCTCTACTATATAAACAACATAAACCCACTTGATTATAAAACATATTTTCGAAATCATTATCAAATTTTTAGTGAAATTTGAGAGCATTTGTTGTTCATCAAATTGAGTGCTTTGAACCCTTGTGGTTTGAGTACTTGTGATTTGGAGTGCTCCTATCACAAGTCATAGTCGTTGTATCTTGAGAGACAAATTGTCATAGCAAACCGTTAGCACCATAGCGGGGCAATATTGTCTTAAGGACGGAGATTACAAATCTCGCCTCGACATAAAAATTGTTTTGAAGCCATTGTTATTTTTTCCTGAGATACACTTTGAGAGAAATTTATTTACAACAATCTTAAGACAATATAGTGCAATTCAATGGCTTCTTCGAGTGCAACAACGACTCCTGTTCACCATGGTGAAAGGCCTGAAAAGTTCAATGGGAACGATTTCAAGCAGTGGCAACAAAAGATGATATTTTACTTGACCACACTGAGTTTGGCAAGGTTCTTAACCGATGAGCCTCCTACGGTTGAAGAAGGAGAGACTGACACCCAAAAGAGGGCGGCACTGGATGCATGGAATCAAAGCGACTTCCTATGCAAGAACTACATCATAAACGGGTTAGACAATAAATTATATAATGTTTATTGTCTTGTGAAAACAACAAAGGAACTCTGGGCATCGCTGGAAAAGAAGTACAAATCCGAGGATGCCGGCATGAAGAAATTCATAGTTGGACAGTTCCTGGATTTCAAGATGGTTGATACCAAGTCTGTGATGGCGGAAGTGCAAGATCTACAAGTGATCTTGCATGACATTCATGCGGAGGGAATGAGTCTAAGTGATTCATTCCAAGTCGCCGCTATGATGGAGAAATTGCCTCCTATGTGGAAGGACTTCAAGAACTATCTGAAACACAAACGAAAGGAGATGAGTCTTGAAGACCTTGTGGTTCGATTACGAATCGAGGAGGACAACAAAGTTTCTGAGAGGAAGGCGGGTAGGTTTCAAATGGAACCATGGGCTAACCTAGTTGAACAAAGAATCAGATCAAAGCGTAAGTTTGACGGTACGGCCTCCTACAGTGGCAAGGGGAAAAAGTTCAAAGGAAAATGCTATAAGTGTGGAAAGCCCAATCACATGGCAAATGATTGTCGTAACAAAGACACTCGTGGGAAAACAAAAGATCAAGTCAATGTTACCTAACATGATCGGATCTCGGATGACTTGAATGATCTAATGTTAACCGTTGTGGTCTTTGAAGCGAACTTGGTGGACAATCCTATGGAATGGTTCGTCGATTCCGGTGCAACTCGACATGTGTGTTCGGACAAGGCCATGTTCTCCACTTACACTCCAATAAGTGGGCGCCAACTCTATATGGGAAACTCCACTACATCTCCGGTAATTGGACTGGGGAAGGTGGTTCTAAAGATGACTTCGGAAAAGGAATTGACTTTGATTGATTTCCTACATGTTCCCGACATCTGAAAGAACCTGATATCCGGATCTGCTCTAGTCAAGGTGGGTTTTAGACTAGTTTTAGAATCTGGAAAAATTGTACTCTCCAAAAATGGAGTTTTTGTAAGGAAAAGGCTATATGGATAAAAGCCTATTCAAAATGAATGTAATGACGATTAAAAGTCAATCTGAAAGCAATAAAGTGAATGATTCTACTTATTTGATTGAGTCTTGTAATTTATGGCATGAACGTTTAGGTCACGTAAATTATGGTTCACTTAACAAATTAGTGAAGTTAAACTTATTGCATCAAATGAATGTTAACTTGAAACATAAGTGTGAGACTTGTGTCGAGGCCAAGTTAACGAAACCGCCATTCCATTCAATTGAAAGAACCACGACACCTCTTGAATAAATTCATACGGATTTATGTGATCTAAAGTTTGTGAAAACTAGAAGGTGGGAAAAAGTACTTCATTACTTTCATTGATGATTGTACGAGATATTGTTACGTCTATTTGTTAAGAAGCAAAGACGAGGCCTTGTGAGTATTTATACAATACAAGAATGAAGTTGAAAATCAACTTAGCAAAAAGATAAAGAATGTTCGAAGCGATAGAGGAGGAGAATATGGAGCACCGTTTGAAGAATTTTGCACTGAGTATGGCATTATTCACCAAACCACTGCCCCTATTCACCTCAATCAAATGGTATTGCTGAACGAAAAAATCGTACTCTAAAAGAGATGATGGATGCTATGTAGATAAGTTCTGGATTACCACAAAACTTGTGGGGTGAAGCAATCCTGTCGGCTAACTACATTCTAAACAAAATACCACACAAAAGTAAGGATGAAACTCCTTATGAGTTATGGAAAGGTCACAAACCTTCCTACAAATACTTGAAAGTGTGGGGGTGCTTGGCTAAGGTAAAAGTACCAAAGCCAAAGCAAGTGAAAATCGGGCCTAAAACAATAGATTGTGTATTTATTGGTCATGCTAACAATAGTGCATATCGATTTTTAGTATATAAATCTGAAATAAGTGATGTGCATGAAGGTACAATCATGGAATCAAGAAATGTGGTATTTTTTGAAGAAGTATTTCCTTACAAAACTAACAAGGAAATGAGCCCTAAGAAAAGGGTGTATGAAGACGCTAACCGTGACTCTATTGAGAAAGTAGAACCACGACGTAGCAAGAGAACCAAAGTGGCTAAGACTTATGGTCCTGACTTCATGACGTATATGTTGGACAATGAACCAAGATCGGTTAGTGACGCATTATCTAGCCCTGATGCTCCTATGTGGAAAGAGGCTATTAATGGCGAGATAGAATCCATAATGCAAAACCACACGTGGGAGTTGGTAAACCTTCCAACTGGAAGTAACCATTAGAATGCAAATGGATTCTTAAAGAAAATATAAATCCGATGGTTCAATTGATAAGTACAAGGCGAGACTTGTGGCAAAGGGATATAGACAAAAAGAAGGCCTTGATTACTTTGATACATATTCACCAGTCACGAGAATTACGTCCATTAGAGTGATCATTGCTATCGCTGCTCTAAACAATTTAGAGATACATCAAATGGATGTAAAAACGGCATTCCTCAATGGGGAACTTGAGGAGGAAATTTATATGAAACAACCCGAGGGGTTTGTAGTTCCCGGACAAGAGGAAAAGGTATGTAGACTCGTTAAGTCATTGTATGATCTTAAGCAAGCGCCAAAACAATGGCATGAAAAATTTGACAAAACTATGTTGTCAAATGGTTTCAAAATTAATGAGTGCGACAAATGCGTATATATGAAAAACACGCCTAAAGCATATGTAATAGTATGCTTGTACGTTGATGATATGCTCATAGTGGGAAGCAACTTAGAAATCATCAACGTGACAAAGAAAATGTTAATAAAACATTTTGAAATTAAAGATATGGGTGAAGCTGATGTGATTCTTGGAATTAAAATCTCTAAGATATCCGAAGGACGAGTATTGTCGCAGTCTCATTATGTTGAGAAAATACTCGAGAAATTGCTCGCGTATGATACGTCGTCTGTAAAAACACCATATGACCTGAATCTACATTTGGTTAAAAACAAAGGGGACCCTGTCATGCAATTAGAATACTCAAGGATAATTGGCAGTCTCATGTATCTCATGAACTGTACACGTCCTGATATTGCATATGCGATTGGCAAACTAAGTAGATTCACGAGCAATTCAAACAATGACCATTGGAAGGCATTGACGAGGGTACTTAAATATTTAAGATACACCCTGAACTATGGATTGTATTATACAAGATATCCTACTGTATTGGAAGGATACAATGATGCAAATTGGATATCGGGCACTCAAGACTCCAAGTCAACAAGTGGTTATGTGTTTACCATTGGAGGGGCTGCAGTGTCGTGGAAATCTACCAAGCAAACTTGTATTGCTAGATCCACTATGGAATCTGAATTCATAGCTTTGGATAAAGCAGGAGAAGAAGACGAATGGCTTAGAAGTTATTTGGAAGAAATTTCTTGTTGGGAAAAACCTATGCCTGCAATTAAAATACATTGTGATAGCCAATCTGCTATAGGAATGGCATAGAGTAGCATGTATAATGGTAAGTCTAGACATATACGACGTAGACACAATACTATTAAACAGTTGATCTCAAATGGCATTATGTCCATTGACTACGTGAAGTCAAAGGAAAATATTGCGGATCCGCTCACGAAAGACTTGCCTAGAGATCAAGTATTATATAGTTTATCGAGGGGAATGAGATTAAAACCCTATAATCAAAATCTTGTGGTGGATACCCAACCTATGTGACTGGAGATCCCAAGATCTAGGTTCAAAAGGGACAACCAAACAACAAGATTGTATAAACACCTTGGAGAATTAATCTCCGACCCATTCCTATGATAAGGGGTTCAGCCTGCAAAAAGGGTACGAGGATAGACAAAAGACATTTAATGATTCCTAAGACATATTAGAATATGTTGGAGTATAGCGGGATACTCTTCTAGGAGATCACCTACGTAAGTGCGAAGTGTGGCCGCTTCAAAGAATGGAAAGCACTTATGAAACCAAGCGTGGTCCATGACCGAAACTGACACAACCGTAAGAAACCAATACGGGGGTTAGAATTGTTATGGTGTGATATCCCCGAAATGATTAATTGTAAATTGGGCGTTAATTGCGCTTATATGATTATTTATGGCAATAATTGATTTATGTGCCTGAATTAATTATCATGTTGAAATGCTTAGTCACATGGTAGGCGTGATCGAGAATGCATTTCGGGTTGTATATTGTGCATATTGGGAGATTTGGGTGTTGGCATGATTTAATTGTAATGGTTGGCAATTAATTGGAAATCATGAGTTTAATTGGTACTTTGGTATATTTTGGAATAACGCTTTTAAATACCATGTTGAAGGATTTTGGACATCATGCTAATTGTTGGGGGTACAATTTTTATTTGTCATATATTAACTTTACCCCACCCTCACCCATCACTTTACCATTTACTCTTTAAATCCCCAAACACTCTCCCAACCCTAACCTTTCTCCTATTTTCGTTTTTGGCTCAAAAGTGGGAGATAAATCCTTCCAAAACCTTGATTTGTGGAATTTGTTGGGAGATTTGGAGTCCCCAAGAGGTATGGATACCTCATTGTTGTTTTTGTAGTGTTTGATTTGAGTTTGAAATGGTTTTGAAGGGTTTTGAAATGGGTTTGTTGGGGTTGGTATTATTTTGGTTGGGTGTTGGATTTTTGAGTATATGAGAATGTTTATTGAAGGTTTTTAGTGGTTTTATATTGTTGATGTGTTAATGTTTGAGTTTGTTTGATTTGGGGAAGAAGAAGGATGAATAGTGCCCAAAAATCGGGCATACAGGACTCACCGATCGATCGGGACTTTCTACCGATCGATCGCGAGCTACAGGGGAGAAGGCAGTAGCCTTCAGCGATCGATCGCGAGTTTGGCGCGATCGATCGGCGAGGTCGCGATCGATCGGCGCAAACTCGGCGATCGATCGCGAATTGAAAATTTTTGTTGGACGAGGCAGTGTAGTCTCGCGATCGATCGGGGCTATATGGCGATCGATCGCGAGACACCAAAATGGGTGTTTTTGATTATTTTTGTGGGATTTTTGGTATTGGACTATTATTGGGTTCTAATATTGATTTGTGTGAATGTGTAGAACCACCCCAGGTGGCAACACAGCCAAGGAAGTGAAGTCCTACCACATCCTACTTTTTGGAAAGGTACGTAGAAGACGTACGGGCACCCAACGGTACATGTATCTAATATACTCATTGTTTATGCATTGTGGATGCGAGTATATATGGAATTATGCATTGTGGATGCAAATACATGTTGAATTATGCATGATGATTGTATATGCATATGATGGTTATTGGTGCATATCCCATGAGTCGTGGTCATCCCTTGATGATTTTAATGCTTGCCGCTATTTGATTTGTTGCCGCTAAATGTGAAGCGAGGGGTGGGAGCGCCGCATGTCACATTTAAGCGTGGTTATCATATGAGGCGTGGAAAGAATATTTGCCGCTCAATGTGAAGCGAGGGGTGGGAGCGCCGCATGTCCATTGAAGCGAGGTTATTCTATGCCGCCGATATGAAAAGCGAGGGGCATTAAAATACATTGTGATGAACAGACTAGGGATTGGTGATTGGTAATTGGTGATGATGAAATGGTATTATGTCATGACATATGTGGACCATTAAATAATCTAATTGATTATACTCATGTGTTATGGTACAGGGACAACCAAACAGGAAGCGTTTAAAATGCATGGGGAAAACAGGAAGTGTTTTATTATGATTTATGCATTTACGCCTTATATTCATATTATGTTGGATATGAATAATATTATTGCTCATGTTTGGGGGATGTCCTTGTACGTACTTTTTGGCATGAAAAAGGGGCTAAGGCGGGTTGAGGCGGTGAGCATGCGAAGAACACTTTTGAGAAATGAAGGACATGATTACTTTTGTATTGTGTCTACTCTAGGAGTAGTGTAAAGCTATAGTTGATAACATTCATTTTGGATTGGGAATGTAATTAATCCATTGATAGTCCTTGAATTGGCATGTAATTCTTAAGGCTCATAGTCTCAACACGAACATTTAAACTCTGATGATATATGTTAGCTCTAATTATGCCTTTAATCCGCACTTAAGGAACTAGGGTCCTTACATTAGTGGTATCATAGCAGTGGTTAGAGAACCCGGGAACGAGTGAAGGGTAGCCTTAGCATGATTGGCTAGGTGCTTACATTTGAAGCATGTTTATGCATGTGGTGCATATTGTTGTATATACTGTTATACTAACATGCTTATTATCATTCCTGTTATCTAACGGCATAACATATATATTTGTTTTGGAATTGTTGTTGACCTTTGTGTTACAGCATGACAGCTATGAACTTGGGAAACCTCAATGAAGAGGTGGGTGACGTTGGCAGTGTTAATGCGAGCATTGGTCAGGCAGACCCTTTACCTCCACCAGCGGTAGGCATGGAACCAGTGGCTCAGTTGTTGCTACCTGGTGAGATCAGTTTGACTCAGTTTCTGTCTTACCACCCGCCCCGGTTTGAGGGGACAGAATCAGGAGAGGAGGCTGAGGAGTGGCTAGAAAGGCTTGAACAGATATTTGTATCCGCTCCTTGTGCTGTTACAGCATGGCTGAGGCTGGCGGAGTTCCAGCTGGCAAAGAAACCTTCCATGTGGTGGAGGAGCACGGTAATGGAACTGAGAGCACAGGGTGCATTGATCGATTGGACGCTCTTCAGAACCCGGTTGCTGAACCGGTACTTCTCTGCGACGACGAGACAGACGAAGGAAGATGAGTTGGCAAGCTTGAAACAAGGGAGCATGTCAGTGTCAGACTATGCTATGCACTACTCTTCGTTGCTGAGGTATGTTCCACACATTGCCACCAATGGACATGCAAAGATGAGAAACTTTATGAAGGGGTTGCGACCGGAGCTTTTTGACCGGGTTATCACCAATAACCCCACTTCCTTTGATGATCTCATGAGAGCAGAGCTTGCGGAGATTGGAGTTGGGGCCTATCCTAGTGCTGTACCCCCACATGTGCCACAACTGAGGCAAGCTACTGATAGCTTGAGGCCCCGAGGGGAGTCATTTAAGCCCCGTGGTGCCTCTTCATCCTCACGGTTCAGTGGAAATAAATCCTTTGGTCGGAAGCAAGAGAACAAGAAGAACAATTGGTCGACCAACCGAGGGCCTATTCAAGGAAATAGATCGGGGGAGTCAAGGCACGACAATTGTGGAGGGCTGCATTCTTCGAATAATTGCCCTGCTTGTTATAGTTGTGGCAAGATGGGCCACATCTCTCGGTATTGCCCCACTCGGGGAGGACAGTCAGAGTTTCAAGGAAACAGGCCGAGATTTGATGACAGGGCAGTGCACCAGAGGCAGCAGTTTGTGCCTCGACCATCGGGAGGTCAGACAGTGGGACCGTCTCAGGGACAGGTGTATGCACTGACCAGAGAGCAGGCCCAGGCAGCCCCAGAGGAGGTGATCGCCGGTACGTGCCATTTACTTACGTACCCTGCTTTTATTTTGATAGATACATGTGCCTCCCACTCTTTTGTATCTGTGGGCTTTGTGGAAAGACACCATATGCGCACGTCTTCTCTACCCACGCCTCTTATGGTCTCGACACCCACTGGAAGAAATGTTGTTGCCGATCAGTTTCTGGCAGATTGCCTCATTTATTTTGAGGACAACGAATTGAAGGCATACTTGATTGTGTTGGGCATGTCAGATTTTGACTGCATTGTGGGTATTGACATTTTGAACAGATACCAGGCGGTGGTGAACTGTCGGCAGAGAACAGTGAGGTTCAGATCTGATTTGGGAATTCAGTGGACTTTTTATGGCAACGGTTCTCGTGCAAAGATTCCGTTGATTTCAGCAATCAAAATGTCTCAGTTGTTGGAACGTGGACACACGGGCTATCTCATCTATGCCGTGGACACGTCCGGGAAGAATAAAGAACTGAGAGTTGAGGATGTACCCGTAGTAGCAGAGTTTGCTGATGTATTTCCGGAGGAGATTCCCGGATTCCCACCGGCTAGGGAAGTCGAGTTTGGGATTGAGTTATTACCGGGGACATCCGCTATCTCTCGTGCACCTTACAGGATGGCACCGGCAGAGTTGAGAGAATTGAAGGAACAGTTGCAGGATCTCCTTGACAAAGGATATATACGCCCGAGCGTATCGCCATGGGGCGCACCGGTTCCCTTTGTAAAATAGAAGGATGGTTCGATGCGGTTGTGCATCGATTACCGGCAACTGAATAAGGCCACAGTAAAGAACAAGTATCCTCTCCCAAGGATTGATGATTTGTTTGACCAGTTGCAAGGTACCAGACTTTATAGCAAGATCGATTTGAGATCCGGGTATCACCAGATGCGAGTCAGAGAGGAAGATGTGCAGAAGACAGCATTTCGGACTCGGTATGGGCACTATGAGTTCTTAGTCATGCCTTTTGGGGTGACAAATGCCCCCGCTATCTTTATGAGTCTGATGAATAGAGTGTTTCAGCCATATCTTGATCAGTTCGTCATTGTATTTATCGACGACATTCTCATCTACTCCCGAAGCGAGGAAGAGCACGTGAAACATTTGAGGACAGTGCTCCAGATTCTCAGAGACCACCAGTTGTACGCCAAGCTCAGCAAGTGTGAATTTTGGTTGAGCAGTGTAGTATTTCTGGGGCATGTCATATCTAGCAGCGGGATATTTGTGGATCCCAGGAAGATTGAAGTTGTGATGGAGTGGGCTGCACCCACTTCTGTACCTGAGATACAGAGCTTTCTTGGCTTGGCCGGTTATTATCGACGCTTTGTCGAGGGATTTTCGAAGATTGCCAAGCCATTGACACAGTTGACCCAGAAGGGAGTACCATTCTTTTGGTCAGAAGCTTGTGAGGAGAGCTTCCAGGAATTGAAGCACCGGTTGACGACGGCGCCGGTATTAGTGATTCCTACGGAAAACTCCAGGTTTGTTTTGTATACCAATGCATCACTTCAGGGCATTGGGTGTGTATTGATGCAAGATAAGCATGTGGTGGCTTATGCGTCGAGGCAGTTGAAGCCGCACGAGACTAGATACCCAGTCCATGACTTGGAATTGGCGGCTATCATCTTCGCCCTGAAGATTTGGAGACATTATTTGTATGGTACCTCGTTTACCATTTACACGGATCACAGGAGCCTCAAGTTTTTATTCACTCAGGTGGAGCTGAACATGAGGCATAGAAGGTGGATGGACTTGCTTAAGGACTACGATTGTGAGATTGAGTACCATCCCGGAAAAACTAACTTGACAGCAGACGCTTTGAGCCGGAAAGTGAGGAGTACTGCTGAGGACGTCATCCATTTGTCAGCTATGATGACCTCCTATTGCCATCTGGGCTATGATTTCGACATAGATGCATCACCTGTGTATGTATCGACCTTGTTAGCTAAGCCAGATATCTATGAGAACATCAGGAGAGCTCAGAAATCGGATGACGAGATTCAGAGATGGTTATTTTAGTACATCTTGGTCAGCCATCGAAGTTCAGAGTGGTCGAGGATGGATCTTTGAGATTGGGTAGCCGTTGGGTGGTTCCGAGTACGCCGGAGTTGCGTATAGGGATCTTGGAGCGAGCTCATAGTAGCAGACTTAGCATCCACCCAGGCGGGAAGAAGATGTATAAAGATCTACGTGATCAGTTTTGGTGGAAAAGAATGAAGTTTGATGTCGTCGCTTTTGTTAAGAGGTGCTTGATCTGCCAGCAGGTTAAGGCAGAGAGACAGAAACCTGGCGGCGGGTTGAGAAGCTTGGAGATACCGAAGTGGAAGTGGGAACACATTTCCATGGACTTCGTGACTCACTTGCCGAGGAGCACTTCGGGTTTTGATGCTATTTGGGTGATTGTGGATCGATTGACTAAGGTAGTTCATTTCATTCCCTATAGCATGACCTTTACCTTCTTGAGGATGGCTCAGTTGTATATTCGAGATGTGGTGAGATTGCATGGGATCCCCATTTCCATAGTGTCGGATCGAGATCCACGATTCACATCTCATTTTTGGGAGGTCTTCAGTCAGCCTTGGGAACTGAAGTTAGATTGAGCACTGCTTATCATCCTCAGACGGATGGCCAGACCGAGCGTACTATCCAAACGCTCGAGGACATGTTGAGGGCTTGTGTATTGGAGTTCGATGCTTCTTGGAAGGATTCAGTGGCCTTGGTAGAGTTCTCTTATAATAATATCTATCATGCAAGCATTCAGATGGCTCCTTTTGAGGCCCTTTATGGCAGACGGTGTAGATCACCCTTGTATTGGGATGACTTAGTCCGCAATTCGGTCGGAGGACCGGAATTGATTTGGGAAATGGAAGAGAAAATAAAGATGATAAGGCAGAAAATGAAAGCAGCCCAGGACAGACAGGCAGCTTATGCGAATAAACGGCGGAGACCGTTGGAATTTCAGTTGGGAGATAAGGTCTTCTTGAAGATCTCGCCTTTCAGAGGCGTTGTGCGATTTGGGATGCGCGGAAAACTATCTCCGAGGTATGTTGGGCCGTACGAGATCTTACAGCGCATTGACACTTTGGCTTACCGACTAGCTCTGCCACCTTCTTTGTCGGGTATACATGATGTGTTTCATGTATCTATGCTGCGGAAGTATGAGCCGGATCCATCTCATGTGTTGCAGCCTTCTGAGGTTCAGTTAGAATCATATGTGTCTTATGTGGAACGGCCTGTTAGAATTCTGGATCGAGCAGATCGCAGACTTCGGAACAAAGTGATACCTATGATCAAGGTTCAGTGGGATCGCAGGGGTGTCGAGGAGGCTACGTGGGAGACGGAGCGGCATATGGTGCAGCACTACCCGGAACTATTTTCTGGTATGTTATTTATGTTTTGTTTCATGCTGGGGTAAGTGCATGTGATTTCGAGGACGAAATCTTATAAGTAGGGGAGTATTGTGATATCCCCGAAATGATTAATTGTAAATTGGGCGTTAATTGTGCTTATATGATTATTTATGGCAATAATTGATTTATGTGCCTGAATTAATTATCATGTTGAAATGCTTAGTCACATGGTAGGCGTGATCGAGAATGCATTTCGGGTTGTATATTGTGCATATTGGGAGATTTGGGTGTTGGCATGATTTAATTGTAATGGTTGGCAATTAATTGGAAATCATGAGTTTAATTGGTATTTTGGTACATTTTGGAATAACGCTTTTAAAATACCATGTTGAAGGATTTTGGACATCATGCTAATTGTTGGGGGTACAATTTTTATTTGTCATATATTAACTTTACCCCACCCTCACCCATCACTTTACCATTTACTCTTTAAATCCCCAAACACTCTCCCAACCCTAACCTTTCTCCTATTTTCGTTTTTGGCTCAAAAGTGGGAGATAAATCCTTCCAAAACCTTGATTTGTGGAATTTGTTGGGAGATTTGGAGTCCCCAAGAGGTATGGATACCTCATTGTTGTTTTTGTAGTGTTTGATTTGAGTTTGAAATGGTTTTGAAGGGTTTTGAAATGGGTTTGTTGGGGTTGGTATTATTTTGGTTGGGTGTTGGATTTTTGAGTATATGAGAATGTTTATTGAAGGTTTTTAGTGGTTTTATATTGTTGATGTGTTAATGTTTGAGTTTGTTTGATTTGGGGAAGAAGAAGGATGAATAGTGCCCAAAAATCGGGCATACAGGACTCAGCGATCGATCGGGACTTTCTACCGATCGATCGCGAGCTACAGGGGAGAAGGCAGTAGCCTTCAGCGATCGATCGCGAGTTTGGCGCGATCGATCGGCGAGGTCGCGATCGATCGTCGCAAACTCGGCGATCAATCGCGAATTGAAAAATTTTGTTGGACGAGGCAGTGTAGTCTCGCGATCGATCGGGGCTATATGGCGATCGATCGCGAGACACCAAAATGGGTGTTTTTTGATTATTTTTGTGGGATTTTTGGTATTGGACTATTATTGGGTTCTAATATTGATTTGTGTGAATGTGTAGAACCATCCTAGGTGGCAACACAGCCAAGGAAGTGAAGTCCTACCACATCCTACTTTTTGGAAAGGTACGTAGAAGACGTACGGGCACCCAACGGTACATGTATCTAATATACTCATTGTTTATGCATTGTGGATGCGAGTATATATGGAATTATGCATTGTGGATGCAAATACATGTTGAATTATGCATGATGATTGTATATGCATATGATGGTTCTTGGTGCATATCACATGAGTCGTGGTCATCCCTTGATGATTTTAATGCTTGCCGCTATTTGATTTGTTGCCGCTAAATGTGAAGCGAGGGGTGGGAGCGCCGCATGTCACATTTCAGCGTGGTTATCATATGAGGCGAGGAAAGAATATTTGCCGCTCAATGTGAAGCGAGGGATGGGAGCGCCGCATGTCCATTGAAGCGAGGTTATTCTATGCCGCCGATATGAAAAGCGAGGGGCATTAAAATACATTGTGATGAACAGACTAGGGATTTGTGATTGGTAATTGGTGATGATGAAATGGTATTATGTCATGACATATGTGGACCATTAAATAATCTAATTGATTATACTCATGTGTTATGGTACAGGGACAACCAAACAGGAAGCGTTTAAAATGCATGGGGAAAACAGGAAGTGTTTTATTATGATTTATGCATTTACGCCTTATATTCATATTATGTTGGATATGAATAATATTATTGCTCATGTTTGGGGTTTGTCCTTGTAGGTACTTTTTGGCATGAAAAAGGGGCTAATGCGGGTTGAGGCGGTGAGCTTGCGAAGAACACTTTTGAGAAATGAAGGACATGATTACTTTTGTATAGTGTCTACTCTAGGAGTAGTGTAAAGCTATAGTTGATAACATTCATTTTTGATTGGGAATGTAATTAACCCATTGATAGTCCTTGAATTGGCATGTAATTCTTAAGGCTCATAGTCTCAACACGAACATTTAAACTCTGATGATATATGTTAGCTCTAATTATGCCTTTAATCCGCACTTAAGGAACTAGGGTCCTTACATATGGTGTGGGTTCAATTGTCTTGGTTTACACCAACGACTAAATAGTTCAAGACTATAAGTTCACTATTAAGTCAAGTAAATCCGATTGACTACTACTACGGAAGATTCAAAGTCGCAAGCTATCTCTCCAGATGCCATAATATTTCGTCAAAGTACTCAATTGCGTACATGCATAAAATTTAATTCATGTGGGGGATTGTTGGAAAACGAAAATTGAATTAAAATTTTTTAATGCTCGATCGATCGAGCACAGTTGCTCGATCGATCAAGCGGACCAGAATTTTTCTGGTTGTGTTGCTACATGAGCTCGATCGATCGAGCCCTGTTTCAGATTTTTGAAATGGTTTGTCCATTGATGTTTGGGGTGCAATTTTTGGCCAAATGGTGCCTCCAAATGGTGTCCTTTGGACTTGGTTTTTGCTCTACTATATAAACAACATAAACCCACTTGATTATAAAACAGATTTTCGAAATCATTATCAAATTTTTAGTGAAATTTGAGAGCATTTGTTGTTCATCAAATTGAGTGCTTTGAACCTTTTTGTGGTTTGAGGATTTGTGATTTGGAGTGCTCCTATCACAAGTCATAGTCGTTGTATCTTGGGAGCCAAATTGCCATAGCAAACCGTTAGCACCATAACGGGGCAATATTGTTTTAAGGACGGTGATTACAAATCTCGTCTCGACATAAAAATTGTTTTGAAACCATTGTTATTTTTTCCTGAGATACACTTTGAGAGAAATTTATTTACAACATTTTCGAAACCCATGCATAGTGAGAACTTCGAACACCGGGTTTACTATGACATTTTATTTGGGTTACACACATATAAATATCTATATTTCTTATACTTATCATATTATAATAGTTGAGAATATTGGAATAATTGATATAATCTATCAAACAATTTATATGATTTTTTTTACTAAAGATAAATAACGAACTATTAATTTAGAAAATATATTTGGGCATAATTTTTCCTCTTCATAGAAAAAATATATGAATTATGTTAACTTCCTTCCAATCTAACCAAATTGTCGAACAAAAATTAAATAAAAAAAAAATTCCCAGAATTCCTATGATTAATATAAATTATTTACCTCTATCATGCATATTTTTCTTTTTAATATACCGAATATTTCCATTAAATAATAAAAATAAGTCATCGTTTATTATCTTTTGAATTTGTCCTCAGGGCCAACGGCTCAAGTCCAACTTTTTTCATGACCTTTTCTTTTTGTAGTCTCTCACTTATATCAAAACCACTAATTATATTCTAAGACACGTAATTCTTATATCCTCTTCCATGCATTGACGCTCTGATCGTGAACTAGTGAATTGAGTGCGCGTGCGCCGCATTAAGGCGATTTAAGAATTTCTAGTTCACGCTTTAAGAATTCATAGTTCGCGCACTAAGAATTTCTAATGCGCGCATTAAGATTTACTAGGTCGCGCAGTAAGTTGCTAAGTCTTGTTAATCCTCCTAAATTCTTTGATTTTTTTTTTTTTGTAATTATAAAAAAAAATTCTCCGATTTTGGGTTTAGATGAATTTTTATGATTTCTAGGTATTTCGGGTTGCTAATAAAATTATATTAATGGTAAATAGATAGATAATGAATCATGAAAAGACATAATAACATATGAAGATTAAAATATATGATAAATCTGTGATTTTGTAACATTTTTGCGGAGTAAATAATAATAATTTTGATATCTTAGTTTTTTTGCATGAAGATAAATAAAATGAAATTTATAAATAAAACTTTTATTTTTATTGATAATTTAAATATTTATATTAGTAATTTCATAAGGTAATAATATAAGTCTCCGAAAATAATATGAGTCATGTTTAATAAATTCATACTATTAACAAACATGTTGAAATGAATATGAACAATTTGGTTTCATTTTTCAAATTCGTTAGTTTATATTTTAAAATAAAACAAAACTTTAATATTTCATTTCTTTTCTAAAATATATTTTTCGGAGAATCCTTACTAGACGAATGATCAAATATAAGATTCAAATTACGTTGTATCACTGGCTATAATTTTACAAAGCTGCAAATGTTAGATCCTTCAATAAAATCTATTTTAATGCTTTTTAAGAATGATAAAGCTGCAAACACCAAAGTTGTTAAGAACTTCATATTGTAAATAATATAATAATGATGTGAGTTTGTTAAATATGATGTATATTATGTATGTTTAACTTCATTTCTCAGTGTGTATGTATATATATATATATATTTATTTATTAATTTTTAATAGGTGCATTAAGGCGCACCTGCACTCAATTTTTTGAAAATTGACGCACTCGCGCATCCGCATCCGCATCCGCATCCTTTTTCGTTCGCACATCGAACTTATGTGATCTAGATTATATTCCCCTAAAAAAAACCCCCACTAATTATATCATAGAAGTTGAATCCATTTATATGATTATGATATTTAATTTTGACATGAAAATAATTGATTTATAATTTCTTTTTTTGATTTAATAGATTTTTCGAACCGAGTGATTTTCTCACACTAGCATAAAAGATATTAAGTTAATAAGGATTGATCATGGATGCATGTACCCATTTTTCATACAATATATGTTAGGATCAGTTGGGGTTAGGTCGTCAGTCCACGTTAGAGGTCAACCAATTCCACCGAGAGATTATATCGAGTTCATTTTCAAAACGAGTGGAAAACACTCAACATAGCTCGCTTTAAAATTGATGAAAATCATTATGCAAGTAAAATATGTAAAAAAGATATGCACATAAAATATGTAAAAAGTAAAAACAGTTTGGTTGAAACATTTCATCAAACACATAAATGCTTCAACTATGCAGTAAAATAAATGCATAAGCATTTGTTTATGAAAGTTCGAAGATGTTGTAATTATTCTACGTCACCTTCTACCAACGAATGGAAGGATCCACAAAGAAGATTTGGTTTACACCCAATAGTATACAATCCACACCAGCCACAGTAACTCTTTATGACTAGTAGGCATCGTTTGGTACGTTTATAAGGATATGATGAACCATGATTTTTAACTATTCACCCATCACTTATCACATCACATCCATTGTACCAAACGGTGCCCTAGTCTCACACAGATCATAAAGAACCACACAGCTTCTCACACATAACTTCATTTGAGGGTTACAATGTGTATCTCACTCTTCTATTTTAGCTCATTTGTACAATGAAAAGAGTGAATACAAAGGCACAAATGATCTCCTAATTAGATCTGATATGAGCTTGAAAGAGGTGTCAAAGGTTTTGGGAGTGCTCTTCATTTAACAGTTTGTCTTTTGAAGTTCGAGATTTTAATCCCAAGTGAGTTTGTCTTTATCTTGTTTGGATTGATATTCAATCAGTTTATTTGAGCTTCCAAGTCTTGTATACATAGCCCCAAACAATTTATAAGTTTATGTATAGGAATATAGCTGTTGGGAAAGTTTATGTACGATTCTTGAGCTTGCAACGATCATATTCTGGTTTTTGGCTATTCTGCAAGCCTTCTGTTTTTGGTGCCAGTAGAGTTTGAGCATGTTGTTCAAAGTCTGCTGCCCAAACTCTGCTGCTCAAAGTCCAATGTCCAAAGTCGAAGTCCGCTGTTCAAAGTCTGCTGCCCAAACTCTGCTGCTCAAAGTCCAATGTCCAAAGTCGAAGTCCGTTGTTCAAAGTCTGCTGCCCGAACTCTGCTGCTCGAAGTCAAAAGTCGAAGACTAATGCCAACCTTATTGTCCGAAGTCTGCTTGATTCAGCTGCACATCTCGAAACTTGCAGATGATTTTTCTCCATATTAGGATTCAATTAGGTTTCGACTTCTGGAGATAACTCGTAGATCCATCGTCATATTTTTCCAACTCATCCTGAATCGATGCATTCCGATAACCGAGCTGGAATGATGTCCAATTGCACCAGCAGAGTGTTGTAGACGCGTTTTACTGAAGTAAACCTTCGAATCAAGTCTGCTGGTTTGATATACAATTTGTAGAAAATTGAGTTGGATGTCCAACTCCTTTGGAAGCACGTCGTTTTGATATTCAAACGATGAGATATGATTGATTTAGGAAGGTGTATTCAATCTAGACTTTTATTGACTTTTAATGACTTTTTTAAATGATAGACTTTTATGGAGTTGACAGATTTCTATTGACTTTATAGAATTTCATTGAGTTATAAAAAGATTTGTATAGAGTCTCGTAGACTTATTCAATAAATTTCCATGGATTTTATCGATTTTTAATTAAATGATGGACTTTCGTAAACTTGATAGCTTTCTAATAACTTATATAGAATTGCACGGAATTATAAAAAGAATTTTATAGACTCTGTAGATTTTATGACTTATAATTAACCTTTTTAACTAATAATTGAACATAAATAACATCTTTAACTTATAATATATTTTTTAATATTAGTGTAAACAAACTTTTACTTATTTAACAGCAAAAAATGTAAAAAATCGCTATTCAATTCTTTTACATGGCAAAGATGAGCAATTTTTTTGCATCTTCAAGATGACTACCTTGAGGATTCAGTCAATGTTACTATGTAATTGTAATCTATAATTTTGTGTAATAAAACAAAAGTTTCCTATTAAATAAAAATTTATAAACTTAAATTTTTTTTTGTTGATATTTGACTACTATAAAAAATTTTAAAACATACTTTTTTAAATTTAATATGATAATTTATATCGTTATAAATACATTTTGTTTTAGAAAAAAAAAACATTTGTTGTAATTGTTTATAGATACGATCATATAGACTTATATAACCGTTTTAAAAATCTATCATCTAATAAAAAATTGAGCACATTCACTTGTTATTTTATCAATTTTTTTTTGCAAATATTAGTATTATATTGGATAAGATGTGAAAAATAATAATTGAATATTCTTTCAGTATTCATCACAACTCCACGTTTCTGTGTTACATCTTCTATTTAGTACACACAGCCGCACATTAGGAATTAAAAAAATGATACATGTAGAAAATAGGGAAGGAAAAGGTAACCGTGTCGAAAATGAAATTAAACGTAAAGAGAGATGAGGGTAAATCATTCCAAATATTTACTAGGGGTGGTGGAGAATTTTTAACTTTTTTGGGATATACATGGGGCATCAAAGTTTGTACCTAAAGATTTCAACAGAAGTTATTAAAAGTCTATGAGATTTTGGATGCCTACAGACTTTTACAAAGTTTTAAAAAGTCAAGTTTGAATACCACCTGACTTTTAGAAACTCTACGAAATTCTGTTTTGAATGCCACTAGACTTTTGTGGAGTATATAAAACTTTAGATTGAATACCTCTAAACTTTTAAACTCCATAAAAGTCATTCAAAGCCAATAAAAATATATAACCAATACAACCCAATTAGTCTGCTGCGCTCGGGATCCAGCAAGCTTGAACTTATCATGTCAACAACCAAACTTAAAGCAATTTCTTAGCATATCATCAAACTATATCTGGCGATTTTTGTAACCCTGAACTGATCCCGATTGAGGATTTATGATTACGTATATTGTAATTGATAATTACGTATATTGGCCCCCTCTTATTTTTAAATGATGCCCATTCTCTGCAACAATTATATAAAAGTGACCCCGGTAGAACTCATATTTCTGCAACAGTACTCCCGACATCTGTTTATAATAAAATCAGATGTGTATTAAGACTTTTATTTACGGAATATGCATCCAAATCTTGTAATGGTCTTTTTTGGGTCTAATACATAAAACTATTACACTTCATATGGACGAAATAGAAAACACACATTTATTGTGAAATCACGGACCGCTTTCACAATATATGTTTCACAATATATGTTTTGCACACTTTATGAAATATGTTAGCAACACAATAACAATTTTTGTTAGCAGCACAATCAATATTATTTGGTTAGCAAATATTTCTTACTCTCGGCTTGAGCACTTTGAATTAATTTTAGTCGAAATTTCCTTCAAAAAAAATTTAACGAAACACACCCGTAAAATCTCCGAACTATCAGACTAAATATATTAAAATTTAATATGAATATTCTTTATATTGAAAAATAAAAAAATATATATTAGTCAATTATAAAAATCAAATGATTTAAATTATAAAAGATAAGTTGTCTACATATATTCGGCAATATAGTAATTTAAGAGGTTTTACAATTTCGAATAAAATTCTAGATGATTCAAATTCTAGAACTGAATTGTGTGTGTATCATTGGTTTTGATTTCGATTTTATACCGAAGACTTTGAGGATATGGCTCCGATTTCCGATCAGGATTCCAGTGAAATCGTGATTCCTGCAATCGTACTTTAGCAATAAAAGCCTTTTTAAATTGATCTTTACAAATAGCTGATATATATTTTTGAATAAAAAGATAAATGAATGAAATTTATGTTTATTTGTCTTATTTGTGAATCCATTCTTCGAAATTCTGCCCACATGTCTGGGAAATGAACTCCAACAACGGAGCTTCTAAAGCAAGAGGAGGTGGTTAGCTCGAGTAGGGTGCTTTGGAGGTCGTCTCGGCTCGAGTGCACCCTTAGTTTTGATAACTGCAAAAACTTCACCTACATGATCAATGGTGAGTGGCAACAATGTAAGATGAATGAGTTCTGGTCGTTTGATCCACGACTGTATAAGTTTCTGAGACAACTGATTAGGGGTGTAAACGAAACGAATATGTTCACGAACTTTTCGAGCCGACTCGAAAAAAATTTGATTCGTATTCGAAATTCTCGAATTTGAGCCGAACTCGAACATATTCGAACTTTTTTTCGAGCCGAACTCGAGCGCAAATTACTTTATTCGATAGTTCGCGAGCCGCTCGCAAACTTTAATATTTTATTAATATAATATAATTGTATATTAAATAAATATATTTCGAACATTTCGGGTAGTTATTTTCGAGCAGTATTCGAATAGCTCGCGAACATGTTCGAATATTTTCGAGACGAACTCGAACTCTAACTCGAACTTTGATTCGAGCCGAACTCTAGCAAAATTTTTATAACTATTCAAACTTCGAATCGAACTCGAGCTCGAATTATTCGAGCCGAATTCAAACCTTAAATTTTTCTGCATATTCGGCTCGATTCGGTTTGTTTACTCACCTACAACTGATCAAGTACAAGTCCTGCACCAGTGGCACAGCCAGTTCGTCGTGAGCTTGTTTTCTCCAGCACCACCATGTACCAACCAGCTGCAATCACAGCGTGAGCGCATGAAATTCCGCCTATGCTGCCTCACACACCACTAACTTGGCCTTACTTCTTGCTTCCTTCATCTCCACTTGGTTGGGATCTCAGGGGGAATCTTGATGATCCTAGAGGACGATAAATGAAAAATCAATAATGGGAATCATCTACGCACATATTGCTGCAAATTTAAAAAATGAAACTATTGGTTTAATATGATTAGACGAATACCATGGTTAAACTCTGAAAGGTACAGAAAAATATCATATCCATTTTATAAACCTGTTTTACCCGTAGTTTGAATGTAAAAATATGGACAATTTTTCCCGTCTTCTTAGGCAAGCGATAGAAGGTGAAATAAACATATAATGTGCCATTAGACACAGATAAAGTTTACATCAATACAGAAGGGATGTCGGAAAAAAAAGGCATATTCCTTTGCAGCAACTCTTCACAATCATCTTCACTAGCTGTACTCGGATTGAAAGGCTGGCGATGAGGAAGGACTAAACCTTGTTTAATACGGCCCAATCTTCGAGAAAATAAAACTTGTTTTGAGGTGACTGGCAGACGAGCCGACTGATATTCTTGGAGAGCTATGCTCCTATTCTCAATTCCCTGCTTTTCGAGACATTTGCCCAAGACAGCAGCATCCAGTATCGACATGTTTGTGCTTCTCAAACCGTGAGGCGTAGTTGGGTGAGCTGCATCTCCAATCAAAACCACATTATCCCAGACAATTTGTTCAAGAGGCTCGTTGTCATATATGGCGTTCATGAATGGCTGCTTTGTTTCTCGAATTAACTTCACGAGTTCCGGAAGCCAAATCTTCTCTGCTGATTCAAGCATCTGTTCAACCAATTTACTGCTAACTTTCATGGTAACTGAGTTTCCCTAACACAAATTACATTGAATTTTTGTAACATTTCAAGATATAGTGATGTACAAAAGAGCAAGAGGCCCATAAAAACTGACAACATTTTGATCGTATCTTATACCTTGAGTTCCGGCTCTGGTTGGTTAACATAGCAAATCCAATTTATCCTTTTGTTCAACAGCTCATATAACCCAATATGAGTTCCTATTCCAAGGTCAAAATATAAGCATCTCCCGAGGTCGGGATAGGCCTTTTTCAGACCTAAAACGGTTTCTGAAGTTTCAAGATCAGAGAAATCGAGGACCCCTCTCAATGCACAATAACCTGAATATCTAGTAAAATGAACTAGTTAATCCATGAATCAAAATGCCATGTTCTTAACAAAAAAGTCACCACGAGAATATCATCAGCTATTCATACTCCCAAACCTCAATTTATTGTCAGGAAAGAAGGTCTGACGTATCGAAGAAAGGCAACCATCTGCTGCAATAAGTAAGTCGGCAACAACGTCGATTATCTCACCACTTTGAAGAACTTTACTCTTAACTGTTACACGATTCTTGTCATCAGAAACGCTAAACGAGAGGAACATATGCCCCCACCAAAAAATATCCAACGGCAATGCCTTGTATAAAAGGCTATGGAGGTCAGACCAGTGTGCTGCTCTATAATTGAAGTTCTCGTCTCTGGTCAGCACCCGGCTTGTTTTATTGCCACCATCTGTTGCTTGGTTCTAATCCCGCAAAAAAAAAAAAAAGTGCAGCACATATTAAACATCGAATTGAGTTTTCAAGTCTTCCAAGAAATTATTCCTACGTCCGCTGTGCTAATCTCGGATACAATAAAAAGCACTATTGAATTGCATCATATATAATAGCTCTCACTCAGGAATTAGGCAGGATTAGAGCTGTCAAAACGGGACATGCTGGCCGCTCAACCCGCAGCCCAAACGGGTCTGGCCCGTTTGAACCTGCCTCCAACCGGGTTGGGTTGGGTTGGGTAAACCACAACCCAACCCGAGGCGGGCCGCGGGTTGAGGGCGGCCCAGCCCACAGAAAAAAAAAAAAAAGCCTTATTAAGTGCACAGTTGAAAGGATCAAAGGTGCAATACCGGGTGAGGGTGCATGACCAAAAAATCATCTTCATGGTAAATTATTCATGAGCTTGGTACTTTATTGCATGTAAATCCATGACTTGTTACTCAAATTTGTTCAGTCTTGATTTGCTCATAATGTTTGTCATGATCCCATTTCACTTTCTGTTAATATTTGTCCTCATATTTGCTAAAAAAAAAATATATATTTGTCCTGATACTTATGGACCTCCGTTGATATTTATCATGATCCCATATCCATTTTCAAGTGCTGTGGACCAGCTTTTCAAGTACTGTATCAATTATATGTGCCTATTTCTATTCAATCGATGCATATGAATCGCTATAGTATAGCATGTTCTTAGTATCATCCACAATTCCAGATTTAACACTTGCTAGCTATGTGCCTATGAATAAACATTAAAAAAAAAAAAAAGCCAGGCCGAGGCCAGCCTGCCAACCAGCCACAAAATGCTGGCCAACCCGCCTATTGGGCGGGTCGGGGTTTTGACACCTCTAGGCAGATCAATGATATTAATTCATTTGGAAATCAGATATTATAGCCACTGGCAGACCTATCTAACCTTTCTTATTCAATTTCGAAGTTTGTTTGTTTTTTTACCGAGTTCTTGCTATAAAAGCATCACAACTATTTCCCACTTATTCATTAAGCAAATCATTGAAATTACTAATCACTTACTTGATCAATGGTGAGGGGTAAGGTGTTAAGTTGGAGCAGGTGAGGCTGTTTGATCCACGATTGAATGATTCTTTGGGACAAAGGATCAAGTCCTAATCCAGCACCGGCGGCGTGACCCGTCGGAGGAGAGCGTGTTTTCTCCAGCACCACCACATCCCACCCGGCGGAGATCAGTGCGTGAGCACAGGAAATTCCCGCTATACTGCCGCCCACCACCACCGCCTTGGCCTTCATCTTTTAGTCTGGAATTTCTGGACACAACGCAACCGAACTGATGATTTATGTGAAGGAGAATCATTTTAAGAGTTTTTGGGGCAGACTCAGGTGGAAATTTAGTTTAAGTTATAAATTTCCTTTTACATCTTAATTACTAAATCATACTAATTTTAAATTAATTTGAATTTCGAATTAACATTAAATCCAAAAAAACTTAAAGATAAATTAAACTCCTTATTAATTACTCAACTCAACAAACAATGATAACATTTAGACTTCTTGATCCTTTGTTTTTTTTTTTATGACGAGGGAACCCGCAGTTATCTCTCTTGGGATACACACTAGGTAAACTTCTGGCCTAACGCAGTAGCCCACAAACCATGCCAACCAGGTAAATCGCATTAGACATGCTCAAACCGAAAAATTGTTGGCAGGAGGAATCGAACTCCTCGCTTTACGACCTCAAGATCATTCTCCTCCACCAACACGACGTTTGAGCTGTTGTACGGTTTAAAAAATTTGAAGTGCATCATAATCACCAACTATAATTTTTGATAAAACAATAAACGATTGATCCTACCAACTTGTGTTGTATTAGGCCCAAAAAAATATAAGAAAATTTAAACTAACTAATGTGGAATGCTTAAATCACGTAAACAACCTTAGGAAATTAAAAAAACTTGATGCAATTTCGGGTCAAAATTGAAAAGAATTCATATTAATGACGTGTATCGCATTCATCTTAGAAGGAAAAAAGGACCAGAATAGCACAAACTTTATCACAAAAATGAAATTGTGTAATGTATTTATCCTCCAGCTGTCTTCCACCATAATTTCAATGTTTTTGGTGACAATACATTGTTGTTATCAGTGGTCTGAGAGCGAACTTTGATGATTGATTTACTATATAGTTTAAAAATTTTGAATTGTATTACGAGGAAATTACAAGAAGGTACTACATTCCAAAACATCTTTCAATTAAATCTCCAAAAAAAATCTTCTTTCAACTAAATTCATATTTTAGAAAACTTATTTCAAATAAGTCCAGTTTATCAAACCCTAATCTAATTAGTCCATTAATCATGACTAAAATACCCTTGCTCTACACCTTCATCCCCAAACCATTGCCCACTTTCCACCATTCACGTTTTTTTCTATATCTGTGAAATTTTTTATTGTTCTTCTTGAAAATTTCCTCCAGCGATCATCGCTCCAAGCTTCTGCCATGAAATTGCAAACACCACCCGTAATACACAATTGGAAGAATCGGGAAAAAGTTCAAATTATGATAACTAATTCCAAAAAAAAAAATCAATCTGCTGCTTCTTTATTACAGGAGTATTGTAGATAGAAAATCCATACAATTGAATGAAAAGTTCGAGCAAGCCACACTAAAAATTCACGTAGCAAGGACAATACAAGATCGCATAAAAAATTCCGAATTTATGTGTTAATGATAAATTTTGTTAATGATAAATTCTTCACAATATACGTTTAATTTTTTATAGGAAAAAAATAGTTTTTATTTGGTACGAGGTCTTGTTTTTTAAGGTGGTAATAGTTTGGAAGATTTATGAAATGCGGTATCAGATGCTTGAATTTGCTTACAAGAGAACAACATTTCTCACAATGTAGTTATCGTTGATTCTGGGAAGCGAATCTTCCTTTTTTCGTAGGTAAAGGCTCATTCAATTCCACACCCTCATGAGTGGGGTGGGAGCTTAGATTTCTCGAAAAATTACAAGTAAAGGGATTTAATAACCATTATTATTTTTCAGAAACTAATCCCAGCTAAAAATAGAAAAATCTTCACATTTTTATTATTATCATCATTTTCACTTTCTTGTGCCTAACGATGCACGTAATGTACATACACCGGTAGATTCATGCGATGCATTAAACAAGAATAAATTCTTGATTAACAATAACTTGTATCAGTAGTAGTGATGATACGATATCAACAAAAAATAAAGTTTTATTACGGTTTAAATTTTATCTGGATACTTTAATTTAGATTTTAGATACTTTTAACTCTCAGTAAATACTATGAGAAAAGAAATTGGAAAAAGTATGTATGTACCAAATTTTATCCCATCTGCAAATGTATATATTTGTACCAATTTTTTTTTTTTGAGAAGTATATATTTGAACTAATCATGCACCGCAAAAGTATTAAAATCTTATATATTATTGATATACTGTCAGTAATTATCTAGCGTGTATGTAATTTAAATGCACCGTTTGAGTATCAGTGCATGTAATTTCAATGATATACTACCAGAACTTACCTAGTGGTGCATGTAATTTAAATTCACCGTTTGAGTCTATAGGTGCATGTAAATTTCATGCACCACTAGACTAAAGTAGTGCATTTAACCAAAAACAGTCTATCGGTTCATGTAAATTACATTCACCGTCATAATCTGCTGGTGCATGTAATTATACCGTCATAATCTGCTGGTGCATGTAAATTACATGCACCGTTAGACTCAAGTATTGTATTTAGCCAAAAACATAGTCTCCTGGTGCATGTAAATTACATGCACCGTTTGAGTCTATCGGTGCATGTAATTACATGCACCGCTAGACTCAAGTATTGTCTTTAACCGAAAACATGGTCAATGCATGTAGATTACATGCATCACTCGAGTCTATCGAAGCAAGCATGATCAATTGGTGCATGTAATTACATGCACCGCTGGACTCAATTAATTACCCTCCTTATTTCACGTAAACCTCTCTTCCCTTTTTTTTTTACTATTTTGTAATTTTTTAGTATATTTTTGTCGCTTAAAATTGGTATTTATAGTTGGGTTTTTTTTTTTTTTTATTTCTACGAAGCAAGCATTATTTACGAATTCTTAGTTTTAAGCTGTAAGAACCTCGGCTTATTTTCTTGATTTTAGGATTGCAAACGAAAAATCAGTGGTTGGATCAAATTTGTAAAGGTGCGAATGTTGAGAAATTAATGCAATATCTAAATGCACTGTTTGAGTCTATCGGTGCATGTAAATTACATGCACCGCTAGACTCAAATATTGTCTTTAGCAAAAAATATAATCTGCTGGTGCATGTAAATTACATACATCGCTTGAGTCTATCGGTGCATGTAAATTGCATGAACCGATAGACTCAAGTATTGTATTTAACAAAAAACGTAGTCTACTGGTGCATGTAAATTACATGCACCGTTTGAGTCTATCGGTGCATGTAATTACATGCACCGCTAGACTCAAGTATTGTCTTTAACCGAAAAGTGGTCAACTGATGCATGTAAATTACATGCATCATTGAGTCTATCGATGCATGTAAATTACATGCACCGCTAGACTTCTTTAACCAAAAACATAATCTATTGATGCATGTAAATTACATGCACCGCCATAGTCTATTTGGTACATATAATTACACAGTAATATCAGAACAACCATGGCTAATTATATTGAAGCTATATTGAAGCTTTATAGACCCATATACGTATCTTTTCTTTCTTTCTCCATATGCATATCTATGTGTTTGCTTAAATATTCATCAATTTTCACATCTTTTTTTTTAAAAAAATTCTTTCTTTAATTTTTGTTTATCTTCAAGTTCAATCCGCAGAGCTGAAACCCCTTGCCATTTCTTGACTCATTTCTATAAGATAATTTTGTTTTCTGTAAATTTTCTGACTTTGAAGATCTGATCCGAAGCAAGAGGAAGATATGCAGACGTTGGGTGAATTCAAGCTTCCCCACTTCTTTAATTACCCTCCTTATTTCACGTAAACCTCTCTTCCCTTTTTTTTTTTACTATTTTGTAGTTTTTTTAGTATATTTTTGTCGCTTAAAATTGGTATTTATATTTGGGTTTTTTTTTTTATTGCTACGAAGCAAGCATTATTTACGAATTCTTAGTTTTAAGCTGTAAGAACCTAGGCTTATTTTCTTGATTTTAGGATTGCAAACGAAAAATCAGTGGTTGGATCAAATTTGTAAATGTGCGAATGTTGAGAAATTAATGCAATATCTAATTGCTGGTGGATTAACAAAAGGAAAATATATGAATTGATAGGATAAATGTTGCGTGTTTGTTTTTACCTCCAATTGGGATTTGCTGTTTTCTTTGCGTGGAATACCTATTTTTGTCATTTTAGATGAGAATGGACCTAGTTGCAAGGATTTTTTTTTGGTGGATTGGGTCGAAAAAAGTTTCTCCTACTGGTACCGGCTTGAAATTTGCCCTTGTATTATTACCACAATCTATACCATTTAGTAAAACAATAAACATTTGATCTTGCAATTATATATTCTCTCCAAAAATAATGAATTAAATTTTTATACTAAAAATGCACATATCATGTTAAACATTACGATTATCGGATAACTATAATAACAAATATAATAAAAGATATAGTTGCTTTTGTTGGAAGGTGGCTTCATTTCCATGCATTGTTGAAATGTCGGCTTGGACGGTGGATGGTGTGGACAGTAGCACGCCTTTGAAATCAACAGTATTTAAATCCAAGATTATGATTTCTACCGAGGAGTTTCATGTCTATATATACCTCTTAACAGTATTTACACTTTATTTTCGGATGTTCTGGTACAACAATTGGTATCAGAACCATGTGTTCGTGTAAATGCCCGAAAATTGAAAGTGTTCGAAATTGATTTCTGACCACACCACTAGATTCGTCTCGTCGACAGGAGTTCGGAACAAGTTTCAATTTGTAATTTCGACTTCCGAGTCAACGAAAAATTGAAGTCAAGCATAGTGCCATTTTTGTAATTACATGAAAAAGTTGCAGAAGATCTATTTGAGGAGGCAGAATTGACTTGGTCAACTCAGGGGAGTCGACTTTGATCGAGTCAACAGTTGAGTAAACTTAGACCGACCCGACCCACAACCAACCACCGATAAGACCCCGCCTGAGCAGCCTGATCAACGACCTTACTCGTCGGGCCTAACACAACGGTCCGACCAACGGTTCAGTCGAACCGACCCTGAACCGATCTAGACATGTCTGAACTGAAATAACCCATTTTTTTTAATCTTTCGCCCGTTTTTGCTGATCCAGGACTGGTTCCCTACTATTTCAACCATTCCATACGCAAAGATAGCATCTGTATGTGCTAAAAAACTACCAAAATGTCGAAGTAATGAATCAAGAAGCATCCACTAATGGTTCAGTGACACGAATCATGCTATCCAATGCAAAGTTCAAGGTGAAGAAATTTGACGACACCAACAACTTTGGCGTGTGGCTTATGAAGTACAAATGGTACCAATGACATGTCACCTGATGATTGGAACTATGTCGGCCCAACCTTATTATATGTAATCCTGAGGTTGCTTTATGTCAATCCAGTCGTAGTTAGTTATTTATGCCAGAGTGTGTCCTGGACTATAAACTTATGCATATTAAGTTTACTTCTGCTTAGTCTTGGATATGTTTTGACATTTGATATTTATTTAATGTTGATGGTATTATATAAATATTGTTAGTTTTGGTATATCGATATACATATTATGTAAATATTTTTATTATGTATTATGTGTTGGATGTTTATTGTGAATGATTACGTTATTATGTATTTACTTTCAGCATGAGTATATTGATATATGTATCATTAGTATTGGTATGTCCCTCGTGTTGAGAGGTCATGCCGAAATTTTTAGGGCCATGTGTTGGTATTTAATTAATCTTCTGTTGTTTACAGTAAAATAATCATTGTGTGATAGTTATACACTTGATTAGAAACAGACCCTCATATTAGTACAACAAATGCAGTATAGAATGTGAAATTCTTGAGTTATTGGAGAGATTATAAAAATTTAGTGATTGTATGAATGGGACGCTTTTTTGGGAAGAAAATATGTGTGTGAGAGTGTGTGAAATCTGCAAAGTTAGCTTTTAAAAAAAACGGACGCGCGATCTATCGCACACCATAGCTAGATCGATCGCTCGTGGCAGGGTGTTGGCTATGAAGATGCCTTGTGGCGCGATCAATTTGTGAAGTGGTCCGATCATATATATATCTTGAAAAAACGCATGGAGTCAGTATGTAAAAATCAAACAAAATATAATACTAACTATGAATTCAAAAACAAAGAAAAATGAAAAGACGAAGTTCTTGATTTATAGCCCAAACTGGACTTTTTACCTATTACGCTTAGGAGTCGAAATAGATAGTGGTTGGCAAACTGAAATCATGATCATGATAATGCTTCAGTCGCTGCCCATTGACTATGAACCCTTCATTGGATCGCTGTCTCAGTAGCACCGGATGAGAATACTCTGGTAAGAGTCGCAATCTAGAGTTGTATAGTAATACCATGTCTTCTTCACAAAATTCTCGCTTATTGAGCCGAGCATCATGCCACTTTTTTGTCTTGTCCTTGTAGATCTTTGAATTCTCATAGGCTTGGTTCCTAAACTCTTCAATTTCATTCAGGTGCAGAAGACATTTATCACCTGCAGCAATTAAATCAATGTTTAAACTTTTGATTGCCCAATATGCTTTATGCTCAAGTTCTATTGGAAGATAACATGATTTTCCAAAAAACTAACCTATATGGTGTTGTGTCAATAAGTGTTTTAAATGCAGTTCTATATGCCCATAACGCATCATATAATCTCACTGACCAATCATCTCTAGATAAATTCACTGTTTTTTTTCTAAAATCCGCTCACTTCTCTATTAGATACTTCCACTTGTCTATAAGTTTGTGGGTGATAATGTGTTGCAACCTTGTGGGTGACACATATTTTATTGCAAAAGTGTGATCCACCGTCACTAATGATTGCTCCAAGGGGTGCCAAATCAAGTAAAAATATACTTTTTCAAAAATTGCACAACCACTCTAGCATCATTAGTGTGTGAAGCCTCAACTCCCACCCACTTTGACACGTAATCCACAACAACAAGTATATAATAGTTGGAACATGAATTTGAAAATGGTCCTATAAAGTCTATGCCACAAACATCAAATAGTTCACATTCAAGAATACTGCTTAGGGGTATCTCATGTTTCCTAGAAATATTCCCCGTCCTTTGGCATTTTTCACAAGCGGAAACGTACATGTATGTATCCTTAAATAAGATAGGCCAATAAAAACCGGATTCAAGTACCTTTACAGCGGTTTTGGTTGGACCCATGTGTCCGTACCTCTCTGTCATGACAGTGGCTCATGATGGATGCCATCTCATCCTCCGGAACGCACCTCCTAATCATATTATCTGCACATACCTTGAACAGAAATGGATCCTCCCACATGTAGTGCTTAACGTCTGACAAAATTTTTTATTTTGATAAAAAGTCAATTGTGGGAGGACACCACTCACAATATAATTCACAAATTTAGCATACCAAGGTGATGTTTGATCTTGAAATAGTTGCTCATCAGGAAATTTTTCATTTATCTCATCTACTTCAATTTCATGTTCATCATTCTCATTAGTGATCCTAGATAAGTGATCCGCCACTACATTCTCTACACCCTTTTTATGTTTAATTTCTAAGTCAAACTCTTGCAATAAAAGAATCTAACTAATCAAACGTGGTTTAACGTCTTTTTTAGCAAGGAGATATGTGAGGGCCCAATCCTAATAATGTGATTAATTATCACACAATGATAATTATAGCGTAAACAGCGGAAGATTTGTTTAACATTTATTAACATGTGGCCCTAAAATTTTCGGCATGACCTCATTACACGAGGAACATACCACTCATACCAATAGACATATACTGAAAATATGTATATCATCAGTTTCATATCCATCAACATAAACCAGCATACGTAAATCAAACTAGGCTAACATAACTTAAATATACATAGACTCATAACACTACAGGGATACATCCCTGGTACAAAGACTACTGGGATAAACAAGAGTAAAACCTCAAGTGTGACTCCCACCGGACGTGCCCTCTCTGGCGTCCTGGTCACCTGTATCACCTGCCATTGTCCACACACAAAGACAACAACAGCCCCCCTTGGGGGTGAGCAAAAGCCCAATATGGAACGATCATGGAATATACAACATGTATATATAAAATGTGATATATGATGCAATGCAATGCAATGCATGCCATGTCATGTCATGCCGGTATCAGGTCAATCACCCATCCACTGAGTGTATCAGAATCAATCAAATCGCTATCAAATCATCATAGCTCGAGCCTGCCAAGCATAAGGGATCATCAGTGATGCGTCGTCAAAGCGTCATCACATCCCAAGTCTCGACATAGTCAGGGACATACACAGGATGACATCAGCAAGGTGCCACCAATCCCTCGTCTCAACAAATCATGGTAATCAGAGGAGACCACGATTCCCTATACCTTTCGGGCCATTTAATGCCGGTCATAGTATCGCGGTACCAATCTCCAATGATTATCCCAGAATCCAGAAATAAACAGGGTATTTAAGGATCATAGCTCAACGTGCAATGTCATGCATCGATGTATGTATAAAAATGATGTGTGTTAACAAAATATTTATTTTTCACACACCGATGTACCATTCATGCATGCTAATGAATGCCACATAATTTAAATAAAATCACGTAGCCGCATAATCTCACGTAATTCACAGACTTCAACAACAAATCATATATCAAATGATACAGATACCTGTCGTATGTTACCCGATCGCAACATACCTTATTTCTTTCATCTGATCCTTAATATCTTCCAACCACTTCAAGTCGGTGTTATGATCTACACAATTTTATAAATATTTATACAATCCACTAATTCATTCAATTCTCAAAAATAGCATAAATTTCTTCTAATCACTATATTAATCAATTCATTAACCTACTATATCATTTCAACATACGGCCAGTTTTCTTATCATATGATTATATTGTGTAACAATTTAACTTAATTATTTTCCATGACCAGCAAAATGAATGGAAACCAAGAAAGAAACATTTTGCAGTTGATCACAATTTTCTTTATTCAAGCAGTAATTCATAGGAAGTCTACAGTTATACTTAGGAAACATTTATCATAATCATTCAAGTAACATTGAGGTTACATAACTAAGGTTTCTTAATGAAATATCATAAAACCAGTTCACATATACTGCCAAGATCTTAGAATAAAGATTTCGTGTGCAATATTCCTATTTTATACTCATAAGTTAGGAAAAGTGCAATAAAATACCATTTAATAGCTTTTATTTCCCTTTCATTAGAAATACATGAAAAATTATTTTAATGATAAAATCCCCAAGAATATTTCCAAAATTCAAAATCTAAATCGCACATAGTCGTATCTTCAAAACAGATAACGATGTTTTATACGACATGTTCATTACTTTACTATTTGTAACAATGTTAAACCCATCTGTCATCTTATCAAAGCAACGTCTCACCCTTTCCAGCATTCTCAGTGCCGAAATGTAGGTGGCTCAAACAACACCAAGGACATTACATCACAACAAATCTATCGTTCGACATTGCTACTTCCAATAGGTTTAGGAGCAATTACATTGCTCTAACCACATCCATTTACATCCAAGTTATATAGAATGAATACCATAAATGATACCCATACTTAATTTAGTCAACAAAGTTAAAATCATTCAGCATTTCATTGATAGTAGGTCGCAGATTACACTATTTCCCTACCTCATACTGCCACATATAACAGTTTATTCACAATCGTATAGTATTAATATCGTGAGCGATATCACTACTACACAAAATAAACATATTCACATATCAATCTCATGTAACACATACCAAGGCAAGCCAAGCCAAGTAAAAGCAAATAAGTCAAATAATTCAAACACAAGCGCACACATTTATTTGTGCCTATTCAAGTGTACACAAGATCAAACGTTGAGCATTCCCAGTTATGCTCTGATACCATAATGTGAGGGCCCAATCCTAATAATGTGATATAATTATCATTGTGTGATAATTAATCACATTATTAGGATTGGGCCCTCACAAGATATTTGAGTGCAGAGTGATTAGTTTAAGCAATTACCTTAGATAGAAAAAAGATAGGAGTGAAACTTGTCAAAAGCAAATACTACTGCTAGAAGTTCTTTATCAGTAGTGGCATAATTTTGTTGTGTCTCATTTAAAGTTTCACTAGCATAGTAAATCGTATGAAAAACCTTGTTCCTTCTTTGTCCTAGTACTACTCCTACTACGGTGTCATTAGCGTTGCACATCAACTCAAATGGAAGATCCCAATCAGGTGCTACCAAGATAGGGGCAGTAACTAACCTTTCCTTCAATATCTTGAACGCTTGCAAACAATCAGAATTGAAATCAAATGGTGCATCTTTAGTCAATAAATGAGAAAGAGATTTTGAAAATTCAGAGAAATCCTTGATGAATCTTCTATAAAAACACGCATGGCCTAGAAACTACGAACTACTTTCACTAATACCGGTGGAGGTAGCTCTTGTATAACTTGGATTTTTGTTCGGTCAACTTCAATACCCTATTGGGATATCTTGTGACCCAATACTATACCTTCTTGTACCATAAAGTGACACTTCTCACAATTCAATACCAAGTTTGTCACTTCTCACCTTGTCAAAACAAAATCAAGATAATGCAGACAAAAAACAAATGAATGGCCAAACATAGAGAAATCATACATGAAAACATCTAGTAATTTTTCTACCATATCATGAAATATAGACATAATGCATCTTTGAAATGTAGCAAGTGCATTACATAATACGAAACTGAATTCTCCTAAATGCAAATATACCATAAGGACAAGTGAATGCAGTTTTCTCTTGATCCTCAGGTGCAATCGCTTTTTGATTATACCCAGAATAACCATCTAGAAAACAATAAAAATCACATCCTGCAAGTTTCTCTATCATTTGATCAATTGAGGGGGGGGGGGGGGGGGGGGGGGTGGTGGTCTTTACGTGTAGCTTCATTTAACTTCGTATACTCGATGCAGACTCTCCAACCAATGACTGTTCTAGTAGGTATTAATTCATTTTTCATTTGTAATAACAGTCATACCTCTCTTAGGAACACATTGCACTGGCCTAACACATGCAGTATCAGATATAGGGTAGATAATACCTGCATCCAGTAGTTTTATCACATCGGTCTTGACAACTTCTTGCATTTTTGGATTCAACCGACGTTGGTATTGTACTAAAGGCTTGTAACTGTCTTCCATCAGAATCTTATGCATGCAAGTTGATGGGCTTATCTCTTTTATGTCCGCCACTTTCCATCCAAATGCTCATTTATTCTCCCTTAATATCCGAAGGAGATTTTCCTTGTCTATACTTGTCAAAGATGAAGAAACAATTACAGGTAATGAATCATCAACATCTGAATAAACATACTTGAGATGAGAAGGGAGGGTTTTGAGTTCAAGAGTTGGTGGCTCTTCAATTGAAGGCTTTTGTAGCTTGATGTCCCTTTGCCCAAACTCTCCAAGATTGTTTATTGGACGCCTTGTGTAAGGGAAACTAGAATTCAAATGAGCTATAATCACCTTCATAACATCATTCTCGTCCATCTCATCCGTATCATCCACCAAACATGCTTCCAACTCATCCTTACGTGATCCCTGAAACATACTAGAAGACAACATATCAATATTATCAAGACTAAAACACATATGTTCATCATGGGATGTTTTATAGCTTTAAAGACATTGAAAGTAACTTGATCATCTCATACACGGAGGATCAACTTCTCTTGATGAACGCCAATCAATGCTTTACCAGTAGCTAAAAATGGTCGTCCCAAGATCCGTTGAGCGTCTGTTCGTCCTCCATGTCCAACACGAGGAAATCCATCGAGAAGATGAATTTATCAACCTTTACTAGAACATCCTCAATGATTCCTTGTGGGTATGCAATGAACCTATCCTCCAACTGTAGTGAAACCGTGGTCGGTTTTGGCTCTCCAAGCCCATAACTTCCTGAAATTGACAAGAGCATAAGATTAATACTTGCACCTAAATCACGTAAAATAAAAAACGGAGCCAAAAACTTGATCACAATTTATTTAAACATAAAATTCCAGTGTAGCACGATTATACCACAAGTGCACATGTCAAGTTTTAGTATAGTATTTAAATACCAGGTTGTCGAACCCACAATAACTAGAAAATAAGTACCAAATTCAAATAACTTAACTATATTTAACCAATGATTTGTGAATGATTATTATACTCAAAATAACCAATAACACAATATTCAATCCAAACAATGATAGACGATGAAGAAATTTGATAGAAACAATTATCAAGACTTCGGTTCACCCATGTAATCCCCCACAAAATTAAGATTCGATATCCTACGTTCTAAAGTGACGAGTTTTCCTAAATTATCCAATATACTATGGTCAAGCTATATTGAACTAATATTGAGATGCAAGAAGTCAATGGTTGTGCACTTATTAACACTCAATATCGCATATGCTTTATGAAACCTTCTAGCCTTAGATTTTGGTAAATCTATTGATATCACACGTGTGCTAGATTTTACTTGGTCCGTCTCAATCTATACCCCACGGCCTAATTTATTATGTCGTATCACAATATCGTATGGTCAAGCCAATCATGATTACCAAAATCATTCAAAAGGTAGCTAATCCTTTGAAAGCATTAAACACATAAATTATGCTCAAAGATTATAAGAATTCAATCAAAAACTTAATATTAAAATCATGGGTTCAAACATGGGATCTCATAGTCTTGATAAACAAACAAGCCAACAATCATAATCAAATAACAAAGTTTAATCATGTTTAGCAACATCATAAACATTAAAATCTGAAAATGAATATAACAAGTCTAGAAATACGAATAAACGAGGTAGCGACTCCATGTGTTGCTCCGTAGTTTCGTCTACTGCGCTGCTCTTGCTCTTCCAAGGTTTGGAGATGTATGGAATATGGATGGAGGAGTGGAGGCTGATTGCTAAGTCTTCAAAGTGTCCAAAAGTCCCATATTTTCGTACATAAGTGGCCTTATATAGTGGAAGAGGTGTATGGAAGTGTCTTTGTTGGACTCAAAAAAGATTTTCCAAATCAGCGTCTATCGATTGATCGCGCCATATTCCAGATCGATCGCGCTTTTGCAAATCTAGTTTCTGATTTTTCTTGCCCCTCGGATCGATCGCGCCTCAGCTATCGATCGATCGCGAGCTCGTCAAAAATTATACTATATTCTTTGCCATGCCCGATCGATTGGTCTCGAACCACCGATCGACCGCGACCTTTAAATTTGTATTTTTTTATTTTATTTTCTTCCTTCCGTCAACGTGTTGGCTCGGTTTGGTCCTTTTTAAAAAAAATTTATTTTAGCTCACTTCCTCCATTTTTATACACTTCCACCTAGATTTCTGGAACATACAAAAACAATACGAAAACACATAATATCGTCAAAGAATCATAATAAAATGCATATCTTCATAGCAATATAATTGTAAAATCACATTTATCAGTTATGCAGTTAAAAGTCAGTTTATTTGGATAAGGTTAAGCAGTTAGAAGTTGGTCATGGACAACTTATGTATATTAGAATGTTTGTACTACATAAATACTTATCAGAAAATTTATCGAATTTTGGTGCAAAGAAATCTTGAGGTTCTCTCAATAAGCGAGCCTCATTCAATATTAAAAACACGTGACATTATCCTAATTTGAATATTTTGATTAGTTTACAACTTAAATTGTGTTTCTTAATTTAGTGAAACTAGGTCTTCATTACCTCTACAAATACTTTGTAGTCTATTCATTAATAGAATGAAGAATTCCAAACTGCACATATATTTGTGCTTTAGGAACACTTCTGCAGTAGCAGAACCTGATATAGTGTTTCATTGTAGTGTGCATAAGAACGTCCTAAATTTCAAAGAGTGAGAATAATAGCTACAAAGTATGGAGTATAGTCAGAAAATAAGTATCAGTACTGAGTTATTATGTATGAACATATAGAACCTAATCTAATTGTTGAAAATAAAGGATGTCAGATATGACTACCTGAGCTCGAGTTTGTGCTGGTTAGGTTATTTATAGATGGAAATTAAACAGTAGGAGAGAGACTAGATCAATACCTCTCAAATGCTTTAAAACCTAAGTATGTATGAAATCACGACAACATATGTGAGTAGAAAACTTTAGGTATGATGAAAGTTGAATATTCGTCCTCATCTACTTGAGTAATAAAAGTATGAGTTTTAGATACCGCTTTCGACCGAGGGACTCCGATAACTTTGTTGATCTCATTCTTCACCTTAACCGATTCTACCAATCTTTTAAGTTCTGCATCTATGATTGACTCATCCTTTGTTAACCTCTCTGCAAACCTCTGTACGTAATGCACACAAGTCTGCTACATTTCCTTCATCATCTCCTTGTGCCATTTCAGCCTCCACCTCATCACTCCATCGTGCAACCTGGCCTTCCAAATTTTTAGTCTTTGAGTTATAACAGATTGGATCCTTGATTTTCTTCATCATCTCAAGATTTGGAGGAACCAAATTAGTCTCCTTATCTATACCACCGTCCGCTGCCATGTCCAATGTCACTGCCGTGTCAACTCTGCCATCCTCACCAAAATCCGATGAGCAATTCAACCAAACATCCAAAATATTTTTCCATGCAACATTCAATTCTGCCTCATGTTCTTTTTTTGTTGTTGCAGAAATTGGAGTCATGTCCAAAGAACTTACAATGAAGGCAATACTTTGGAAGATTTTCATACATTACCTCTTGAATGGGCTTTGATCTACCATGAGAAATATTGACTGACTAGGAATTTTTTGAAGGAGATCGATGTCAACACACATTCTGGCAGCATTTGGGTGTGACTTACGCATTGTAGCATTATCTAAACAAACCGGCTTAAAGAATTTTTCTATCAAAGAAAATTCCAATGGACGGGAAAGGATATTGACTTCTTCCTGCGAAAAACAAACTACCGGAACACCATCAATAATAGTAGGACGGATAGGTATGCTATTGGGATTAGTAACAGTTGGCTTATGTAGGATAAAGGGGGGCAACTGCCAGCAAACTTGCCAAAATATTTTAGAAGTCTAGCCCAATAATTTATTTCCAATTAAAGGTAAAAGTAGGGACAAACAAATCTTGATTCAATAGCAAGATTTTTTCTTTGATATTTAAAACCGAATCTTAATAGATGGTATTCAATCCTATTGCTTTGTTTATCCTAAATAGTGAAATCCATTGCTTTGAATGGAGATTTGTTTTATGTGTATGTTGTTATGAGATGAATGCTTGAAAAGTGTTTGATAAAATTTCTATAAGAATATTTGTGTTAACTTCTTGTCGATTCGAACAATGTAGTTTTATTGCCTAACTGGTTATATGCGTTAATGACTGGAATTGAACAATAAATCATAAAACTTTTATTGCTACTTGTTGGAATTTTATTTTGTGAAGTTATAATATGCTATGAGTTTTTTTTTCCATCCAAAGAAATAGAAGATTATATCATTTAAATTTTATTTAAGGATATATTTTATTTTTTGTGTGATAATGAAATGGAAAGTCAAATATCATCTGACAATAAAAGGGTTTTGAAGAAGCCGACATAGGAGCGGGATTCTCTAAAAAGCCAAGTTCTTTCCTGGTGGGAGGTGTTGTGAGCAATTCAGTCCATTTCGGAATTGTTTCAAGCAAACGTGCATGCCCCATCCTACCTCCTCTACGTTCTTGACAGCCCAGAATTTGTGTTATATTACAATAACTATGTAGATGTTGTGTGCTGTAATCCAGTATCCAGTATCCAGTATTCCCATGCGCCGTAGAGTTTCGACATACATCTTGCCTTTTTTAGCTTCGAGGTAAGCCTCTTTTTTCTCCTATTTCGTTATCCATCCGGTTCCGTTATACAACTCTATCTCTGGCCTGAGGATTAGGATTTTACATATATACCTTTTTTTTTTTTTTTTGTAATTTCACACATTTCTTATTTTTTGGTTATTTAGTTTCGTCCGTGTGTTTTGAAACCATAGGACAAGTTTATCTAAAGATAGAACTCTTCAAGACTCTCGATCGAAACAAATTTTGCCCACTAGTTTAAGCCCTTGGATTTTGGGATTGGATTTGAGAGGCTTGAAAAGGGATACAAATGGTTTTCGAAGTGGCTATTTGAATGGGGCAATGTCGATGATCGGATAGTAGCATATTTCGCCGACAGTATTTGTTTGGTTGAAGGAGAGAAGTTAGGAGGTGGCGTTGCTTGGCAAGGGTGGGGCGATGCCACCGAAGATGCACATGCCGACGACATTAGACCGCCGAAGGACTCACGACCGAGAAGGGGAACAATTGAGAAATCTCATTTCGTCTGGTTTTCATTATAGCTCGGAACGAAATTATGCTTTCCACCAAGTGAAAGTAATCTATGTAAGGGGCACTGCTAGATTCATAGACGTGGGCATGCAAAACTGTGCAATGACAATTTTCTTGTCAACACAAAAGCCCTGCCAGTGTTTTCGATATCACAGCAAGAATAAAAAGCAGGTAAAACCATAAAAGAAAGAGAATGTTGATGAATGAAATTCATAAAATCTAGACATGCTTTCTCAAGACAAACTAAACAGAATAAAATATTTCAAGGTATCACGCTTTTCAGGTGATATGAATTTTAACCACCAACGGCCAACCTCAACCAACAAACTCACCAGCTCACGCACAAATTGCATGAGATTTCAAGTCCCAATAAGTTGCACCTTAAATTAATAATTGAAGTAGTCTTGAGATACATCAATCCGTAGTTGAAGCTAACCTTGCTTTGATGTTATTTTATGTTCAGCTTAATGATAAGTTAACTTTTATAAGTTGTGTCACAGAACTGATGTGTTAGTCTTCAACAATGTTGCAGCCGCGGTTCTTGAAGAGGAAAGTCGGCGCAAGAACAAGGAAGACAGGTTGGCAAGTTCGAAGCATGCAGAGGCTTTGCCGATGATGAGAGGAAGATCGACAGAGCGTGACTCCAGTGGGAGCCACAAGTATGGTAGATCCAAATCCAGAAGTAAGAAGAAGAATTTTTACTGCTATAAATGTGGTGGTAAATGGCACTTCAAGAAAGATTGTATAAGTAAGAAGAGTGTCGAGAAAGATTCTCAAGGAAATGTTGCCAGTACCTCAGACGGTGGAGAAATACTATTCAGCGAAGCAGCAACTGTTGCGGAAGGCAGACAAATATTTTATGACACATGGATAATGGATTCAGGAGCGACGTGGCACATGACGTCTCGGAGAGAATGGTTCGACCAATATGAACCAGTCTCAGGAGGATCTGTATTCATGGGAAATGTCCATGTCTTGGAAATCGCTGGAGTGGGAACCATCAAAATTAAAATGTTTGATGGTACTATTCACACCATACAGGAGGTACGACACGTGAAGGGTCTGACAAAGAATCTTTTGTCTTTGGGACAATTGGACGATATCGGGTGCAAGACCCGTATCGAAAATGGGATCATGAAGATTGTGAAAGGCGCGCTTGTGGTATTGAAGGCGGAAAAGGCTTACAAGAATATGTATGTGCTTCTGGGGGAAACACACAAAGAGGCAGAACTAGCTGTTGCATCGACTAGTTCGGGAGAAGAATCAACAGTGTTATGGCATAAGAAGCTCGGGCATATGTCAGGGTTGAAGATTCTCTCAGAACGGAAGCTGCTGCCAGGGCTTACAAAAGCGTCTCTACCCTTTTGTGAGCATTGTGTTACCAGTAAACAACATAGACTAAAGTTTGGCACATCTACTGCCAAAAGCAACGGTATTCTGGAGCTGATTCATTCTGATGTTTGGCAAGCACCAGTTGTATCTCTAGGAGGAGCGAGATAATTTGTCTCGTTCATTGATGATTTCTCTAGAAGATGCTGGGTGTATCCTATCAAGAAGAAATCAGATGTTTTTTCAGTCTTCAAAGTGTTCAAAGCGCGGGTTGAGCTTGACTCTGGAAAGAAGATCAAGTGTTTGAGGACTGACAATGGAGGAGAATATACAAGTGAGGAATTTGATGCATTCTGTCAACAAGAGGGCATCAAAAGACAATTCACAACGGCTTACACACCTCAGCAGAATGGAGTGGCGGAGCGGATGAATAGAACCCTGTTGGATAGAACAAGGGCTATTCTGAAGAATGCGGGTCTAGCCAAGTCATTTTGGGCAGAAGCAGTCAAGACCGCCAGTTATATTATCAATCGGTCTCCATCAGTGGCGATTGATCTGAAGACTCCGATGGAGGTGTGGACAGGCAAGCCAGTGGATTATTCTCGGTTACATACATTTGGAAGTCCAGTATATGTTCAATACAATGAACAAGAAAGATCGAAGTTGGATTCTAAATCCAGAAAGTGCATCTTCTTGGGCTATGCTGATGGTGTTAAGGGGTATCGCTTGTGGGATCCCACTGCCCACAAACTTATTATCAGCACGGATGTTATCTTCGAGGAAGATAAAGTGAAGGGAGACAAAGGCACACTGAATTCGGATACTACTACAATTCAGGTGGAAAATAAGACAGAAGAATGTCAAGTTTCTTCTGAGGTATTACCAGAGCACGATGAACAAGAACCAGATGAGTCAGAGGTGCTCAAAGTTCGGCAGTCTACTCGCGAAAGGAGACCAGCGGTTTGGCTTTCAGATTATGATACTGAAAGCAATATTGCATATTGCTTGCTGACAGAGGATGGTGAGCCATCGAGTTTCCAGGAGGCTACTCGAAGTTCGGATATATCCATGTGGATGCAAGCTATGCAGGAAGAATTGGAGGCCTTGGACCGAATAAAACTTGGGATCTTGTTTCACTACCACGAGGACGAAAAGCCATCGGTAATAGATGGGTCTATAAGATCAAACGTGATGGTAACAACCAAGTGGAAAGATATCGTGCAAGATTGGTGGTGAAAGGATATGCTCAGAAGGAAGGGATCGACTTCAATGAGATATTTTCTCCTGTGGTCCGACTTACTACAGTCAGGGTAGTTTTGGCTTTGTGTGCGGTGTTTGACCTACATCTAGAACAACTAGATGTGAAAACGACTTTTCTTCATGGAGATCTTGAAGAAGAAATTTATATGCTCCAACCAGAAGGTTTTGCTGAAACAGGCAAAGAGAACTTGGTTTGCAGGTTGAACAAATCTCTGTACGGTCTAAAACAGGCGCCGAGGTGTTGGTACAAGAGATTTGATTCCTATATCATGAGCCTTGGGTACAACAGACTTAATGCAGATCCTTGTGCATATTACAAGAGATCTGGGAATGATGATTATATCATTTTGTTGTTGTACGTGGACGACATGTTGGTCGCAGGCCCCAACAATGATCGAGTCCAAGAATTAAAGGCACAATTGGCTAGGGAATTTGATATGAAGGACTTGGGACCAGCAAACAAGATTCTAGGGATGCAAGTTCACCGAGACAGAAGTAACAGAAAGATTTGGCTTTCCCAGAAAAACTATTTGAAGAAAATCTTGCAACGCTTCAACATGCAAGATTGTAAGCCAATATCTACCCCTCTTCCTGTTAACTTCAAGTTATCCTCCGAAATGAGTCCTAGCAGTGAAGCGGAGAGGATTGAGATGTCTCGAGTACCATATGCATCACTGGTGGGAAGTTTAATGTTCGCTATGATCTGTACAAGACCAGACATTGCGCAAGCAGTGGGAGCAGTCAGTCGGTACATGGCGAATCCTGGAAGAGAGCATTGGAGTACAGTTAAGAGGATCCTTAGATACATTAAGGGTACCTCAGATTATGCATTATGTTATGGAGGATCAGATTTTACACTCAGGGGCTATGTGGATTCAGATTATGCTGGTGATCCGGATAAAAGAAAATCTACTACTGGTTATGTGTTTACACTTGCAGGAGGAGCAGTAAGCTGGGTTTCAAAACTGCAGACAGTTGTAGCTTTATCTACAACGGAGGCAGAATATATGGTAGCTACTCAAGCTTGCAAGGAGACGATATGGACTCAAAGGCTATTGGAGGAGATTGGCCATAAACAAGAGAAAGTTCCTTTGTTTTGTGACAGTCAGAGTGCATTGCACATTGCAAGGAATCCAGCCTTTCATTCTAGGACTAAACACATTGGCGTTCAGTTTCACTTTGTACGAGAAGTAGTAGAGGAAGGAAGTGTGGATATGCAGAAGATCCATACGAAGGAGAACCTAGCTGATATTCTGACAAAGCCAGTTAATACTGAGAAGTTTGAGTGGTGCAGATCCTCAAGTGGTCTAGCAAAAACGTAAGCAGCAGGGTATGGCAAGATTGAAAGGATGTGTGGAGATGTGCTTGAGTCTCAATCAAATCTCCAAGTGGGAGAAATGTTGACTAGCTGTCCTCATTAATGAGGGCAGCTAGTTATTGGCGGATGGGAAGATGGCGGTTGGTGGATATGCATTTAATGCACATCTTCAACTCTATAAATAGAGCTCTTCTGATTTCATTTCATTCATTCCATTTCAGAGTGTTCCATTTCAGAGTGTTCTCTCATATCTCTACATTTAAGTGTGTATTCTATAATATTTGTGAGGTAGTTTTCTCCTATATTGAGAGTGTTGTTCTCTTTGAAAGATAGAGAGAGGTTGTAACCCACAAAATATTATAGTGGAATCTTTAAATCTTGCCCGTGGTTTTTACCCTAATTTTAGGGGTTTTCCACGTAAATTCTGGTGTCTATTTTATTCTTCATTTTTGCTATTTTCTATCCCATGTTGCCGCACCTGGGGCCAACAAACATAAATGTAATAAGATGGTAGCATATGAGGATGGGAAAAATGGTTCGTGGTAGAGTGACACAAATGAATTTAAAATTTTATTAGGCAACAAAGAAGAATCCCTTCTAGCTGTATGATTTCCAAAATGATGGTCATGAACCACCTTAAAATGCAATATTTTATGGGCAGTGACCAGCACTATAATAACTATGGCATGAGATCACTTACCTGTCAAGACTGAGAACCTGTTTGCAGGAAAAATAAAAAGATCCACTGCCTTCATGAATCCATATTAAATTACTGTGGACGCATCATGTGAATAAGTCTATAACTAAGTCACCATGGGACACCTAATTGAAACACTTGAAGTTTTACTGGGATCAGCATCAAACAGGACTCATGTACTACAGCACCGATTATTGTAGAGTAAACTTGTGTGCCTCATGTTATCAGCAAGAATGTATCCAGTCAAATTGAGATATTACTTGATGCTCTAAGGTTTCTATCTAGATGTAAAGTTCACCAGCAGGATGCAATTGTGCCTTCAAAATCATCATTATGAAAATTTTAGCAACAATCCAATATATATGACATATTTGTTGTCTTCCTTTACACAAGAAGGGTGAAAACTATAAAACATAACTAGCCCAACAATCACTCTAGAACTTAAGGAACACGTCAATAGTTCTGTTGACAACTTAACTTCAGAGAGCATTTGTAGGAGAAATGAGAAGCTCAAGTCCAATTTTGATTAATGAGAACAAATTTGGTAAGTGAATATTGAATGGTCAATTGGAATTTTGAAACAATTGAGACTTGTTTATATTGAGGAACAAATCAAGAGACTGTAGTAATGTGGAAAAGAGGGGTGCCCCTTGCACGCCGCGCGTCGATAGACGCGCGTGTCGCTGCTGCGAAGGCAGACCTATCTTTTTACTACTCTGATTTATGGAAGATTGATTTTTCACCTTCTTGAATTTTAACCTCCTGTAACTTTAGCTTAATTGCTGGTTAGTCTGATATTAAGTGTGAGACTTAATATCTGACGTTAAGCGTTGATATTTATTATCTATCCCACTAAACACAGCCATTTACTTTTCTGACATTTGGGAGGTCTGCTGCTCAGCTATATAAGCAGCTCCAGCTTCATTCTTCAATCATCCAAAAATTGAGTCTGCATTCATACATTTCATACATTCTGTTTGATAGTGATGCACACTACTAGTGTTCGAAGGAGTATGGTCGGAATTATGCTTCAATCCGAACAGAAGTTATTGGGCGTTGTACCTTGGAACTCAATTGTCCAAGAGGCCAGAAGCTTACATATGCGGGCAAATTTGAGTTTACAGTCACAGGGCTTGTTGTGGCCTCGTTCAGATTGTTTCCAAATTTCTGATGTGAAGACAAATAACAATTTATAAAATGTTTGTAAGTCTATTGTTTGTGTATTTCGATTTACTTTATTTAGCATCAAGATTGTTTAAACTGATTCATTCCGTCAAGTATACATGAAGTTCCAGTAGCATACACTAATCAGTGTTCAAATGCTCAATGGGAAGCCAAACTGATTTTAATCGAGAAAATTTTCAGCCATCATTCAATTTGTTTGTGCTTCATGGGGCATATTGTGTGAGATACATTATGTTAGGATCGATTCCGGGGGTGGGTTGTCAATCCACACCCGAGTTCAACTAACTTGAGCTTCAATAGCTCGTGTTCTTGAAATAATTGCACCGAGAGATTATATTGAGCTCGGTTTTGTAACCGAACTCGATTTAATCTCTCGGTACAATTATTTCAAGAACACGAGCTATTGAATCTCAAGTTGGTTGAACTCGGGTGTGGATTGACAACCCACCTCCGGAATCGATCCTGACAAGTGGTATCAGAGCGAGGTTGTTCTTGAAAATCATTTTAACCCAGTTTAGACGGAACTCGTTTAAATTAAACTTTATCATGAGCATGAAATTATTTTCATAGCATAATTTTCTAAAACTTGGTGTTGAAAATTTTTAGCATAAAAATCAATTTCATTGCATTCATTTTGCACGAAAATAATTTTAAAATCTATTTTATATGTTTAAATTTTTGTTCAATCAGTTCTAAACTTATTTTAAGTTTAAAATTGTTATTTTGAAATTTTTTCTAACAATTTTCGAAGCATTCAGTTTTTCTGGCAGCTTGCAGCGACTTTGGGAAAATTGACATAACTTCTTGCTCGGATGTCCAAATGACAAACCGTTTTTTGCGTTACAAACTAGACTCATAGAGGATTGCAGCAGTATAGGCCTTGCAGTCCAAACCTGCTCGAGGAAAAGCAGTTTATTAGTTCAAGTTGGACTAAGTGTGCTGCCACCGCAGAAAGATGAAATGGATATTGTTGAGTTTTGTCAAGAAATTCAAATTTGTTGCCAAGTATGCTTCATCCATCATCAAAGGTTATTTTTGTTCAAAAATTAATGTGCATTGAATTTTTTTAATTTGTTTTAGCCTACCCCATTTGCCCATCACTTGCAAATTTTCAAACCTTTTAAAATTAAGGGGAAGAGTTTAATCTCAATCCTTGAGGGGGAGTAAATTTTATTTGTCTTTCTTTTTGATTCACACAAAAAGGGGGAGAAATATGTTGTTTTAAAAATATGATTTTTCTTGTTATGCAACATTGTGCTTTAATGTTCATATTTTAATTCAAGTTTTGTGATAATAAAAAAGGGGGAGATTGTTGGGTTCTGTAAACCCGAATAATCATGATTTTGATGTTAACAAAACTTATTATTGAGTTGCTACATCTTTCATCAAGTGTGCAGTTCATTGATGATATCTTACAGCTTGATGAATAGAAAAGAAATAGGTTGAAGAAATTGGACCAGTAGATACATCCAGCCGACCTTGAGCGCTGCTGACTAAATTGATCATCTACGGGACTACCAGCAGACCTTGAGCGCTGCTGACTAAATTGATCATCTTCCGGATCATCTACCGGACTACCAGTAGACCTTGAGCGTTGCTGACTAAATTGATTATCTACCGGACTACCACCAGGGTACCAGTAGACCTTGGACCAGCAGACTCGAAGCTCCAACCAGTAGACGTCGGCCAGTAGACCTTGAGCATTAGACGTCAACAAGCGGACTTCGAGCAGTAGAGATTGACCAACCAGTAGATGTCAACCAGTAGACGTTGAGCAGTAGACTCAACCAGTAGGGGCCAGCGGATTCAAACCAGTAGAGGCCAGCAGATTTTGAACCAGTGGAGGTCAACAACTCGATCAGTAGACTTGCAAGTAGACCTGCTCTATTGCTACAAAGCAGCAGGCTTCCAGAATTAGCCCAGAAGCAGAATATGACCGTTGCAATGTTTGAAATCTTACCAAAACTGTCCCAACGGTTATATTCTCATATCTAACGTATATATCATTACTTGAGGCTATATATACATGAGTTGGAAACTCAATAACAGCTGATTGAAGATCAATCCAAATTATTTGGGTTTCCAAAAACCCAACACATTACACAAAACGGAGAGTAATGACATGGGTAGAGAACATTTAAGGCAATTACACAACTTCAACCTCATTGTTTTATAATGATACATATCTACATTTAAATATGCCACAAAGGTCTAGATTTAGTGCTCTTTATATTGAAAGAAACAATTATATGGTCTAAAAAAGGTAATAAGTGCCACAATTTTATACCATCTTGTACAAACCCCATTCACATGAATGACACTTCTGGACATCCATATCTGTTATGTTATGTGCTGGCTAAGAAAGAAACCTCACACACAGACCTGACCATGGTTCAGAATCGTCGGTTTAACGGTTCAAAAAACTTCGACACTTAATCTTAACATTCCTTGATTGTTTCGATTACGGTTCATGAACCGCTGGTTATGGATATTGTTTGACCCTTATTTTTTAAAATAAAAAATATTATTAAAATTTGAAAAAAGTAATAATTTGAAAAAAAAAGTGTAAAAAGTATTTGAATATGTTTTCCTCAATGGATTAAACATAAAATAACATGAAATAAATTCAAGCTCAAATAACAAAATGTGTAAGATATATTTGTTTGATTAATATATATAAATTATAACACTATTTTAGATGAACAATGATATTATAGCTTAGTGACTGAAGCTAATTATTCAAGTTCCAGATCATGAGTTCAAATCTACACCATAACATATGTTTTACATTTAAAAATGTAAAAAAAAAAAATTAAAATAAACCCATGGTGGTAAACGGATTAGAAAAACTTGACCCTTAACTGGTCCGTAATTATTCAAGTTGGAGATCATGAGTTCAAATTTACATCATAATATTTGTTTTACATTTAAAAATGTAAATAAAATAAAATAAACCCGTGGCGGTTCACGGATTAGAAAAACCCTTAACCGGCCCGCGTATAGATGTGCCAGTTACAAGTTCGACCCATCAAATTTTTGACCTGGTTAACCAGCTTGTTGACCTCGGGCCGGTTCAGGGTCATTTATGACCCTTGGTCGGGTCTACTCACATATTAACATTTTTTGTTGCTCCCCAAACCTCGCCACTAAACAGACAAGCATGATATCATTTCTATAAAAAATCTTGCATAATCTCACCGGTAATTGGACCTCCCGACAATACACCGCCTGGAATATGTTGAACACATTTTGTGATGCATGAATCTTAATTACCTTAATTAAATGGAGTTTAATATGTTGATAAAGAGGTAATTATTGACGTTGAGAAATAATTATCGATTAATTGCGGGAACTGAGATTCTAGGGGATTATCACCTGGTGTCAGATTTGTTGGATTCAAGGTTCGAGATTTTATGATAGTGGTCTGTTGTAGTCGTATTTGGTAATGGGATTTCGAGGTTGTGAGACCTTCAACTGAGGTTTGAGATGTATTTGAGCGAGTTGGAAATAATTTAATTGACCACTTATTTTAATAAATGTTTTCGAACGAGTATTTGAGAATCGGATTTCTGAAGCCTTGATACTATTAAATATCAAATAGACTCGGTGTTCAATCATTTTACTCGCTTTCCCTATCTCTCTCCTCCTCACTCCACCGATCCCCCTTCTCTTCCCCCCTCTTTGCTTTTTCTTTGAAGAAAAATCGATGGAGGGCTCTATTCTTGATGGATTTTCGAGCTAATTGTTAGGTAAACTCCTTCATCTCTTAATTGTGGTCGTTTTGATTATAATCTTTGTAGGATTTGGTTATAATTTTTGAGTTGCGTGAATTTTGTGGGTTTTGAAGAATCTTGGATTCTTGTTGGTTTTCTTGAATTAAATTGTGTTATAATCCTTGTTGAGTATCCAAGGATGCTTATTTGTTGTTAAAATAGAGTTGGATTAAGTTGGGGTAAGGTTGGTTGAGGTTTAGACGAGATAAAAATGGTGTTTTTTTCGGATCTGTGCAGCGACCAATCGATCGGTAGCATGAACCAGTCGTTCGGCACAAGGTCGTAGCGAAGGGTGAAAATTTTGGTGATTACCGATCTATCGGAAGAACAGACCGATCGATCGGTGGAGGCGAGCGATCGATCAGTTGAAGGCTGTGGCCAAAACTAAAAATTCGGGCTTTTACCAATCAATCGGTAGAGGGTCACTGATCGAACGATAAGGTTGAATTTTTTTTTAAAAAAATGAAAATTTGGTTTCTCCTTTGAATTTTTAAGGAGCTTTTATTGGTCATTTGATGATTAATTATTGGACATGAGATTTCTATCTGAGCACAAATGTTATGCTAAGAAATGGAGTTTTATGAATTATCAGTTTCATTATCGAATGAATATAATACCTGATCAAGTTAGTTGACGACTCGAATGAATAAGTGTAAGGACCCTAGTTCCTTAAGTGCGGATTAAAGGCATAATTAGAGCTAACATGCATTATCAGAGTTTAAAGGTTCGTGTTGAGACTTTGAGCCTTAGGAATTACATGCCAAGTTAAGGACTATCAAATGGATTAGTTACATTCTCAAACAAATGGATGTTATTCACTATAGCTTTACACTACTCCTAGAGTAGACACTATACAAAATAATCATGTCCTTCATCTACCAAAAGCGTTCTTCACGAGCTCACCGCCTCAACCCACCTTAGCCCCTTTTTATCATGCCAAAATGTACCTACAAGGACAATCCCCAAAACATGAGCATATAATATTTCATATCCAACACAATATGAATATAAGACGTAAATGCATAAACCGTAATAAAACACTTCTTGTTTTTCCCATGCATTTTAAACGCTCCCTTTTGGTTGTCCCTGTACCATAACTCATGAGCATAATCAATAGATTATTTAATGGTTCTATACATGTCATGACATAACACCATTCCATATTCACCAATTACCAATCCCTAGTCTGTTATAATAGTGTATTTTAATGCACATCGCTTGTCATGACAACATCATTAATACCCTCGCTTCGACATATTAGCGGCATTGAATAACCTCGCGCAAATGCGACATGCGGCAACACCCTCGCTTCAACATTTGGCGGCAAATATTCTTTCCTCGCTACAATATGACAGCGGCAAGTATTCTATCATCGTTTCAAGTGACAGCGGCAAAGCATTAAATCATCACCATTATAACCATGACTCATGGGATGTGCACCAATAATCATCATATGCATATACAATCATCATGCATAATTCAACATGTATTTGCATCCACAATGCACAATTCCATATATATTCGCATCCACAATGCATAATCAATGAGTATAATAGATACATGTACCGTTGGGTGCCCGTACATCTTCTATGCACCTTTCCAAAAATAGGATTTGGTATGACTTCACTTCCTTGGCCAAACCAATATTAGAACCCAAAAATAGTCAAATACCAAAAATCCCACAAAAATAACCAAACATGCTTTTTGGTGTCTCGCGATCGATCGCCATAAAGCCCCGATCGATCGCGAGATCACACTGTCTCGGCCGACAAAAATTTTCACTACGCGATCGATCGCCGAGTTTATGCCGATCGATCGCGGCCTCGCCGATCGATCGCGCCAAACTCGCGATCGATCACGGAAGGCTACTGCCACCTCCCCCGATGCTCGCGATCGATCGGGAGAATGTCCCGATCGATCGCCAAGACCTGTACATGCGATTTTCGGGCACTATTCACATTTCTTCTTCCCCAAATCACACCAACTCAAATATCATAATTCCAACAACACAAAAACACCATAAACCTCTAACATACACCACAATACTACCAAAAATCCAACATCCAAACAAAACTATGCCAACCCAAAACAAACCCATTTCAAAAACTTAGAATACCATTTCAAAATCAAAACCAAACACCATTAAAACACCAAGGAGGGTTCCATACCTCTTATGGACTACAAACCTCACTAGAAATCTTACAAACCAAGCTTTTGTGAAGATTTCTCCTTCCTCCTTTGCCAAATTTCGAAAATGGGAAGAGGTTTAGGGTTGGGAATGAAATTTGGGGATCTAAGAGTGATGGGTAAGTGAATGTAAAGTGGGGGGGTGTAGTGGGGTTATAGGAGTTTATAATTAAATTTGCACCCCATTAATTAACATGATGTATAAAATACCCCAACATGGTATTTTAAAAGCATTTTACGAAAATGCATCAAACTCCCAATAAATTCATGCTTTCCAAAATAATTGCCAACCATTACAAATAAATAATGCTAACACCCCATTTCCCAACATGCACAACATGCATCCTGAAATGCACCCCCGGGGTCACGCCTACCATGTGACTAAGCATTTCAACAAGATAATTAATTCCAACACATAATTTAATTATCACCACAATTAATCATATAAACATAATTAATGCCCAAATTGCAATTAATTATTTCGAGGATATCACAATACTCCCCTACTTATAAGATTTCGTCCTCGAAATCGTATGCACTTACCCCAAAATGAAACTAAACATAAATCATATACCAGAAAACAGTTCCGGGTAGTGCTGCACCATATGCCACTCCGTCTCCCACGTAGCCTCCTCGACACCCCTGCGATCCCACTGAACTTTGATCATAGGTATTACTTTTTTCCGAAGTCTGCGGTCTGCTCGATCCAGAATTCTAACAGACCGTTCCACATAAGATACATCGGATTCTAACTGAACCTCGGAAGGCTGCAACACATGTGACGGATCATACTTCCGCAACATAGACACATGGAACACATCGTGTATACCAGACAAGGAAGGTGGCAAAGCCAGTCGGTAAGCTAAGGTGCCAATGCGCTGCAAGATCTCGTACAACCCAACATACCTCGGAGACAGTTTCCCGCGCATCCCAAATCGCACCACACCTCTGAAAGGTGAGATCTTCAAGAAGACCTTATCTCCCAACTGAAACTCCAACGGTCTCCGCCGTTTATTCGCATAAGCTGCCTGTCTGTCCTGGGATGCTTTCATTTTCTGCCTTATCACATTTACCTTCTCTTCCATTTCCCAAACCAGTTCCGATCCTCCGACCGATTTACGATCCAAGTCATCCCAGCACAAGGGTGATCTACATCGTCTGCCATAAAGGGCCTCAAAATGAGCCATCTGAATGCTCGTCTGGTAGCTATTATTATAAGAAAACTCTACCAAGGCCACTGAATCCTGCCAAGAAGCATCAAACTCCAATACACAAGCCCTCAACATGTCCTCGAGCGTTTGGATAATACGCTCGGTCTGACCATCCGTCTGAGGATGATAAGCAGTGCTCAACCTAACTTCAGTTCCCAAAGCTGACTGAAGACCCTCCCAAAAATGAGATGTGAATCGTGGGTCCCGATCCGACACTATGGAAATGGGGATCCCGTGCAATCTTATCACATCTCGAATATACAACTGAGCCATCCTCAAATAGGTGAAGGTCATGCTATAAGGAATGAAGTGAGCCACTTTGGTCAATCTGTCCACAATCACCCAAATGGCATCAAAACCCGAGGCACTCCTCGGCAAGTGAGTCACGAAGTCCATGGAAATGTGTTCCACTTCCACTTTGGTACCTCTAAACTTTTCAACTAACCACCAGGTCTCTGCTTCTCTGCCTTAACCTGCTGGCAGATCAAACATCTCTTAACGAAAGCGATAACATCACGCTTCATTCTCTTCCACCAAAACTGATCACGTAGATCCTTGTACATCTTTTTCCCGCCTGTGTGAATACTAAACCTGCTGCGCTCGCTCCAAGATCCCTCTACGCAACTCCGGCGTACTCAAAACCACCCAACAGCTACCCAAACTTAAGGATTCATCCTCAGCCACTCTGAACTTCGATGGTTGACCAAGATGTACTATTGCTGACCATCTCTGTATCTCATCATCTGTCTTCTGAGCTCTCCTGATCATCTCATAGATATCTGGCTCAGGTAATAAAGTTGATACATACACTGGTGATGTATCTATGTCAAAGTCATAGCCCAGATGGCAATAGGAAGTACTCCTCACTTTCCGGCTCAAGGCGTCTGCTGTCAAGTTAGCTATTCCAGGATGGTACTCAATCTCACCATCATAGTCCTTGAGTAAGTCCATCCATCTCCTCTGCCTCATATTCAGTTCTGCCTGAGTAAATAAAAACTTCAGGCTCTTGTGGTCCGTGTAAATGGTAAACGACGTACCATACAAATAATGCCTCCAAATTTTTAGGGCAAAGATAATAGCTACCAATTCCAAGTCATGGACTGGGTATCTAGTCTCATGCGGCTTCAACTGCCTCGATGCATAAGCTACCACATGCTTATCTTGCATCAATACACACCCAAGGCCCTGAAGCGATGCATCGGTATAAAGAACAAACTTCGTGTTCTCCGTAGGAATCACCAATACCGGCGCCGTCGTCAACTGGTGTTTCAACTCTTGGAAGCTTTCTTCACAAGCCTCAGACCAAAAGAATGGTACTCCCTTTTGGGTCAACTGTGTCAACGGCTTGGCGATCTTTGAAAATCCCTCGACGAAGCATCGATAATAACCAGCCAAACCAAGGAAGCTCCGTATCTCGGGCACAGAAGTGGGTGCAGCCCACTCCATCACAGCCTCAATCTTCCTGGGATCCACCGATATCCCACTGCTAGATATGACATGCCCCAGAAACACTACACTGCTCAACCAAAACTCACACTTGCTGAACTTGGCATATAACTGGTGACTCTGAGAATCTGGAGTACTGTCCTCAAGTGTTTCACGTGCTCTTCCTCGCTCCGGGAGTAAATTAGTATGTCGTCAATAAATACAATGACGAACTGGTCGAGATATGGTTGAAACACTCTGTTCATCAAGCTCAAAAAGACAGCTGGGGAATTCGTCACACCGAACGGCATCACTAGGAACTCATAATGCCCATATCGAGTCCGAATGTTGTCTTCTGCACATCCTCCTCTCTGACCCGAATCTGGTGGTACCCGGATCTCAAATCAATCTTGCTATACAGCTTTGTGCCTTGCAACTGATCAAACAAGTCGTCAATCCTTGGGAGAGGATACTTGTTCTTTACTGTGGCCTTATTCAGTTGCCGGTAATCGATGCACAACCGCATCGAACCATCCTTCTTCTTCACAAAGAGAACCGGTGCGCCCCATGGCGATACGCTAGGGCGTATATATCCTTTGTCAAGGAGTTCCTGTAAATGTTCCTTTAATTCCCTTAACTCCGCCGGTGCCATCCTGTAAGGTGCACGAAAGATAGCGGATGTCCCCGATAATAGCTCAATCCCAAACTCGACTTCTCTAGCCGGTGGAAATCCGGGAATCTCCTTCGGGAACACATCAGCAAACTCTGATACCACTGGTACATCCTCAACTCTTAATTCTTTACTCTTTCCCGTCGTGTCCACGGCATAGATAAGATAGCCCGTGTGACCACGCTCCAACAACGGGGACATTTTGACCGCCGAAATCAACGGAATCTTCGCACTAGAACCGTTGTCATAGAAAGTCCACTGAATCCCCAAATCAGATCTGAATCGTACTGTTCTCTGTCGACAATCTACCACTGCCTGATATCGGTTCAGAGTGTCGATGCCCACTAATCGAAGTCCGACATGCCCAACAAGATCAAGTCTGCCTTCAACTCGTTGCCCTCAAAATAAATGAGGCAATCCGCAAGAAACTGATCGGTAGTAACATTTCTTCCAGTGGGTGTCGAGACCATGAGAGGCGTGGGTAACGAAGACGTGCGCATATGGTGTCTCTCCACAAAGCCAACAGATACAAAAGAGTGGGAGGCACCTGTATCTATCAAAATAAAAGCATGGTACGTAAATAAATGGCACGTATCAGCGATCACCTCCTCCGGGGCTGCCTGCGCCTGCTCTCTGGTTAGTGCATACACCTGCCCCTGGGACGGTCCCACTGTCTGACCTCCCGATGGTCGAGGCATAATCTGCTGCCTCTGATGCACTGTTGGTAACGTTTATCGCGTACACCCAAATTAACCCTCTCAAGTTAATAACAATAATGAATGTAGTAGCGTGAGTAGGGATCAATCCCACGAGGAAGGTTATATCTTTGTGTTAACTTATGCAAACGAAAATAAAAAGGGGTTTTGAAGTCAAAGTAATAATACTACGATGCAAAATTAAACTAATATGCAAAATTATCTAGATGAATTAACTTATGAGAAAAGTGCGATTCTCGGTTTTCGGTTAACTTTACAATTGGCGTTTACTATCTCGATCATCGATCTTCACAAACGATTCAATTTCCATATGAATATTCATCGTGGACGTTTAATCCAATAATCAAAGTCCTATTTCACCTTAAGTTTAGTTAAGTAGCCCAAGCGTTCTAGTTTAACCCTTATCAAACAATCAATCAAAATACAAGCGATTAAGATTTAAATCGATGATAGCATATGAACTAGTGAGATCGATGAAGCTAAACAACATAATCCAAGCGTCTATGTTTAATTTAGTCAATTGCTTACCCTAAGAATTTAACAAACTCACAAACGGAATTTAATCAATCTTAGTTGCTTCGTAAATTAGAGGGATCAAACGATTCCGTATTTGATATCTAATTTAGCTTTAAATTGTATGAACAATAGCTAGGTGATCAGTCCAACAATCATGCATAACAATTATGACAATCAAATCAGAAAAACAATTGATACTCAATGCAAATCAACAATCAAAACTTATCTCACAAGAATCGTAAACATCCAATGTATCGTTTTCCTTAACCGAGAATAACAAAAGTATTTAGCTACTCATAACTAGATTAACAATAACCAAAATTAATCTAAAAACATCAAACTAATAGGAGAAGAAAGAGTTACTAAAAGGAAGCACGATTCCTGCTTGTCGATTCCGTCCTCGTTCTTCGTTGTTCTTGAAGAAAACTTGAAAGCAAATTAATCTAAAATCTAAAATTATTCTAAGAGTATCAAAAACTATCAAAAACTGCTGCTAATGAGGCTTAGTCTCGAGTTTTAGGGTATGGGAGTGATAAATATGGGATACAATCTTTTAAACATGGTAAAAGACTCAATTTCCAAATTTCCAGACTCCTCGGCGATCGATCGCCTGATGTGTGGCGATCGATCGCGAGGCTTTTATTTTTCAGAAAAACCCTTGAGGCGATTGATCGCTATAAAGTGGCGATCGATCGCCGAGCTCCAGTAGACTTTGGCGATCGATCACCCCTTCTTCGCGATCGATCGCTGGCTCTTCAAATTTGATGCAAATGTTTCTGTCCATAGGCGATCGATTGCCTCTTCCGGGCGATCGATTGCCACCTCCAAAATTACATTTTTGCCCTTTTCTTGATCAACTTTGTGTCCTTGTCATGTCCATGTCCCTTCTTGGTCTTTACACATCGTTTTTAGCTTGTTTTCTTCGATTGTACCTATAATTACACAAATATACGATTAGGTATCATACGTATCAAATTATCTATCAAAACCTACCAAATCGTAGACAATTAAGCACTCAAGATGTGTCTATTTCTAGTCACATCAAACTCCCCCATACTTACTCTTTACTCGACCTCGAGTAAACAAATAAAACTACAATATTTTTGTTTGGCTCATAGGTTCATAACAAAGCAACTTGTCCTCACTTTAATGCCTCAACAATTTTAACATGCATAATAATGAACGGCGGTGAAAAGTTAACAGTGGAACAAGTTCAATCCCTAAACATTTCGTACCCAACGAAGTAGTGAATGTGTGTGTGTGGTCATAAACAAGTGTTGTGTACAAATTATAGATCCAAAATATGCAAAGCCATAATAGTTCAAGTCATACACTAACACAAGTATAAGCTCACTTGCACACTCTTCTCCACTATCTTAGCTACTTTGCAAACATAAATCAAGTAGGTCTTTATTAGCTTGTAGCTTGGCCTAGGTATTGGCTTATGAAAGAATGGGTAAGGATATTCAAACAAGAGAGTACGATGAAATGCACACTAAAAGCTTCTCTTCTTGTATGAATTTTTCAACTTTGTTCTTTTTCACAAGGTTTATTTCAACACTTTTCTTCTTTTGTACCTTGGCTCCCCTTGGAGTCATATTTTTAACTATTTTTTTTTCAAGGCATCCCTTTTTCTTTCATGCATTCCATTCTTTTGACAATTAAGCTCATAAATATACTTCAACGATTCCCAAGTGCATTTGAATGAAATACATCATACTCCCTTAAAAGGTATGGATTAAAATCACATTTAGGCTTAAAGGGTAGGATGATAAGCTAGTCAAGAAATGTTAAATGGGGGTCTTTAGTATGCTTAGCATACTACCATTCTTTTACATTTAAGGTTCAAAATAGGTACTAGAGAATGATTTTGTTTACATGGTAGGCTTGAAAGGCTCAAACGCATCAAAGATCGCCTATATCATTTTCATGTTTGCAAGTAGTCTAGACATACGCCTCAAAGAGCATGTAGTTAAGTTCTAGCATGTATTAGAGACTTCTTAAGACTATCACAAAGTTCACACAATCTTCACTAATTTATGCACACTTCACAAGTCATGACAATAATGTGCTCAAAATATTCAACTTACTAAGTTAAAGTACACTTTGCATTAGAGTTCAAAGTGTTCCAAGGTTAACAATTCACCTATGTTCAAAAGCATGCATGATATCAATTAGGTTTCATCATGGGCTAGTGATTCTAAGCATGTGTTCATTACTAACTATGAGCTCAAAATTTTCAAATTTTCGATTTTTTTGTATTTTTGTAATAAGAAAAACAATAACACTTTTGTATTTTTGTAATAAGAAAAACAATAACACACTACTAATCCCTCCCCCATACTTACATCTTACATTGTCTCCAATGTAAGACAAATATACAAGAAATGAGATCCAACTATGAAAGCAATAAAAATAAAAGGGAGAAAAGAAACTAACTCCCCTTGGGTTGCCTCCCAAGCAGCGCCTCTGTTTAAGGTCGATGGCCGACGCCAGTTCATTGATAACGTGATGCTTGGTGGATCTTCAAGATCCACTTCTCCTTCTTTGGCGGCATGGAAACCTTCATAGTATGGTTTCAGTCTATGTCCGTTTACCTTGAATGTTTTATCTTTTGCTAGGCTTTGGACTTCAACTATTGGCGTTTTGTATGCCGTTCGATAAGCCCATAGTGCATCGTCTAGTCTCAAGCTCCAATCCTTTCTAGTGGGATTCACAGTCTTTTCCAAGATAGATTTGATTTCTCGATTTGAGACTTCAGCTTGTCCATTTGTTTGCGGATGGTAGGCGGTGGACACCTTGTGTGTCACATGGTACTTCTTTAATAGACTCTCCACCGTCCTGTTGCAAAAATGGGCGCCTCGATCACTTATGATTGCTCTTGGAGTCCCAAACCTAGAGAAAATGTTATGCTTTATAAAACCTGCAACCACTTTCGAATCATCAGTACGGGTGGCTAAAGCTTCCACCCATTTCGACACATAATCTACAGCAAGTAAAATGTAAATGTGGCCAAAAGATTGTGGAAATGGTCCCATGAAGTCGATGCCCCATACATCAAATATTTCACAATAAAGTATGGGTTGTTGGGGCATCTCATTTCGTCGAGATATGTTGCCTGTCTTTTGACACTCATGGCACGATTTGCAGAAATTATATGCATCATGAAACAAAGTTGGCCAAAAGAATCCACATTCTAATACTTTGTGTGCCGTTCTTTTGGCTCCAAAGTGGCCACCAACCTCATGGGAATGACAAAAATGGAGTATAGAAGATACCTCATTGTCCGGAATGCAACGCCTGATGACTTGATCCGCACAATGTTTCCATAAGTATGGCTCATCCCAAACATAATACTTGGCGTCGCTTCGAATTTTCCCGCGTTGATTCCTATTCAATCCATTAGGAAAAAGTGTTAGTGGCCAAAAAATTAGCAATACCTGCATACCATGGTAAAATGTCGTGTACAGCAAATAGTCGTTCATCCGGGAATTCTTCTTTTAGACACGGTGTATCATTCACATTAACCAAACGACTTAGGTGATCCGCCACTTTATTTTCTGCGCCTCGCTTATCTTTGATTTCAACATCAAATTCACTCAACAGTAAGATCCATCTTATTAGTCTTGGCTTTGCTTCCTTCTTTGTCATCAAGTACCGCAAGGCTGGATGATCAGAATAAATGACAACTTTAGCCCCGAGCAAATAAGATCGAAATTTTTCTAAAGAAAACACAACAGCTAATAGCTCATTTTCAGTAGTGGAATAGTGCCGCTGATCATCATTCAAGGTCATGGAAGCATAGTAGATGGCATGAGAAATCTTCCCAATCTTTTGGCCCAAAACGGCGCCCACTGCATAGTCGCTTGCATCGCACATGATCTCAAATGGCTTACTCCAGTCAGGAGGTTGGATAATGGGTGTGGATGTCAAGGATGTCTTTAATGTATCAAATGCGGTCTTGCATGCCTCATCAAATTCGAATGCCATATCCTTTTGTAATAATTTGCATAATGGTGATGCTATCTTGGCGAAGTCCTTGATATACCTCCGATAGAAACCTGCATGGCCAAGAAAAGAACGTACATCCCGCACACAAATAGGATAAGGTAGAGACTGAATAATATCAATTTTCGCTTTATCTACCTCCATACCCTTTGATGAGACCACATGGCCCAAAACAATACCTTGCTCTACCATAAAGTGGCATTTTTCAGAATTTAGCACAAGGTTTGTTTCTATGCAACGCTTTAGGACAAGGGTCAGGTTAGTTAGACAAGCATTGAATGAGTCACCATAAATAGTAAAGTCATCCATGAATACCTCTAATATGTGCTCAGTGAACTCAGAAAATATACTAACCATACACCGTTGAAATGTGGCCGGTGCGTTGCAAAGTCCAAAGGGCATGCGCCTATAAGCAAAGGTTCCAAAGGGGCATGTGAACGTGGTCTTTTCTTGATCTTCCGGAGCAATTGCAATCTGGAAATAACCGGAATATCCATCAAGAAAACAGTAATAAGAATGACATGCTAACCTTTCAAGCATTTGATCAATGAAGGGCAATGGAAAATGGTCCTTGCGGGTCACGGTGTTCAATTTGCGGTAGTCAATGCAAACTCTCCACCCATTCTGAATGCGGGTGGTCACTAATTCATCGTCTTTGTTCCTCACCACTGTAATGCCAGTCTTCTTTGGAACTACTTGGACATGGCTGACCCACTGGCTATCAGAAATAGGGTATATCATTCCAACTGCAAGAAGCTTTAAGATTTCCTCTTTCACTACTTCCATCATCGGTGGGTTGAGTTTCCTTTGCAGTTGGCGTGTAGGTTTTGATCCTTCTTCAAGTAGAATCCTATGCATGCATGTCGAGGGGCTTATTCCTTTGATGTCAGCAATGGTCCATCCTATCGCGGTCTTGTGCTCCTCTAGCACTTGAATGAGCTCCTTCTCTTGGCTATCTCCCAACTTGCTAGAGATTATCACCGGTAATGTGTTTCCTTCTCCAAGGAACACATACTTTAGGTGACTTGGTAATGGCTTCAACGCAATAGTGGGTGCCTGCGATACAGAAGGGAGAGGTCTAGAGTTAGGAATAGGCAATGACACAAATGAAATATTACCTTGTATCTCGGGCGTGGTATCCAACGCAGTGATGTTGTGTTCCACTTCATCTCCAAGTGGCAACTCGTCCTCAAAATGATCTAGAGGGGTGGTGAGGGCTATCTCCAACTCGTCTTTACCTGCAGTCTCAAAGATTCCTTGGGACAAGTAATCAATAATATCGATAGAGTAAACAGTATCATCATCATCACAAGGATATTTCATGGCATCATGTATATTGAATTTAACGACCTCACCATCAAACTCCATCGTAAGTGTGCCACTATGAACATCTATCTTAGTCTTGGATGTTTTCAAGAAGGGTCTCCCTAACAATATAGGACTATTATTGTCCCCCTTTGCCATATCAAGCACATAAAAATCAGCGGGAAATACCAACTCATTTACCTGTACTAAGACATCTTCTAAAATTCCCCTAGGGTATGCATTAGATCTATCTGCTAACTGAACAACTACCCTTGTGTCATTTAAAGGTCCTAGATTCAAAGAAGCATAGAGAGAGTATGGCGTGACATTTATCGATGCTCCTAGATCTAGCATAGCTTTTTCAAGACGTGTTGTGCCAATTGTGCATGGAATGGTGAACATACCTGGGTCCTTGCACTTGGTAGGGATTTTCCTTTGGATGACTGCTGAGATGTTCTCCCCCAACTCAACCTTGTGGCATCCTTTAAGCCTTTGTTTCCTCTTGGCGGTGCACAACTCCTTTAAGAACTTTGCATAGCGCGGCACTTGCTTTATTGCATCCAACAGTGGAATGTTCACCTCACATCTTCGAAATGTTTCGTATAGGTCCTTGATGCTTTCATTCCTCCTATCTTCCTGATATGCGAGAGGGAAAGGGGGCTCAATCTTATACTCACGGAGTGGAGGAGACTCACCTTTTGGTTCTTCTTCTTGAATGGAATTGTTTCCTGTAGGCTTGATCTCTTTCCCACTCCTTAGTTTAATTGCGCTTGCATTCTCCCTTGGATTCACTACTGGTTGTGACGAGAGAGTGTTTGATCTTTGAGAATCAATGCGATTTATTGCTGTTGCCATCTGACCCATTTGAGTAGTCAAGCTTTGGATGCTTGCTCTTGTATCCTGTTGAAATTTTAGAGATCCATTAGCAAGTTTCTTAACAATATTTTCTAAATACTCACCAGGTGTTGGGGTTGGAATGGCTTGTTGTGGCCTTTGGAATGGTGGCTTATATGGTGATGGGTGTTGTTGCATCTGTGGCTCATTTTGATTCCCATATCTCAAATTTGGATGATCTCGCCATCCTGGGTTGTAAGTGTTAGAATAGGGATCATACTTCCGTTGTGGTTGTCCCGAAAATCCGCCTGCCGCATTTGCTTCCTCAAATGAAGGTTCTTGAAGTTTGGGGCAAGCGTCAGTTGGATGACTCGGTAGTGCACAAATTCCACATACCTTAGCACTTTGTCGCATTCCGATCGCAAGTTGTTTCACAATACCTGTTAAATCAATCAATTGTTGTTCGAGGCTAGAAACATTTACCTCGCCTTGCTTCCTAAGTTTATGGTCCGATCGAGCAGTTCCAAACTATTGAGAGTTGGCTGCCATGTTCGCAATCAAGTGTCTTGCTTCCGTTGGCGTCTTATCTACGAATGCTCCTCCACTAGCAGCGTCCACCAAATTCCTGTCATTTGGCAAAAGACCCTCATAAAAATATTGAATCAGTAAATGTTCACTTATCTGATGTTGAGGGCAGCTTGCACAAAGCTTTTTGAAGCGCTCCCAATATTCATGCAGTGATTCCTCTTGGAGTTGTCTAATGTCGTATATATCTTTGCTGATATTCTTCGCTCTTGATGCAGGAAAGTATTTCTCCAAGAAGGTTCTGTTCAGCTCGTTCCATGTAGTGATGGATCCAGAAGGTAAATAGAAGAGCCAATCTTTAGCCGCGTCCTTCAAAGAGAACGGAAAAGCACGTAATTTGATTTGTTCCTCGGTTATTCCAGTCGGCTTCATTGTAGTGCACACTACATGGAATTCCATCAAATGCTTATGCGGATCCTCACCTGCAAGGCCATGAAAAGAAGGTAAAAGATGTATTAGGCCAGATTTTAATTCAAAATTTATATTAGTAGCAAGTGTAGGAAAGGTTATGCAGAGAGGCTGCTGATCCAAAGTGGGATTAGCTAGCTGTCGTAGGCTTTGATTCTCTGCCATGATGGTTCTTTCCTCTTCTTCTTTCACTTGTCTTCGATTTTCTCGTCTTAGGTGGTATAAAGTCCTTATCTCGGGATCGTATTGATGTTCGTCCTCCTCAAATGAAAACTCGCCTGCGTGCATGAACAAACAGGTAAAAAGCATGGGAAGAAGAATATCAATAAAAGTTAACACAAATTAATAAAATTGCCTTCCCCGGCAACGACGCCAAAATTTGGTAACGTTTATCGCGTACGCCCAAATTAACCCTCTCAAGTTAATAACAGTAATGAATGTAGTAGTGTGAGTAGGGATCGATCCCACGAGGAAGGTTATATCTTTGTGTTAACTTTGCAAACGAAAATAAAAAGGGGTTTTGAAGTCAAAGTAATAATACTACGATGCAAAATTAAATTAATATGCAAAATTATCTAGATGAATTAACTTATGAGAAAAGTGTGATTCTCGGTTTTCGGTTAACTTTACAATTGGCGTTTACTATCTCGATCATCGATCTTCACAAACGATTCAATTTCCATATGAATATTCATCGTGGATGTTTAATCCAATAATCAAAGTCCTATCTCACCTTAAGTTTAGTTAAGTAGCCCAAGCGTTCTAGTTTAACCCTTATCAAACAATCAATCAAAATACAAGCGATTAAGATTTAAATCGATGATAGCATATGAACTAGTGAGATCGATGAAGCTAAACAACATAATCCAAGCGTCTATGTTTAATTTAGTCAATTGCTTACCCTAAGAATTTAACAAACTCACAAACGGAATTTAATCAATCTTAGTTGCTTCGTAAATTAGAGGGATCAAACGATTCCGTATTTGATATCTAATTTAGCTTTAAATTGTATGAACAATAGCTAGGTGATCAGTCCAACAATCATGCATAACAATTATGACAATCAAATCAGAAAAACAATTGATACTCAATGCAAATCAACAATCAAAACTTATCTCACAAGAATCGTAAACATCCAATGTATCGTTTTCCTTAACCGAGAATCACAAAAGTATTTAGCTACTCATAACTAGATTAACAATAACCAAAATTAATCTACAAAACATCAAACTAATAGGAGAAGAAAGAGTTACTAAAAGGAAGCACGATTCCGGCTTGTCGATTCCGTCCTCGTTCTTCGTTGTTCTTGAAGAAAACTTGAAAGCAAATTAACCTAAAATCTAAAATTATTCTAAGAGTATCAAAAACTATCAAAAACTGCTGCTAATGAGGCTTAGTCTCGAGTTTTAGGGTATGGGAGTGATAAATATGGGATACAATCTTTTAAACATGGTAAAAGACTCAATTTTCAAATTTCTGGACTCCTCGGCGATCGATCGCCTGATGTTTGGCGATCGATCGCGAGGCTTTTATTTTTCAGAAAAACCCTTGAGGCGGTCGATCGCTATAAAGTGGCGATCGATCGCCGAGCTCCAGTAGACTTTGGCGATCGATCGCCCCTTCTTCGCGATCGATCGCTGGCTCTTCAAATTTGATGCAAATGTTTCTGTCCATAGGCGATCGATTGCCTCTTCCGGGCGATTGATTGCCACCTCCAAAATTATATTTTTGCCCTTTTCTTGATCAACTTTGAGTCCTTGTCATGTCCATGTCCCTTCTTGGTCTTTACCCATCGTTTTTAGCTCGTTTTCTTCGATTGTACCTATAATTACACAAATATACGATTAGGTAGCATACGTATCAAATTATCTATCAAAACCTACCAAATCGTAGACAATTAAGCACTCAAGATGTGTCTATTTCTAGTCACATCAACTGTCATGTCCTCATATCTCGGCATGTTCCCTTGGAAATCTGACTGTCCTCCCCGAGTGGGGCAATACCGAGAGATGTGGCCCATCTTACCACAACTGTAACAAGCAGGGCAATTGATCGAAGAATGTGGCCCTCCACAGTTGTCACATCTAGTTTCTCCCGCTCTATTCACTTGCATAGGCCCCCGGTTGGCCGATAGATTGCTCTTCTTGTTCTCTTGCTTTCGGTTAAAAGATTTCTTTCCGCTGAACCGAGAGGATGAAGAAGCACCACGAGGCTTAAATGACTCTCCTCGGGGCCTCAAGCTATCAGTAACTTTCCTCTGTTGTGGCACGTGTGGGGGTACAGCATTAAGATAGGCCCCAACTCCAATCTCCGCAAGTTCTGCTCTCGTAAGAGCATCATCGAAAGAAGTGGGGTTGTTGGTGATAACCCGTTCAAATAGCTCCAGTCGTAACCCCTTCAGAAAGTGCCTCATCTTTGCATGTCCGCTTGTGGCAATATGAGGGACATACCTCAGCAACGAAGAATAGTGCATAGCATAGTCTGATACTGTCATGCCTCCTTGCTTCAAGTTTGTGAACTCATCTTCCTTCATCTGCCTCGCAGCTGCAGAAAAATACCGGTTCAGAAACCGGGTTCGGAAGAGAGTCCAATCAATTAGCATACCTTGAGCCCTCAGTTCCATCACCGTGGTCTTCCACCACATGGAAGGTTTCTTGGCTAGCTGGAACTCCGCCAACCTCAGCCATGCTGTCCTTGCACAAGGAGCAGACACAAATAGCTGTTCCAATCTCTCAAGCCACTCCTCGGCCTCTTCCCCTGTCTCTGTCCCCTCGAACCGGGGCGGGTGGAAGGTCAGAAACTGAGTCAAACTAAGCTCACCAGGTAGTAACAGCTAAGCCATTGGTTCCACACCTACAGCTGGTGGAGGTAAATGGTTTGTCTGACCTATGCTTGCATTAACACTGCCAACGTCACCTACCTCTTCATTGAGGTTCCCCAAGTTCATAGCCGCCATGCTGTAACACAAGGGTAAACAACAATTCCAAAACAATATATATGTTATGCCGTTAGATAACATAAACAATAATAAGCATGTTAGTATAACAGTATATGCATCAATATGCACTACATGCATAAACATGCACAAATGTAAACACCTAGTCAATCATGCTAAGGCTAGGGGTGCTTAACGGGCCGGGTCAATCCGGACCCGGCCCAAAACCGGACCGATTAGTCCGGTCCGAAACCGAAACCGGACTAACCGGTCCCGAATCGGTCCCGAACCGGTTTGATACCGGATCGATTCTACCGTTCCGGATCGATTCTACCGTTCCGGATCTGGTATCTTACCGGTTCCGGACCAAATGGATCCGGTTCCGGATTGAACCGGAACCGGATCCGTTTTTTAAAAAAAGTAAAAAAAAATTCCGATAAATCCCTTCGTTTTTTCCTTTTTAAAAAAAAAAAAAGAAAAGAAAATCCGGTTCCGGGTTGGAACCGGTCCAACCCGGAACCGGACCCGATCCGGTTCCTTACCGGATCGGACCGGATCCGTCCTTAATGGACCCAAAATCGGCCGGTTCCGGTCCGGACCGGATCGGGTCAAGCCAATAAGCACCCCTAGCTAAGGCTACCCTTCACTCGTTCCCGGGTTCTCTAACCACTGCTCTGATACCACTAATGTAAGGACCCTAGTTCCTTAAGTGCTGATTAAAGGCATAATTAGAGCTAACATGCATTATCAGAGTTTAAAGGTTCGTGTTGAGACTTTGAGCCTTAGGAATTACATGCCAAGTTAAGGACTATCAAATGGATTAGTTACATTCTCAAACAAATGGATGTTATTCACTATAGCTTTATACTACTCCTAGAGTAGACACTATACAAAATAGTCATGTCCTTCATCTACCAAAAGCGTTCTTCACGAGCTCACCGCCTCAACCCACCTTAGCCCCTTTTTATCATGCCAAAAATGTACCTACAAGGACAACCCCCAAAACATGAGCATATAATATTTCATATCCAACACAATATGAATATAAGGCGTAAATGCATAAATCGTAATAAAACACTTCCTGTTTTTCCCATGCATTTTAAACGCTCCCTTTTGGTTGTCCGTGTACCATAACTCATGAGCATAATCAATAGATTATTTAATGGTTCTATACATGTCATGACATAACACCATTCCATATTCACCAATTACCAATCCCTAGTCTGTTATAATAGGGTATTTTAATGCACATCGCTTGTCATGACAACGACATTAATACCCTTCGCTTCGACATATTAGCGGCATTGAATAACCTCGCGCAAATGCGACATGTGGCAACACCCTCGCTTCACCATTTGGCGGCAAATATTCTTTCCTCGCTACAATATGATAGCGGCAAGTATTCTATCATCGTTTCAAGTGACAGCGGCAAAGCATTAAAATCATCACCATTATAACCATGACTCATGGGATGTGCACCAATAATCATCATATGCATATACAATCATCATGCATAATTCAACATGTATTTGCATCCACAATGCACAATTCCATATATACTCGCATCCACGATGCATATTCAATGAGTATAATAGATACATGTACCGTTGGGTGCCCGTACGTCTTCTACGTACCTTTCCAAAAATAGGATTTTGTATGACTTCACTTCCTTGGTTGTGTCGCCACCTGGGATGGTTCTACACATTCACACAAACCAATATTAGAACCCAAAAATAGTCCAATACCAAAAATCCCACAAAAATAACCAAAAACATGCTTTTTGGTGTCTCGCGATCGATCGCCATAAAGCCCCGATCGATCGCGAGATCACACTGTCTCGGCCAACAAAATTTTTCAATCCGCGATCGATCGCCGAGTTTATGCCGATCGATCGCGGCCTCGCCAATCGATCGCGCCAAACTCGCGATCGATTGCGGAAGGCTACTGCCGCCTCCCCTGATGCTCGCGATCGATCGGGAGAATGTCCCGATCGATCGCCAAGACCTGTACATGCGATTTTTGGGCACTATTCACATTTCTTCTTCCCCAAATCACACCAACTCAAATACCATAATTCCAACAACACAAAAACACCATAAACCTCTAACATACACCACAATACTACCAAAAATCCAACATCCAAACAAAACTATGCCAACCCAAAACAAACCCATTTCAAAAAAACTTAGAATACCATTTCAAATCAAAACCAAACACCATTAAAACACCAAGGAGGGTTCCATACCTTTTATGGACTCCAAACCTCACTAGAAATCTTACAAACCAAGCTTTTGTTAAGATTTCTCCTTCCTCCTTTGCCAAATTTTGAAAATGGGAAGAGGTTTAGGGTTGGGAATGAAATTTGGGGATCTAAGAGTGATGGGTAAAGTGAATGTAAAGTGGGGGGTGTAGTGGGGTTATAGGAGTTTATAATTAAATTTGCACCCCATTAATTAACATGATGTATAAAATACCCCAACATGATATTTTAAAAGCATTTTACGAAAATGCATCAAACTCCCAATAAATTCATGCTTTCCAAAATAATTGCCAACCATTACAATTAAATCATGCTAACACCCCATTTCCCAACATGCACAACATGCACCCTGAAATGCATCCACGGGGTCACGCCTACCATGTGACTAAGCATTTCAACAAGATAATTAATTCCAACACATAATTTAATTATCATCATAATTAATCATATAAACATAATTAATGCCCAAATTGCAATTAATTATTTCGGGGATATCACAATAAGGGATAAAATGGGTTGATTGAGTAGTATACGAAGTATGACAAGTCACAGAAGCATGAAGAGTCTATCTGACAAATGATGTTTTGAGAGTATTATTGTTCTGAAATTAATTTTGAAATAATATTCAATATAGATACTTCACGAGCCCCAGGATATCGGGAATGTCATAATCTTGTGGTCGACTTTCAGGTACGTGTAACGTACGAGTATATGTAAATGCATTATTGTTACGTGCAATGAATAATATATTCTGGTTGTGTTTGAAATAGTATGTAGAAACGTACAAGTATTGAATCTCATATTAGTTGATATAATTGTTGAGTAATGTGTTGACAAATATTGAGAACACCAATATACGGTGCTATGAATTATGGTGATGCCGCTATTGAGCGTGCAAGGGATCGTGATGCCGCTATTGAGCTTGCGAGGGATCGTGATGCCACTATTGAGCGTGCGATGGATTGTGATGCTGTCGTTGTTGAGTGTGAGAGGTGATATGATGAATTCTGACTAATAAATTGATAACTGAGATGTATTTGATATCAGTAAATCATGGTTATCCTGGTTTTGTTATTATTGATTTTGGAACTAACGATTTTGAGTATGAGTGTAGTAATCATTATTGTGATGATTTAAATGACTTTGAAATTGATAATTTTGGATATTGTGATAACATGAACAACGTGAGAGATCTTATATGTTGTGGTATACTCAAGGAGTATTTGCTTAAATTTCAGCATTTTATTCTATAAATTATTAATTTTGTATGGAATGATATTGAGATTATGTTGGTATGCTCACCCCGTGTGGAGACTGTTTCTGTTCAAACATGTAGTACATGTACGGCTTGGGTTCTGGAACTGAATCCGAGCCGTTGATTGAGGATGCTCCCATGAGCGAGGTACCAGTTTTGGTACAGAGTAATATGTTTTGTACAAATAAATAGACATTTGTTTGTTAAATGCTCGCTTGTGAGCATTTTGATACGTGTACATGATTTGTATAAATGTATTGAGGTTTCTATTTTCATTCGTGTGTTGCATGCAATTTAATTGAGATAAAATTGCATAATGAGTTGAGAAAATAGTGCATTACGAAGTGTATACATATGTTAATTGTATTTCATTTTTGTGGAATTCCTAATGAAATTTTCTATAGAAGTCATGCCATAATTGCAAGGCATATAGTGAGAACTCCATAATGCTATAAATGTACACACTAATAACAACAATACATGCACTAATGACGATATTAGGAGTTTGGGCCTTACACATTTCCAAAATATGGCTCGAAAATAGAGAAAATCAAGGAGAAAGAGGTGTCACGTGTCACACTCTCAAGGTGACATGTGTCACACTATCAAGGTGACATGTGTACCCCTTAAATTAATATTATATTACATATGTAGCTATAAACTTACGGGATTTGCATTGAAAATTCAGAATCTAGAGAACGTAACGAACGAGGGTTTCACTTATACAAGAAAAATTATTATGATCGACTTGTCCGGGTTTTGTGAAATAAATTATATATTCAAAATTATCAAGGTAAGTGCTACAACCTGGCACTAATATTTTGTATTTTTGTGACAAGTTTTTGTTAGCCAATTTATATGAAGGAAGTTAAAATGGTATATTTTTGAATTGACTGCTGAGTACACCTGTATGTTTAGTTGTAGTCGAAATACCTAAATGATTGAGTTTTACATTTATGAATAATTATCAGATTTTAATTTTTGGGGGAATTAATCTAAATGAATCATTGTTGCGTGTTAAATGTAATGGTACGTATAATTTAAGGTGAAAGCATAGCTGTTGCGGGTTCATAATTTGGATGAATTGATTATTGATCAAAGCTATTGAAAATGTGATTAGAGGCTGTCATTTTATGTTGATGTTATTGTCATGGGCTAATATTGAATTGTTAAATTGCTATAGATACTTCTCGAGCCTCGGGACGTCGGGAATAGCCTAATCTTAATTATCGACTATCGGGTACGTGTTGATGTACAAACATGTATTGATATTCATATTGATGTTGAATTATGATATGTTGATGTTTTTAATGAACGTTGATGTTGAGTGTCGCTGGAATGGGCGACGTGTGATTATTATTGTTGTTGTTGATGTGTCGCAATGAGGACAACAAAGTGGTATAGTAGGATTGATGTTGCCACTATATCAATTATATACGATGGGTCGCAATGATGATGCGACAATGTGGTATAGTAGGCTCAATATCGCCACTCTGTCGATTATATACGATGGGTTAGCTATGACGATGCGACGATATGGGGTAGTTGGCTTGGTGGTGCCATTGTATTGATTGTTATTATTGGATGAGATATGGTTGAGCTGGTTATTGATGTATGCGATTTGATGTTTAGAGGACGGAGTTACAGAAACAGCAAGATGATTATTTCTAATCACAATCTGACTTCATGCTTACATCATAATTATCAGTTATAATTTATATGATTTTTCTCATGGCATTGCATTATTAATAGATTTCATAAATGATAGACATTATGACTTATTTTAAATGCACCTTCAGCCTTTAGCATCCAACTTAGAACATATACCTACAACTCTCACCCCCCCCCCCCCCCCCCCCATCTCATATGGTACTCAGCTAAGTCACATAATCCTCCTACCCCCTCCACGCACTGGCGTTCTGGTCACGATCTGACGAACTGAGTGTCTATGTGCCGCTTTAAGACGAATTAAGATTTTCTAATTCAAGCACTAAGATTTTATAATTCGCGTATTGTACGACCCTGGTTCTTAATCCCGTTATTAGTGCATTTATCATCATCCATTAGTGCATACATTCATATCATTTAGGGATTCTCGTACATGCTTCTTTATTATAACATGACTTCCATATAATTTTTCGAACATAATCCCTCCCAATTCTCGACAATACTCAATTCACATAAGTATACACTTGTAATGCACTAATCATATTCTCAATTCATCATGCAATTTGTCCTTCAATTAAATTGCAAGCAATATTCGAATGAAAAGAGAATTATCAAGAACATTTATACAATCCATATACACATCTCCACATGCTCACAAACGAGCATTAACAAATAAATGTGTATCTACTTGTATAAATTTGTCACCTCTATTAATCATGGTACTTCGCTCCTTGAAGCATTCTCAATCAACGGCTCGAACTCATTTCTGGAGCCAACAAAGTACCTGCTTTACATGTTTCAACAGAAACAGCTCCCACACGGGGTGAACATAACAACAACGTAATCTCAATATCATCGAATACACAATTAATAATTTACCGAATACAAGACTGTAAATTAAGATAATACTTCCTGAGAATTCCGTACTTATATGAAGTTTCCCACGCTGTTCCTGTTCTCACAACATCCAAAATCATTAATTCATAATTGATAATACATCAATCCCTAATGTTCATATTAATCAATTCCATAATCGATTGTCATTATTTCAAAACCACAACGATTTACTGTAAATCTTATACATTCCAGTTCTCAATTAGTAAATGATATCTCGTACTATCACCTTGCACGCTCAACAGTGGCGGCACCATAAACCATCGCACGCTCAACAACGGCAGCACCATAAACCATCGCACGCTCAACAAATCATTACCATAAACCATTGCACCATTAGTTGGTGATCTTAATTTCGATCATTACATTATTCAATACACATGGCAACAATTTAAATCTCCAAAATTCATCAACAACATATTATTCATTAAGCACAATAATAATAAGATATTTACCTATAATCGTACGTCACACGTACCTTATTGTCCAATTGCAAGAGTTTCTCATTGTCATGCCCCGAGATAATCATTATCCACATGCTACACACATTGGTGAAATCACAATCTATCATTTAATCACGATGATTCACTATGCAAAAGGCTCGAGCATCGTACGTCAAAATTTCAACAATAAAAATATTTTTTCAAGGATTTTGACCTGCGATCGATCGCTCCTCGGCGATCGATCGTCAACCTCTCAAAAATCTGGACAATTCATCATCCCTCGACGTTCGATCTGTTTATCTTCTACAACCAACACCCATACTCCTCAAATCTTCAATAAAAAAGGCAATTTCATACTCCATAACAAAATCTATAAAAACCCAAAAATTCAAACCCATCTCACACCATAACCAAACTATACAAAAATATAATCAAAACCTTCACAATCAAGAGGTGAATATGATTACCTATCAATATGCTCGAAAATCCAACAAGAACCGAGTCTTCAGTCGATTTCTATTCGAGGGGAAAAAATGGGGGAAGGGGAGGGAAGAGAGAGGCGGGAGAGAGAGAGATGAGAGTGAGTGAGCCGGGAGAAAAATGATTGAACACCGAGTCCACTTGGTATATATAGTACCAAGGTTCCAACAACCCAAGTCTCAAATACTAGCACCAAAACTCTTTAATAACAATAGTGTTAATTAAAATCTCACACTCCTTCAATTAAATCTGAAATCTCAATCCAAAACTTCCCAGACTCCAAATCTCACTACCAACACAGTATCAAGGTTCAACGCGTCAATGAGAATAAATCTCAAACTTTGAATCCAACAACCCCAATACTTGGTTAAAATCCCCGGAAACTCAATTCTGCAATTATTCCATAATTACAAAAACTAAAATCAATTAATGATTATAAATAATCCAGAATTCTTATCATTTAGTCCCTAAACTTCAATCCACATTACATTGTTACCCAACAATCTCTCAAATCCATAATTATTGCTCAACTTCAATAACTACCTCCCAATACATACTCATTATTACTTTCACAATTCACATGATTCATTTCAACATTTATCCATTCAATAATTATGACACAATCATATTTTAACCACACTTGATGTATCTCAAAACCAATTTCAATAGCAAAATGATAATTAATCATAATTATCTCTTAACCCCCCTTAACTTAACTAATCAAGATGATTGGATTTCAGGTATCACATTTATCCCCTTCTAATAAAATTTCTTCCTCAAAATTTATAAACACACTTTTAAAAAGTGTCAAAATAATATATATACAACATAAGCGTCAGATATAGAGTCGGCATACTGTCGAATATCTTACTGGACCACATGTGATCTGCCAAACTAGAGTGCAATCATGATGCTCTATATAGGCATCTAACAATTTCCCCCTTTGAAACTTTAACACATAAAGAATTCAAGATTTCTAATACGAAGAACAATTAGCATGTCACTTGTTCTCATACCATAACCACATTTTCCTTTTCTCAACTTATTAAGGGCTCCAAGGATAGCCACAACCTTGCACCAACTTCACTTGTTGATGACTTATATAATTTCCAACTTGCTTCGGTGTTGGAGGACCTTACAATAAATCAAATAAACACCTTCACGTGTGTAACGACACGAAGAACACAAGCTCTTCACACAAGAAATAAATTACAAACTCCAATACAACACAACTGTATGAAGTTTGCATTGCTAGAATAAATTTGAACGAGCAAAGCTTTCTTGTAGTTTATAGACTTGTTTCTTGTCTTCAAAATGCTCCAAAACATCAATATTTATAGTGTAGAAGGTCCACAAGGCTCCTACTAGCCGTTGCTACACTTAAGGCTTGAATCACTCCTGCATCGCCTCAGCCATCGCCTCGGGCGATCTCCATCACCGCGCACCAACGTTCAAAATCTACAATGATCGCCTCAGGCGATGTCCCGATCGCCTCAGGTGATCTATACCAAAAATCAATGCCGTAGCTTCGGTTGCTGAGAAATATTCATCGCCTCAAATGATCACTTCATCGCCTCAAGCGAACTCTGCATCGCCTCAGGCGTTCTCCCCATCGCCTCAGGCGATCTTGCCATGTGCGCGGTCCTCGGCGCCGCTTCAGTCGACATGCGTGGCGATGTCCCTCTTGGCTGCCATCGCCTGAGGCGATGATCACCACGCCTGGGACGATCTTCCCGATGCCTTGCACAATTGACTTCCTTCATACAATCCACTTTTCAATCATCTAAACATGTACTCTAAGTAGACACATTAGTATAACAAACACAAGTTTTGTTGATTATCAAAACTAAATAATTCGGAGATAAATTAAGCATTAAACTTAACAATGCGTTTAAAGCTCAACAATCTCCCCCTTTTTTATGATCACAATACTTGATAAACTTGAAGATGTAATATGCATGAAATGTGAGTAAACAAGACTCCCCTTAACAATTGCATAGCACATACAAGTAAAGCAAGATACAAAAACTCTCCTCAAACCATGCATGTATTAAGCTTCAAGTTTATCACAAAATTCTCCCCCTTTTTGTGATAATCAAAAAGCACAAAATTCAAATAATCATAGCACAAGTATATGTTGACATATATCCATATTCTAACAATTTACACATGTTCCTCATCAAGCATGTAATAGCCATAACAAGCATAAGATTAAATCATTGAGAGGAAAAACAAACATGCATTTAAGGCAATCAACAATGAATTCTAGATGTGCAAAGTGTGCATATGTTCTACTAAAAGTTCATGCACTCATGCCCAATGGACATTAAAATTCTCAAAGCATCATTTGATAAGTTAATGTTAATAAAATCATTAAGGTCATAATAGCGTTATATCCATTTTACTATGATCAAAGATTGAGCATCCAAATATTATATCATGCTTAATCACATAATTGCACATTTCAAATTCAAAGCGAATTCATGGCACATCAAGATATTTACCATGCTGAGATAAGCATATATCATGCATTAAAACGATTTAGATGTGCATATACTAAGGAGAAATGCATTTTGCTATCAATAAATATTGAGCTTCATTATTTATTGGTCACAATTAATTTGTGCCAATGAAATTTTGAATTGCACTTTTTAAATGCACAATTATAATTCAAAATAAATTTACCTTGGATGTTAAGAATGATTTCATATCATCGGTCATTTACATCGCGCTTCTTTTATTGTAGTGCATAAGATGATTTCCTCACTTGAGGTGCTAGTGCCTTCATCCTCCATCCCTTTGTTGTTCCTACAAAACAAATTTTTGATTTGGAAGTCTTTGGTACCCATTGATTTTTGGGTCCTTGCGGGTTAGCTTTCATCGATGCCTTTGGAATTCATTTCCATCTCTTGTTTGGTTGGTATTGATTTTTAACAAATCTACATTTGTTCTTGGTATGACCAACCTTACAACAATAAGTGCAAGTAGGAGAATTATGCTTAGCTTTAGCCAACAAGCTTGTAAAAGTTTTAGATTTGCTTGAAAAGCCTAATCCGGCTTTATCAAAGCTACAACGTTGCAAGCCAAGCAATTCATTCATCTTTAACTTACAATCACTAAACTTGGCAAAAGATGTCTTTAAATCATGCACTTGATTTTTCAAAGTAATATTTTCTTCTTCCTTTTTAGCCAAGTCTAGTTTAAGCAATTCATTACTCTTCTTGGTTCTACCAAGACAATCAATGAGTTCATTATATGCATTAAGTAATTCATCATAAGAGGATACCTCATCGTCGCTTTCCTCTTCCTTGTCATTTACGTCATCTTTGGTCATGAGACAAATGTTTGTTGCTTCTTCTTCATCAGAGTCACTATCACTCCATGTGGCCATTAAAGCTTTCTTCTTCCCTTTATCCTCATTCTTCTTCCTAGGATATTCATTAGCATAATGACCTTTATATTGACAATTATAACATGTTACCTCTTGTTTTGAATCATGTTTGGTGGCACCATAAGTCTTTGGCTTGTTGTATTTGTTGCAGAATTTCTTGAACTTTCTAGTGATCAAGATCATCTCTTCATCATCTTCATCATCGGATTGTTCTTTCCTCCCGACCAAGCTATCCCCTTTCTTATGGATCTATCTTCCTCCTTTAATCCCTTCCTGGTTGACACCTCAAGCTCATGGCTCACCAATGTTCCGTGGAGTTCATCAAGATCATATGACGCACTATTTCCTTTGTTGGATTCAATGATAGCTGTCCTCTTTGCATCCCATTCCTTTGGCAAGGCTCTTAGTGATCTTCTCCATATTTTCTTTGGATGACACTTCTCTCCAAGTTGGGAAAACTCATTGATGATTTGAGTGAGCCTTCGAAACATTGAATCAATGTTTTCTCCAGACTCCATCTCAAAGGTTTCATATTTGAGTTGCAATAGATCAATCTTTGTCTCCTTCACTTGGTTTGTGCCCTCATGACAAATTTGCAATTTGTCCCAAATTTTCTTTGCGGTTGAGCACATCGAGATCAGGTTGTATTCCTTCATATCTAAAGCACAATGCAAAATGTTAATAGCTTTAGCATTTTGAGAGATTAAAATCATATCCGCTCTTGTAAATCGTCCATTTCTTTGGAAATACTCATTCCACCAACTTCCTTTAAAGGAATGTGTGGACCTTTTACAATAATCTTCCATAGGTCATAATCTAAGGATTGGATGTATAGAGAAATTCTATTCTTTCAATATCCGTAGTTATCTCCCGTGAAGAGCGGATGTCGATTTGTCGATTGACCTTGAGCAAACTCATTTGCTAGATTAGCCATAGAAAAATTTGATTTAAAACAAAAATCAAATGGCTCTGATACAACTTGTTGGAACCGAAAAGGGGGGGGGGGGTGAATGAGGTTCCTTGGCTACTTTAGCGTTTTAAAATGAATTTGCAAAATAGTCGAATTAGCGCTGCGGAAGACTTGATGTCAATCGACAAATAAACAATATGATGAAATAATAAATGCGTAATATAAATAAAGCAATAAAGAACACGAGAATTTGTTATAGAAGTTCGGCGATGAATCGCCTACGTCTCCTCTTCCCGGCTAGAAAACGTCCAACCAAAGTTCCACTAGAACAACTTTGATATTGGCCTTAAGGGCTCCAAGTTAGCCACAACACACTCTTCCCGAGTAAAAAACTCTTCACGAGCAACACACTCTTCATGAGTCTTCTTGGCCTTAAGGGCTCCAAGGATAGCCACACAAAACTCTTCCCGAGTTACCCACACTCTTCACGAGTCTTCTTGGCCTTAAGAGCACAAGGATAGCCACAACCTTGCACCAACTTCACTTGTTGATGACTTATACAATTTCCAACTTGCGTCAGTGATGGAGGACCTTAAAATAAATCAAATAAACACCTTCACGGTGTAACTACACGAAGAACACAAGCTCTTCACACAAGAAATAAATTACAAACTCCAATACAACACAAATGTATGAAGTTTGCAATGCTAGAATAAATTTGAGCAAAGCTTTCTTGTGGTTTATAGACTTGTTTCTTGTCTTCAAAATGCTCCAAAACATCAATATTTATAGTGTAGAAGGTCCACAAGGCTCCTACTAGCCGTTGCTACACTTAAGGCTTGAATCACTCCTGCATCGCCTCAGCCATCGCCTCGGGCGATCTCCATCGCCGCGCACCAACGGTCAAAATCTTCATTGATCGCCTCAGGCGATGTCCGATCGCCTCAGGCGATCTATACAAAAAATCAATGTCGTAGCTTCGGTTGCTCAGAAATATTCATCGCCTCAAACGATCACTTCATCGCCTCAAGCGAACTCTGCATCGCCTCAGGCGTTCTCCCCATCGCCGCAGGCGATCTTGCCATGCGCGCGGTCCTTGGCGTCTCTTCAGTCGACGTGCGTGGTGATGTCCCTCTTGGCTGCCATCGCCTGGGGCGATGATCACCATCGCCTGGGGTGATCTGCCCGATGCCTTGCACAATTGACTTCCTTCATACAATCCACTTTTCAATCATCTAAACATGTACACTAAGTAGACACACTAGTATAACAAACACAAGTTTTGTTGATCTTCAAAACTCATAAATAATTCAGAGATAAATTAAGCATTAAACTCAACAATGTGTTTAAGGCTCAACATTTTCCACTTCACATTAACAATACATTGTATCAATATTCAATGTTTGACGAAGTATGCATTTCATCTTATACAATGTCACTTGTCCTCAACATATTATTAACATAACATAGAACAAATCTTTGTTCATTCATATTGCAAATTCTTTTATTCAATCGATATCGCTACTCATTTACACATGCCATTACCATCAATCATCTTTGATTCTTACTCGTCTATGAGTATATATGCATAACATTTCAGTTGTCCTTTTGTGTCAGACACTTCATTTATCGTTGCATACATCGTCATCTCATCAATACTTAGTATACTGCCAGCATTGATATCATTATCAACTCTACTTTCTATTTATTCATATTAACATTTTCTTAAGAGTTCTCTATCATGTACACAATTAATGTACTTAGTGTATCGATCAGCCCCTTTAACTATCATCATGCAATTCCATTATTATTCCCCACAGATTCACCTCATGTAGAAATCAACAATGTTCCATATTACAATTGCCTCATGCAAAGTAATGGACTATCATAATCCACAAAATCATTGTCATATAGATTTCCTATCATTCTTTTCTCGATTCTAACTTTATGAAATTGCAGCAAAATTAACATCGCATACATAATTTCATACCTGTATAGATTCAGTCATCAATAAGGTACACCACAGTATCATAGCATCATGTTCATCCCAGTAGCCACATGCTCTAAAGCAGCAATCTTTCCACATCTCATCCCCAGCCATCATCTGGAGTAAAATATGTACTAGACCAAAATTATTAGTACTTCTCATAAACACATATAATTATGCCCCTTGCTAATTACACACTCTTGATATTCATCTCGTCACAATTATTGTACATGAATATCTCCACGTCAAAAAGTTCACGCCTTTCTATATACATATCCTGCTATAAAACACCATCACATACCTATGTGATTACATTTAATTATGAAATCACTTTCATGTTTCAACAAGAATGTATCTTCTCTTTTAATCATTTATTCCACAATATTTAACGTTTATGTATTATATAGGAATGAACATCATCTCATTCATGAATTCTTAAACATCTATTTCATCACATAACAACATCTAACCAAATATCTAATGCCAATTAGTTGCTAAAACATCTATTAGTAATTATTACATGCATATGTCATCATCTATATGCATTTTAATCACTAACTCAGTTCAATACACCATAAATCATTTATCGTGAGTGTTTATACATCACATGTATTCTCATAAAGAATCAATTGTTCATCATTACTGTCATTATACACCAGAGGATAATACCATGACCTCATATCGATCTGTGACATGCACGATAGTTTCACGTCAACCCGTGATGTTCACAACAATCACAAGTCTACACATGACACTCATGGTGATCCCACACAATACAAAATAATCGTGTTTCACAATGTAAACATCAATTCATAATGGTTATTAGTACTCCACAGTTATCTTGTTGCCGTAACTATAGTAAATGAGCATATATATACTATGTTTCATTTCAATTTCATCTTCAACTCTTCTATCTCACAAATCAATTTAAATCAACAAAGATAACTCAAATCAACATAATTCAGCATATGAAACCAAATGAAATGGTTTATCTCGACACCTCGTCCTTCTGGACCATTCCAATGTCCTCTTGGGCCTACATCGTATGTACCCAAGGAACAATCATATAGATGTGTATAACACAACTTTCACTGCCATTTGCAATCAACATAGCATCAATACTCATTGCTAACACAATAGCAGTACTACGTAATATCATTGCCACCACGGGCACCCAAAATATCATTGCCATTACAGGCACGCGAATCTCATTGCCAATAAGGGCACACAAAATCTCATCGCCACTACGGGCACATAAAATATCGTCGACATTACAGGCACGCAAAATATTCATAATCACAATGAATAAAATTACATACTTAAAACAATAAGATGTAATAACACTTACTGTATACAGTGGATCCACACTTGATCCTTTAAATTGTCCCTGTTTTCAACATAAATATTCCACATAATATAATTTCATATCAATACACATATTGATACTCATCGCTAGTATAATAACGGTCCAACAGTACTCATCGTCAATAACATGACGGTCCAATAATACTCATCGTCAATACATGACAGCCAATAATACTCATCGTCAATACATGACGGTCCAATAATAATACCCCTCGCTTCGTGTAACAACAGCAAGTATTCTATTTTCATATATCATGATAACAATTCGATATCAATGCATTTGTATAATTTCACGTATACCTGCATTCTCATAATCACAATGTAACCATACACGATCCTCACATCGTCTGTTGTCGCATATCAACAGCATAGTACGGTCCACCGTTTCCTGTCATCAGACTTCATATCTCGTTTCTCACTTTCTGATTTCCCTAAAAAATCAGGTTTCTCAACACTGTATATGATGCCACTATAAGTAGACACATCTATTGCTCTTAATTGTCTACGATTTGGTATGTTTTTGTGAATAATTTGATGATATGATACCTAATCGTATATTTGTGTAAATGTAGGTGAAATAGAAGAAAACGAGCTAATAACGATGAATAAAGATCAAGAAAAGCTTTGGAGATGATAAGGACTTAAGGTTGATCAAGAAAAGGGTTTAAAATGTAATTTTGGAGAAGAGGTCGATCTCCTAGAAGTGGAAATCGATCGCCTATGGATAGAAAGTTGAGCAACAAAATATGCGAGCTAGCGATCGATTGCTACAAAAGGGGTGATCGATCGCCAAAGTCTACTGGAGCCAAGCAATTGATCGCTACAAAAGGGGCGATCGATCGCCGGAGAGTCCAAGAAAAAGGAAATATGATCTTTTTACCATATTGGGAAGATTTTTACCATATCCTAGCATATCCCTATACCATAACTTTAATTGGGGACCTTAAATCAGACTATTATGCACCATAGTTTGGACTTTTGAATATTTTAGATTATTAGAATATATTTTTCTCTCAACTTTTGTGAAGAACGATTTGAAGAACGAAGAACGAGGATGGAAGCGACGCTCCGGAATCGTGCTTCTCTTTGTAATTCTTTCTTTTACTATTTAGTTTAATACATTCTAGATTAGTTTCGATTGTTTTTAATCTAGTTATGAGTACCTAAATACCTTTGTGATTCTCGGTTGAGGAAAACTATACATTGAAGTTTATGATTCTCGTGAGATTAAGTTTTGATTGTTGATTTTCATTGAGTATCAATTATTTTTCTGATTTTATTGTCATGATTGTTATGTTTGATTGTTAGATTGATCACCTAGCTATTGTTCATACAATTTAACGCTAAATTAGATATCAAATACGGAATCGTTTGATCCTTCTAATTACGAAGCAACTAAGATTGATAAAATTCCGCTTATGAGTTTGTTAAATTCTTAGGGAAAACAATTGACTAGATTAAACATAGACGCTTGGATTATGTTGTTTAGCTTCATCGATCTTACTAGTTCATATGCTATCATCGATTTAAATCTTCATCGCTTGTATTTTGATTGATTGTTTGATAAGGGTTAAACTAGAACACTTGGGCTACTTAACTAAACGTAAGGTGAGATAAGACTTTGATTATTGGATTAAACATCCACGATGAATTCATATGGAAATTGAATTGTTTGTGAAGATCAATGATCGAGATAGTAAACACCAATTGTAAAGTTAACCGAAAACCTTTTCTCATAAGTTAATTCACTTAGTTAATTGTGCATATTAGTTTAAGTTTGCATCATAGTATTAATTCCATTGAATTCAAAAACCCTTTTTTATTTTAGTTTACATAAGTTAACACAAAGATACATCCTTTCTCGTTGGATCAATCCCTACTCACGCTACTACATTCATTACTGTTAATAACTTGAGAGGGTTAATTTGGGCGTACGTGATAAACGCTACCAAATTTTGGCGTCATTGCCGGGAAGGCATTATTTATTTTTTGCGTTAATTTTTTATCATTATTCCGCACTACTAGTTTGGTTTGTTGATGAGTACATGTGAATCGTCTGTTCACGAAGATAATTTTCAATACGACCCTGAGATCGAGAGGACAGTACATCGGAGAAGAAGAGAAAAAAGGATACGTGAGGAAGAGGAAGAAAGGAACAACATGGCTGAGAATCAAGCTTGAGACAGTTGGCGAATAATAACTTGGATCAACAGCCTCTCTGCATCACTTTCCATGTGCTTGCTAACAATGTAAATTTTGAACTCAAATATGGTCTAATCCATTTATTGTCGTCTTTTCATGGTCTTGCAGGTGAGAACCCGCACAAGCACTTGATGGAATTCCACGTGGTGTGCACTACTATGAAGCCAGGTGGCGTGACAGAGGAGCAAATCAAAATGAGAGCCTTTCCATTCTCTCTAAAGATGCTGCTAAAGATTGGCTATTCTACCTACCCTCCTGATCCATCACCACATGGACTGATTTGCAAAGAGTCTTCCTAGAGAAGTACTTTCCACCTTCAAGGGCAACTAACATAAGGAAGGAAATCTACGGTGTGAAGCAATACCACGAGGAGTCGTTGCATGAGTATTGGGAACGTTTTAAGAAGTTGTGTGCAAGCTGCCCACAACATCAGATAAGTGAACACATTTTAGTTCAATATTTCTATGAAGGATTGCTTTCTGGTGACATGAACTTAGTGGATGCGGCGAGCGGAGGAGATTTTATCGACAAAACAGCGGAGGAGGGAAGGAACTTGATAGCAAACATGGCTGCCAACTCCCATCAATTTGGACATGTTCGATATGGACAACCGTCAAGACAAGAGGTAAACGTATCAAATCTCGAACAACAACTGATTTATATAATGTTTCTTGTGCGTAATCTTGCAGGTGGTAATGTGGGGAATTTGAAGCCATGTGGAATCTGTCCGGCCGTGAACCATTCCACTGATGCATGTCCATCCCTACAAGAGACATCCACGGAGCATGTGAATGCAGCGGGAGGATTCCCAGGTCCCCCACAAAGGAACTATGACCACCCATCAAGCAACTACAACCAAGGTTGGAGGGACCATCCGCACCAGAGCTATGGAAATCAACAAATGAACCAACCTCCACCCTATAGACCGCCATATCAGAGACCTCCGCCACCGCCAGTCCATGCCCCTTCTAACAGGTTCGAGAATATCGTTAAAGTAATTGTTGAAAATAGCCTACAATTTCAACTAGAAACGAGGGCGAGCTTCCAGAGCTTGACTACGCAAATGGGGCAATTGGCGACTTGAAGCGAGAATATCAAATGGACTACCTTCACAGCCAGTTGTGAACCCAAGGGAACATGTGAGCGCCATTGGCCACTTTGAAGATGAATGAAGATGAATCGGAGGAAAAGGTGGTACTGACGCCACCCAAGAACGAAGAGAAGGACACCGAGAAGGACGTCGAGGAGCTTATGAAAGAGGAGGAACCACGAGGTAAGTTCCCTCCACTCCGTGAATACAAAATTGAACCCCCATTCCCCCTTTCTTTTAAGGAGAATAGGAAGGACAAGGGCATCAAAGGACTATACGAGACTTTCTGACGCTGTGAGGCGAACGCTCCACTACATGATGCCATGATGAAAATACCTCGCTGGGCGAGATTCTTAACAGAAGTGTGGAAAGCGGATAAAAGCAAGGAACAGAAAGGGTGCACCAAGATTGAGCTAGGTAAGAATGTTTCCGCGGTCATCCAAAGAAGCATCCCCACAAAGTGTAAGGACTCTGATATGTTTTCTATCGAATGTCTAATTGGAACCACTAGAATTGAGAAGGCAATGCTAGATTTAGGTTCATCAATTAATGTCATGCCTTACTCAATCTACACTCAACTGAAACAAGGACCTTTGAAAAGATATAATATTGTGATATAATTAGCTGATAGGTCAACGGTTATGCCTAGGGGGAATAGTAGAGGATGTACTTGTGCATGTAGAGAATTTGGTTTTCCCCTCCGATTTCTATGTCTTAGACATGGAAAATGGTGATCCATCTAGCCCAATTCTATTATGGAGACCCTTCTTGAAAACCTCTAAATCTGTGAAAGATGTGAATAGTGGCATGTTAACTATGGAGTTTAATGGTGAGGTTGCAAAATTCAATATCTATGAAACCATTATAACACATGAACAATCTAGTTATACTATTGATATCAATGATGAAGTTGATTCTGATTTTGATAATGATGATTTGTGGGAGATGGGAAAGGCTACTGATGGCCTTGAAGACAAAGGAGGTATGGATTCAAACCTTGTGCATAATTTCATACTATTGCTGTCTTATCTACTCATGATACTGCTGACCCTCTTTCTTCTCACTTGCAGGATCCTACAGTTACAAAGACACACCCTCCGATCGAACACATCAATCAACAAATGATGGAGGAACGAATACTGAGGACGACTACTCAAAGGCGCACAAACCAAAGTTCAAAGGACTGATGAAGATATTGAGGTGGAAGAAGAAGAATGGAGCGACACAGCATCACCCACCTTGATAGAGGAGTGTTGGGCCACCGACGTTAAACAGAGTCGTTGCTTGGGAGGCAACCCAATGGGAGTTAGTTTTCCTTTATTTTTTATTTATTTTTATTTTATTACTTTCTTAGTTAGACTTTTCTCTTTTCTTATATTTTTGCCTTACATTGGGGACAACGTAAGATTTAAGTATGGGGGAGGGATTAGTGACAATTGCCCTATGAAGACTCGCTTTCGCTACGGCTCCGGTGGGTTCCCTTTTATTGCTTTCCTATTATAAAAATACAAAAAAATATCAAAAATTTAAAAATTTTGAGCTCATAGTTAGTAATAAATGCATGCTTAGAATTACTAGCCCATGATGAAACCTAACTGATAGCATGCATGTTTTTGAACATAGGTGAATTGTTAACCTTGGAATACTTTGAACTCTAATGAAAATTGTGCTTTGACTTAGTAGTTAAATATTTTGAGCACGAATCTGTCATGACTTGTGAAGTGTGCATAAGCGTAGTGAAGATTGTATGAATTTTGTGATAGTCTTAAGAGATCTCTAATACATGCTAGAACTTAACTACATGCTCTTTGAGACGTATCGCTAGACTACTTGCGAACATGAAAGTGATATAGGCGATCTTTGATGTGTTTGAGTCTTTCAAGCCTACCATATAAAGAAAATCAATCACTAGTACCATTTTTGAGCTTTAATGTAAAAGAATGGTTGTGTGATAAGCATACAAACAACCACCATTCAACATTCTTTGACTAGCTTATCATCCTTTCCTAATAAGCCTAAATGTGATTTTAATCCATACATTTGAAGGGAGTAAGATGTGTTTCATTCACATGCACTTAGGTGTTCATTGATCCATATGTTTTGAGCTTCATTGTCAAAAGAATGAAATGCATGAAAGAAAATGGATGCCTTGAGAAAATAATAAATATATGACTCCAAGGGGAGCCAAGGCACGAACGAGAAAAAGATTGAAATATACATTGCAAAAAATACAAGGTGTGAAAATGAACAAAGGTTGAAAAATCATGCAAGAAGAGAAGTTTAAATTGTGTATATCATCATACTCTCTTGTTTGATACATCATTATCCTTTCTTTCATAAGCCAATACCTAAGCCAAGCTGCAAGATAATAAAGACCTACTTGATTTTGTTTGCAAGTGGCTAAGACAGTAGATAAGAGTGTGCAGGTGAGCTTATACTTGTGTTAGTCTATAACTTGAGCTATTGTGTGTTTACATTTATTGGATCTATAATTTGTACATGACACTTTTTTATGACCACAAACGCATGTTCTCTGCTTTGTTAAGTATGAGATGTATAAAGATTGAACTTGTTCCACTGTTAACTTTTCACCGCCTTTCATTGCTATGCATGTTTATAATTGTTGAGGTATAAAAGTGAGGAAAAGTTAATTTGTTATGAACCTATGATCCAACAAAAAGATTTTAGTTTTGTCTGATTTAATCGAGTAAAGATATGTATGGGAGAGTTTGATGTGACTAGAAATAGACACATCTATTATGCTTAATTGTCTACTATTTGTATGTTTTTATGAATAATTTGATGCATATGCTCCTAATCATATATTTGTGTAAATGTAGGTGAAATTGAAGAAAACGAGCTAATAACGTTGAATAAAGATCAAGAAAAGCTTTGGAGATGATAAGGACTCAAGGTAGATCAAGAAAATGGCTTAAAATGAAATTTTGGAGAAAAGAATGATCGCCTAGAAGAGAAAATCAATCGCCTATGGACAAAAAGTTGAGCAACAAAATATGTGAGCAAGTGATCGATCGCTACAAAAGGGGCGATTGTTCGCCAAAGCCTACTGGATCCAAGTGAATGATCGCTACAAAAGGGGCGATTGATCGCCAGAGAGTTCGAGAAAAAAGGAAATATGGTCTTTTTACCATCTTGAGAAGATTTTTACCATATCCTAGCATATCCTCCTACCATAACTCAAATTGTGGATCTTAAATCAGACTATTATGCACCATAATTCATACTTTTGAATATTTTAGATTATTAGAATGAATTTTCTCTCAACTTTTGTTAAGAAGACTTTGAAGAACGAAGAACGAATACGGAAGTGACGCTCCAGAATCGTGCTTCTCTTTAGTAATTCTTTCTTTTACTATTAGTTTAATGCATTCTAGATTAGTTTTGATTGTTTTTAATCTAGTTATGAGTAGCTAAATACCTTTGTGATTCTCCGTTGAGGAAAACGATACATTGGAGTTTATGATTCTCGTGAGATTAAGTTTTGATTGTTGATTTTCATTGAATATCAATTGTTTTTCTGATTTTATTGCCATAATTGTTAGATTGATCACCTAGCTATTGTTCATATAATTTAACTCTAAATTAAATATCAAATACGGAATCGTTTGATCCCTCTAATTTACGAAGTAACTAAGATTGATAAAATTCCGCTTGCGAGTTTTTTAAATTCTTAGGAAAAAACAATTGACTAGATTAAACATAGACGCTTGGATTATGTTGTTTAGCTTCATCCATCTCACTAGTTTATATGCTATCATCGATTTAAATCTTAATTGATTGTATTTTGATTGATTGTTTGATAAGGATTAAACTAGAACGCTTGGGCTACTTAACTAAACGCAAGGTGAGGTAGTACTTTGATTATTGGATTAAACTTCCACGAGGAATATTCATATGGAAAATGAATCGTTTGTGAAGATCGATGATCGAGGTAGTAAACATCAATTGTAAAGTTAAACAAAAACCGAGAATCACTCTTTTCTCATAAGTTAATTCACTTAGTTAATTTTGCATTGTAGTTTAAGTTTGCATCATAGTATTAAGTCCATTTATTTCAAAACCCCCCTTTTTATTTTAGTTCGCATAAGTTAAAACAAAGATGCATCATTCCTCGAATTTTCAACAATCCTGCAACCACAATGGTTAGCAATAACACAAATCTCTATTGTTTCATATCACAAAATATAGATAGAAGCACATAATTACCGCACCACACGAGAGCAAAACCACAATCATGTATAAATAATATGCTATTCATTTCTCTCAATACTACCTAGGCCCTTAAACGGCCCAAAGAGCTAACCACTACTCTGATACCACTAATGTAAGACCCAAGTTCCTAATCTCGTTATTAGAGCATTTATCATCGTTCATTAGTTCATACATTCATATCATTTGGGGATTCTCATACATGCTTCTTTATTATAACATGACTTCCATATAATTTTTCGAACATAATCCCTCCCAATTCTCGACAATACTCATTTCACATAAGTATACAATTGTAATGCACTAATCATATTCTCAATTCATCATGCAATTTGTCCTTCAATTAAATTGCAAGCAGAAAAGAGAATTATCAAGAACATTTATACAATCTATATACACATCTCCCCATGCTCACAAACGAGTATTAACAAATAAATGTGTATCTACTTGTATAAATCCGTCACCTCAATTAATCATGGTACCTCGCTCCTAGAAGCATTCTCAATCAACTGCTCAAACTCATTTCTGGAGTCAACAGAGTACCTGATTTACCTGTTTCAACAGAAACAGCCCGCAGGGGGGGGTGAGCATACCAACAACTTAATCTCAATATCATCGAATACACAATTAATAATTTACGGAATATAATATTGCAAATTAAGATAATACTTCTTGAGAATTCCGTACTTCTATGAAGTTTCCCACGATGTTCCTGTTCTCACAACATCCAAAATCATCAATTCATAATTGATAATATATCAATCCCTAATGTTCATATTTATCAATTCCATAATCAATCGTCATTATTTCAAAACCACAACGATTTACTGTAAATCTTATACATTTCAGTTCTCAATTAGTAAATGATATCTTGTACTATCACATTGCACGTTCAACAGCCGTGGCACAATAAACCATTGCAAGAGATGTGATGAATTCACATGCTGCACACATGGTAAATTCATAATCTATCATGTGCACCCTACTCATTTTCAAGCATGAATTTAAAACCACTATCTATCATTTAATCACGATGATTCACTATGCAAAAGGCTCGGGCAAAGCTTACGTCAAAATTTCACCAAGAAAAATATGTTTTCAAGGATTTTTGGCCTGGCGATCGATCGCTCCTTGGCTGGTGATCGATTGCCAAAGTCCTCGCGATCAATCGTGAGACTCCGCGATCGATCGATTGATCGGCCGCACTGTTTATCTACTATAATTTTTCCACGCCACGTCGCGATCGATGGCCCATGTGCCGCGATCAATCGCGACCTGTGATTTTCTGAAAAAATACTTCATTTCCATGGCTATTTCGAACCCAAACCCAAAACCAACACAATTAACACCCCATACTCCTCAAATCTTCAATAAAAACAAAATTTCATACTCAATAACAAAATCTTAAAAACCCAAAAATTCAAACCCATCTCACATCATAACCAAACTCTACAAAAATATAATCAAAACCTTCACAATCAAGAGGTGAAGATGATTACCTATCAATATGCTCAAAAATCCAATAAGAATTGAGTCTTCCGTCGATTTCTCTTCAAGGGAAAAGAAATGGGGGAAGAAAGGGGAAGTGGAGGGAAGAGAGAGGCGGGAGAGAGAGATGAGAGAGAGTGAGCCGGGAGAAAATGATTGAACACCGAGTCCACTTGGTAAATATAGTATCAAGGCTCCAACAACCCGAGTCTCAAATACTCGCACCAAAACTCTTTAATAACAATAGTGTTCAATAAAATCTCATACTCCTTCAATTACATCTCAAACCTCAATCCAAAACTCCATAGACTCAAAATCTTACTATCAACACAATTCCAAGGTTCAACACGTCGATAAGAATGAATCTCGGACCTTGAATCCAACAACCCCGATACTGGGTTAAAATCCTCAGAAACTCAATTATGCAATTATTTCATAATTATGAAAACTAAAATCAATTAATGATTATAAATAATCCAAAATTCTTACCATTTAGTCCCTCAACTTCAATCCACATTTCAATTTTTACCCAACAATTATTTATCTCCCAAATCCATTATTATTGCTCAACTTCAATAACTACCTCCCAATACATACTCATAATTACTTTCACAATTCACATGATTCATTTCAACATTTATCAATTCAATAATTATGACACAATCATATTTTAACCATACTTGATGTATCTCAAAACCAATTTCAATTGCAAAACGATAATTAATCATAATTATATCTTAACCCTCCTTCTTAACTTAATTAATCAAGATGATTAGATTTCAGGCATCACACAAGGTTTACTAAGTCGCGCGCTAAGATTTACTAAGTCTTGTTAAACCTTCTTAATTCTTCGAATTATTTTATATTTATAAAAAAAAATCGACGCTTTTTGGTTCAGATGAATTTTCATGGTTTACAGCAGCTTCGGGTTGATAAGAAAATTCTATATATGGTAACTAGATAAATAACTAAGTCACATAATCATTCTACCATCATCCGCGTATTGGCGCTCCGGTCTTGCATCGCGCTTTAAGATGAACTACATTTTACTAAGTCGTGATTTAAGCTTTACAAGGTCCCGACTTATTGTTAAAACGCAGCGGAAAATAAACATAAACCGATCTAGACCTGGGGACGGTCGATCGCGCTAGATTCATATATAAACATGTAAATATCAAATATAATGCACGAAAGATATTACTGTTCACCGACTTAAATCTGAAAGCAGTGACCCTCGAGTTCAACCAACATAACCAGGTCTTCAAGCCAACACCAGTGCTAATTTGGTATCAACCTATCTATGAGAGTTGTGTGTTGGAATAATTCAACCGTAGATAGGTGTGACATATTTATAGTTGTAATTGATATCTAATTGGGATAGGGTTCATAAACCCCATCGGACCAACATTTGGCTTGCAGTGCATTTATGCTAACAATCTCTCACTTGCCCAAAAGACAACATAAACTACAAGCTCATAATCCAAGTAACTCATCCAATTGACCAACTTGATGTCTTACCAATGTATATACTTATGTTTTAATTATAGGACTTTCTATAAATGAAACATTTTCAAAAATAGAAACTCCACTAAAGTAAGGAGCTTTCAAATTTAAATTTATCTCTTCTAAATCACTCAATTTGAGCAATTAATATTTAAGTCTCAATTCTCATCGATAGATCGGCGGCCGGTTGATTGTGACCCAGCAATGCTCAACTGTATCATAGCAGTAGGATCACAACACTTGTATTTTAGAAGTCAAACAACTTCTTTGGGCATACCATGAATGCCCCATTGTCAATTAAACTCATTTAATAGACAATGACCGAAATATAATTCCATCTCCAACCTACCGATCGTGGGTAGCGCCTAACATCTGCGCTTCACGAATAACTAGATACATGACTAGCAAATTACGAGAACCTGTCAGCAATAGTTAGCATGTAGTACATTCCTTTCACTCATATGTCCCGATTGAATCTAGGGCATTGGTTGTCGAGGCCCTTATGATTTCATAACTATGTATTCGTTTCACGTTATATTTTTAATTGTGTTCGTATATGAAAAACCTTTTTTTCACAAGCACTACCCACTCTGGCCAGGATTCCTAGAATCATATACAGAAAAACATATAGGACATCTTGGTTCATCAAGACTAGCAGTGAATCCCCAACAACAATCATTGGCCTCTGACAACATCACTGAATACCCAAAATAAGAACTTTGTGACCTGCTTGTGATCAGTCATTAAATCAAAGTACACAACTATCTGTCAAGACCTCAATGAAACCTTGTGTCATGAGGAGTAATAGTGCACAACTATGAGTAGGAATTCGATACTAGACAAATGGTGACCACTTAATGAGTTCCGAGTAGGGTCGTTCAGTGAACTCATTCCTAATGAGCACATATTCATGTGTGATGACTTCTCCAAGCCAACGCCGATGAAACACGGCGTACTACACTAGACACATCATGAATACTAGTCTCTAGCGAGCATATATCGATATCCCAATCTCGAAGGCTCATCGACCAGGATCATTTAGAAATCGCAGTCGAGATGTATTTCATGGTCACCATCATATGCGTAACCACATTCTACGGGCTATAACAATCTCAAGGACTTCATCAATGCATCAAGATGCATGGGTTAACAGATGAAGAAGTGACATATATGTTAATATTCAAACAAAGATTTGTCATAATAATATTACAAGTCCAATCAGTCAACTATTGATTTACTTAAATCACATATGACAACAATATCTTTCATTTTCCCCAAAATCAACTACTCATGTGTCTCAAGACCATTTTCTCAAGATGTCTGACAGACAACAATCGTCATAAAGCCTTTGTCAGTGGATCTGCTATATTTTTCTTGTGAAGCAACTCTCTCGATAAGGATGTCGCATCTACCATCTTTCTCATTAGATGTTATTTTCTCAATATATGTTTAGATTCTGATGAGATCATGGCTATTCGTAATAGCTCAACTATTTTCACAGTGCACAGGGACTGTGTCAATCGCACTAGAAGTTACACCCAACTCTTGGATGAAATTTCATATTCAAACTGCCTCTTTGCTACATCGTATGCTGGAATGTGTTCAGCTCCAGTGGTGGAATCCGATGTGGTGTCTTTCTTGGAACGTTTCCAAGAGACAGCATCATCATTAAGCTTAAATACAAATTTGAACATCGATTTGGAATCATCTACACCCGACTGAAAACTAGTATCAACTTAACTTTCAACTTTTATTTCTTCATTTACAGATCTAAAAACCATGAACATAAAGTAAGTTTTTTATAAGTACTTGATGATCATTTTCACAATTTTCCAGTGACCTTCACCGGGATCTGTCTGATGTCTTCTCAATATATTAAGAACATATTGCACACCAGATCGAGTACAAACAATAGCATATATTATGCTACCATCAGTCGAAGCATAAGGTACAAATGTCATCTGTTCCCTCTCCTAATCAATTTAGGACTTATTGACCTAGAGAGATATATACTATGACATATTGGGATGTAACTCATTTTTCGACTATTCCATGCTAAACCCTTTTAGCACAGTGTTTATGTACGTAGATTGAGAGAGCTCAAGCATCATCATAGATCCATTCCTATAGATATTTATGTCAAGCATATAAGATGCTTCTGTCAAATCTTTCATGGAGAAATTAATAGATAATCATGCTTTAATTGATTGATCCAATACCATTCACAATGAGTATGATATAATTGACTTAAAGCACTACAAATGTAACCGTGTTCCCACTAACCTCTTTGCACACACATGTCATTTTCAGATTTTTAACAAAACCAAACATTTTGATAATATTATCAACAGGATATTCTTACTTCGGAACGCCTTCTTAGGCCTATAAATGGACCTCTGGAGTTCGCAAACATTTTGAAAACTCCCAGAAGTTGTGAACAACTTTGGCTGCTACATTTCTACCTCAATGCCACCATTGAGAAATGTTGTCTTCACATCCGTTTGTCATATCTCATATTCATAATATGCAGATATAGCTAATAAAATCCGAATAGACTTTAGAATCACAACCGATGAAAAGTTTCTCATAGACAACTCTTTGGCTATGAGAATAACATTTTCCCACCAGTCTAGCTTTGAAGGTCGCTATCTTCCCATCCACTCCAAGTTTTTGCTTATAGATCTATTCGCAACCGCTGTGAACAATTCCCTCAAGAAGATCTACTAAGATACATACCTTTGGAGTCCATTTCAGATCTTATGGCATCTTGTCCATGTCCCGAATCGATGTCCAACTTTGTCTCCTTGAAAGTCCTAGGATCACATCAATGGTCAATATCATCTTGACTACTTTCTTGGAGTAAATCTATCACGAGGTTTTGAAACGCTTTCAAATCTCCTTGATGTGTGTACTTCAAAGGTCATGATTGACTCAAGTAATTTCACCGTTTCCACGTTTCCTGTGGTTTGTGCTTCTTGAACCCTTTCAAGTTATATTATATTGTCATTCCTTTCTAATATAAACTTTTTCTCTAGAAAGACTATACACGTGGAAACAAACACTTTGTCTCCAATTGATAATATAAAGTCCACAAAATAGCATAAGATGGATCAACTATCCAACTCATCTCCCACTGGCTACTTTACATAAATAGAACAATCTCAAATCTATATTTGGATTGTTTTTCAGTCCATATTGTATATGGAGTTTTGGTCATTGCATTGGTATGAATTATGTTCAACAAATGTGTAACTTTAGAGAGATATGAGAGAATCACTTTCTCTTTAAGATAATTTAACATCCCTTGCACTAACATTTAGTGCTTCACATATGTCTACATGAGTCAAATTCAAAAGGCCATAAGCTCATGCCAAATATATGTGGGGTTTAAGTTATCATCACTTTTATATTCTTTGAACATAATCATACTAATCGTTCATAAGTTCACCAGATTCAATAAAACATGCATTCTTAAAAATATTATAATTCATATTTGTAAATTTAAAAGAATGGTATTCTCTATTCAAAATCGGAACAATGTTTTCATTGAATATGAAACAAATAAACAATTGTTCAAAGCTAGTTCCAAACCAGTTTAATATTCTATATTAAATAAATGTTTCAAACAACATTTTCAACAACTCTTGCTATAATGCTTAGCCTCACGTAGGTGTCACCTTCAGAGGAAGCTCTTCTCTTCTCAACATATGCAACTCTTTGCAAAGATGTGAGCATAATTGATATCACATACCAAAAAGTAAAACCAATAAAAATACATCTTTTCCAGCTATTCCTTGCAAATTTGCTCCTAGTGACCAGCGATGAAAACATAGTTGTTCCTCCTTCTTAGTTGCTATTATATCAATTTTTGTCTTTTGCGTTCGGGAACCATTTACCTTCCTCTTCTTTATCCTTGAACTCTTCCTACCATTGGTAGAAGATTCAACAAGAATAACATGTTTCTCTTTTTGAATCAAGAACTCATGAGTTTTCAACATTTTGACTATAAGATCAAATCTACAGCCATTTGATGATGTATTGTCACATAAAAAATTTCCAAGTTCTCAACAAGAGATATTATTTCTACATCGTGCTCATGGATCGAAGTCCCATCTTGCAGATGAGACAAATAGATCTATTGATATTACGAGTCTCAGTAGTCGCTCCCATTCACCAAACAACATTTATAGGTGTTGGAAAATATCAATAGTGTGAGCACATTTCTCATATCTATGTTGAAACTCATTTGACATTGATGTTATAATATAACACCTAGTCTCGAGATCATCATACCATCACTTATCAAGTGAGGTGATCTCTTCATTAGAAGATCTGGAGGCACTTCAACAAGAAGCTTCCCAACAAGGATATAAAATAACTTTTCAGAAGCAAACACTATTTTTAAAATTAATAGCCAATCAGAATAATTTGGTCCAGTTAATTTGTTTGTATCGAGAATTGATGCAATCGGATTCACGCAATTACAATACTAGAATAAAAAGAAATATAAGCAAATAGTTTGACTATTAATTAATTCAAAAATCATGGACTTTAGTTATTGAATGCTCCCACTAAATTTTTCGAATTCATCACCCTCATGACAAATGAATGGAAAATCATACTCTCTTAGTGGGCTTGGAGTCCAATTAGCTCATGATAGCCCCGGACGTGGGCCCACCAACTTCTTGATACTAAAGGTAGATCACAATTGCATCATATGCAACCCCCAAGATATTTGTCTCCTGATTGGCATAACACGACGTGGGCTGGACAATAATGGTTTCTCACGTCAAACTAACCTATCCACTGATGGAAATGTCACGCCCAAAAGACCCCACGTGGGTGAGTAATCTAAATGGTTAACATAACCACACACTTAATTAAGTGACAGTTAAACACACAACTTTCTCATGCCAGATGCCCCCCACGTGGGTGAGTAAGGCAATATGACACAAGTAGCGTCTTATGGCTTAACTGTTGATGGAAGACAGGAAGCAACAAACCTTTTTGAGCTCCTCTTATCAGTTTGATATTAAAAGTTTTGAATCATATTCAAGAGGGATTTAATAATTTTAAAATCTCATCAAGTGCTTGTTGTTTGTTTGCCAAATTCATGCAACTATGTTTTATTCATGCAACGTCAACTGTACTAATAAAGCATACAAACAAACATTTATCATACATTACATCCATAATAACAATAAATATGGACAATTACGGCCATTTCTTAATTGATCCACGTGAGCCAAACGTGGATCATATGTCTGTCTAAGGTGACGCAGGTATGCAATGCAATCCTATTACATTTTTTGTTTCCATTACACATGTCTTTATTCTTGGTGCTCCATCTTCAATCTCAATCTCCCATTAATTCTAATGATTTTACATTTAAATCGTGCAAACAAAAGAATAGGGATACAAATCTGGGGTGGGCTACATCAGAAAATAGAGAGAGGATGCTCGCAGATCCGATAACCAAAAATCACAATAATAATGAACAATAAAAACCTAAACATTCACCTAAACACATTGCTCGAGGCCCGTAATAATCCACCATGCAATCACATCATATGTAATTAAACATTAAACTAAACAATTACATCATATGTAATTGAACTAATCAAATTACATGTAATTATCTTACAATAATTAATTTATTCTATCGATTCTCCACTAATCGTATCATTAATTAAAAATAAAATTAACAAATTAAAAAAATAATTTTATTTAGTTTTTAATTAATTAAATTTCAATTAATTGGTAAAATCTCTATTTTAACTTTAATCATCTTAATTGAAAATAATTTTCATTTTATACTTATAAATTAAAAATCATAATTTTAACAAATTAAGTTTATGATTTGTTATTTCAAAAATTAATATCCGGACAAAATATCTAAAAATACCTAAAATAATTTATGACTCCAAACCCATTTGGATAAAAAATTAAAAACCTTAGCCCAAATACATAGCCCAATATACGAAAAATCCCAAAAAAATATTTTTTTTTTTAAATTACAAACCGGACTGGACCTTCTCGACTTGGGCTAAAGAAATATTTTTTTTTTCAAATTCTGGGCTAACAAAATCGAGCCCAAAACGCTGTTACTGTTCATCATCACTTTCACACGACTTTCACAGTGGCGGCTAGAGTTTCAGAAACCCTAGCTCACGCCGCCGCCGTTTCTGTGTAGAGAGAACAATGATATTTTTCCAAACTCTATAATTTCTGAAATTTCAAATATTATTTGTATTGATTGGAAACGATCTAATAAAATCAATTATCAAATATATGAGTCAAAACAAAACCTGGCTCTGATACCACTGTTGGGTTTTCGTCCCCCGGCGTCAGATCCAAACGCAGCGAAAAATAAACATAAGCAGATTTAGATCCGAAGACAGTCGATCGCGCTAGATTCATATATAAACATGCAAATATCAAATATATGCACGAAAGATATTACCATTCACCGACATAAATCTGAAAGCGGTGACCCTCGAGTTCAACCAACCTTACTAGATTTTCAAGCCAACACCAGTGCTAGTTGGTGTCAATCAATCTATGAGAGTTGTGTATATTGGAATAATTCAACTCTAGATAGGTGTGACATATTTATAGTTGTAAATGATATTTAATTGTGCTAGGGTTCAAAAAGCTCATCGGGCCAACATTTGACTTACATGTCATTTATGCTAACATTAAGTAGGAGATAATGAAAGAGCCATTTTGCATCACTCTTGTGAGATAATGGGAGAGCCATTTTGCATTCATGCAGCTTGGTGAAATTTGTATCAATACTTAATCAAATAATCGCGTCGGTTGTTGCATGTAACATGAATAGACAAATAAAGAAGGTTTTTTTTTGTTTCACGGAAAGTATTTGAAAGTATTTTTAGCATATGTGCCCTGCAACCAATAGTTGGCATGTTGGGCTTTCAAATATTATTATGTCTATCTTCTTGTTGGGTGCATAAAACCCAACATGTCAACTATTGGCTTCCAACAAGCAGAGAGACATAACAATATCTGAAAGTCCCCATGTAAATCCAGCACCCAATTTCCGACAGAGTTTCTCCATAAGCACTGAGGTAATTCCAAGGATGATTGAATTCAACATCAAACCCAACGAACCCATTCTCACTCCAATGCCATAATCTTCCCTTCATTTGGGGTGTGTGAACATGTAAGATAAGCCTAATACGTCAATTTCACAAGAACTCAAATATGCCAACATGAAGTGCTAGGAGTAGAATTATGAAGTCTTAGAGATATAAGTTGCAGTAGTAAGAGCGTCTGTTTTCGCATTCCCTTCCTAATAAGTATACAACAATAACTACTAAGATTTTAATTCAAGTAAGTATGAGAGAGATATATCTGATTGGAGGAGAATAATGAACGAATCCTCTGAATAGTGTAATGTAGCTCCCAACAAAAATGCATGACTTTATAATAATGAGAGCCTACTAAGAATCTAATTCGACCCATAGAGTGAAATGACTAACTCGATATAGACATGAATTCCTTTTGGAATAGCCAAATGGTCGGCCTAGATATTGGACCCAACACCGATAAACTCATTAAAGAATAAATTTTTCAACATCTCTATAAGTTTGGGCTTTTAGATCAACGATAATTCAATATGGTATCAGAGCATGTGTTTAATGCAGCTTTACTTGGGTAAAAACCCGAAAAAGATTAACAAAATGGTCCACCAGTGGGGAGTGTTAGAGAATAAGTAATAAATTGTGAAATTAAAGCTTTTACATGAGATCAAAAGGTAGACTCTCAAATGTACCTGTTCAATACCAATCTGCATTAATTTTCCAAGCAACACTAAGGTTGAGTATACATATAGGGGCGTATGTGTGTGAAGGCAAGTGTACTTCCTCAACAAAAAAAAATTTGCATTAATCTTAAAGTATTTTGCCCCCCAAGATTACAGAATACCCACTTAAATTGTATTTTCCCATCTTAAAATATTTTCCCTCCATTTTTAATATTTTTCTTCATCAATCCAAATTCCAAATCTGGCCTTGTCTACATATACTCATTAAATTACGAAAATCATGTTGCATGTGTTGGGTTTCCGTACCCCGGCGCCAGATACAAACGCAGCGAAAAATAAACAGTAAACAGATCTGACCCAGGGACGGATCGATCGCGCCTGATTCATATATAAACATGCAAATATCGAATATTAATGCACGAAAAGAGATTACCGTTAACAGCGAAATCAATCTGATGGCGGTGATCCTCGAGTCCAATCAACCTGACCAGATCTACAAGCCTGACACCAGTGCTAGTGTGATGACGGCTATTCTCAGAGAGTGAGTGTTGATTGAAAGTGATTAGGTCGTTTTAACCTTCTGTTACAAATGTCATATTAATAGTTGTAATAAGCTAATTGGGCCAGGGTTAATATAAAGCTCATTGGGCCAAAATTTGGCTTGTAAGGTATTTATGCTAACAATCTCTCACTTGCCCAAAAGCCAAAACAAAACTACAAATTCATAATCCAAGTAACTCAATCCTATTGAATAACTTGATGTACTACTAATGTACATAATTATGAGACATTAATATATCAAACGTTTTAATTTAGAACTTTCTACAGATGAAACATTTTCAAATATAGAAACTCCACTAAAGTGAGGAGCTTTCAAAAAATTAAATTCATCTCTTCTAAATCACTCAATTTGAGCACTTAACATTTAAGTCTCAATTCTCATCAATAGATCGGTGGCCGGTTGATTGTGACCCAGCGAGGCTCAAGTGTATCATAGCAGTAGGATCACAACCTTTGTGATTTTAGATGTCAAACAACTTCTTTGGGCTTACCATGAATGTCTCATTGTCAATTAAACTCTTTTAATAGACAATGGCCGAAGTATAATTCCAGCAACAACCTACCGATCGTGGGTAGCGCCTAGCATCTGCGCTTCACGAAGACCTAGATACAAATGACTAGCAACGTACGAGAACATGTCAGCCATAGTTAGCGTGCAGTACATTCATTTCACTCATTATGTCCCGATTGAATCAAGGGCATTGGTTGGTTGAGGCCTCTTACGATTTCAATAACTATGTATTTGTTTCACATTATATGATTTCTTGTGTGCGTATATGAAAAAAACCCATTTTTCACTTGCACTACCCACTCTGGCCAGAGATTCCTCGAATCATATATAGAAAAACACATAGGACATCCTGGTTCATCAAGACCAGTGGTGAATCCCCAACGACAATCATAGGCCTCTGACAGCGTCAATGAATACCCAAAAGAATGACTTTATGACCCGCATGTGATCAGTCATTAAATCAAAGTACACAGTTATCTATCAAGACCTCAATGACGCCTCGGGTCATGAGGAGTAATGGTGCACAACTATGACTAGAAATTCTATACTCGACAAATGGTAACCACTTATAGAATTTCGAGTAGGGTCATTCAGTGAACTCATTCCTAATGAGCACCTATTCATGTGTGCTGACTTCTCCAAGCCAACGTCGATGAAACGCGGCGCACTACACTAGACACATCATGAATACCAGTCTCTAACGAGCATATATCGATATCCCATTCTCGAAGGCTCATCGACCAGGAACATTTAGAAATCGCAGTCGAGAATGTATTTCATGGTCACCATCATATGCGTAACCACATTCTATGGACTATAGCAATCTCAAGAACTTCATCAATGCATCAAGATGCATGGGTAAACAGATGAAGAAGTGCCATATATATTAATATTCAAACAAAGATTTGTCATAATAAGATTACAGGTACAATCAATCAACTATTGATTTACTTAATCATGTATGACAACAATATCTTTTACTTCCCCAAAGACTACTCATGTATCTTAAGACCATCTTCCCAAGATGTCTAACAGGCACCAATCATTGTAAATGCTTTTTCAGTGGATTCACTATATTTTTCTGTTGAAGCGATTCTCTCGATAATAATGTCGCGTCTACCATCTCTCTCATTAGATAGTATTTTCTCAATATATGTTTGGATCCTGATGAGATCTTGGCTATTCATAATAGCTCAAATGTTGTCACAGTACATAGAGACTGTGTCAACTGCACTAGAAATTACACCCAACTTTTGGATGAAATTTCTTATCCAAACTGCCTCTTTGCTGCATCATATGCTGCAATGTATTCAGCTTCAGTGGTGGAATCCAATGTGGTGTCTTGCTTGGAACGTTTCCAAGAGACATCACCATCATTGAGCTTAAATAAAAATCCGAACATCGATATGGTATCATCTTCATCCGATTGAAAAACCAGCATCAACTTAGCCTTCAACTTTTATTTCTCCACTTACAGATCCAAAAACCATGAACATATCATAAGTTCTTCATAAGAACTTGATGATTATTTTCACAGTTTTCCAGTGACCTTCACCGGGATCTGTCTGATGTCTGCTCATTACTCTAAGAACATACATCAGTCCAAGTACATACCATAGCATACATTATGCTATTAAAAGTAGAAATATAAGGTATCAATGCCATATTTTCTCTCTCCTCATCAATCGTAAGACTCATTGACTCGAGAGATGAATACTATGACATATTATGAAGTAACTCATTTTTCGACTATTCTATGCTAAACCCTTTTAGCACAGTGTTTATGTACGTAGATTGAGAGATCTCAAGCATCCTTTAGATCTATCCCTATAGATCCGTATGCTAAGCACGTATGACACTTCTCACAATCTTACATGGAGAAATTAGTAGATGATCACGCTTTAATTGATTAATCCAATACCATTCACAATGAGCATGATATAATCGACTTAAAGCATCACAAATATAACCATGCTCCCATTAACCTTTTTGCACACACATGTCACTTCCGGATTTTTGACAAAACCAAACACTTTGATGATGTTATCAAAACGGAAGTTCAAACTTTGGGATGCCTTCTTAGGCCTATAAATGGACCTCTGGAGTTTGCAAACATTTTGCTCACGCCCATAAGTTGTGAACACCTTTGGCTGCTACATTTCTACCTCAATGTCACCATTGAGAAATGTTGTATTCACATCCATCTATCATATCTCATATTCATAATATGCAGATATAACTAATAAAATCCAAATAGACTATAGCATCACAACTGATTAAAAGTTTATCACAGACAACTCTTTGCCTATGAGAATAACCTGTTCCCATCAGTTAAGCTTTGAAGGTCGCTACCTTCCCATACACTCCAAGCTTTCAATCTTAGATCCATTTGCAGCCAATGAGACAATTCTCAAAGAGGATCTACTAAGGTTCATACCTTATTAGAGTACATGGAGTCTATTTCAAATTTTATAGCATCTCGCCAATATCCCAAAACGATGTCCAACATCGTCTCCTTGAAAGTCCTAGGATCACATCCATGGTCAAAACCATTTTGACTACTTTCTGGAATAAATTCAATTTATCAGGAGTTCTTGAAACAATTTCAAATCTCCTTGGTGTGTGTAAATCAAAGGTTGTGATTGACTCAATTAATTTAACCGTTTTCACTTTTCTAGTGGTTTATGGTTCTTGAACCCTTTCAAGTTATATTATATTATCATTCATTTCTAATAGAAAGATTTTCTCTAGAAAGACTGCACTTGCGAAACAAACACTTTGTCTCCAATTGATAATATAAATTTCCACAAAATAACATAAGATGGATCAACTATCCAACTCATCTCTCACTGGCTGCTTCACATAAGCAGAACAATCTCAAATCTATATTTGGATTATTTTTCAGTCCATATCGTATATGGAGTTTTGGTCATTGTATTGGTATGAATGATGTTCAACAAATATGTAACTTTAGAGAGTTACTTAGAGAGAATCACATTCTCTTTAAGATAACTCAATATCCTCTTGCACTAACATTTAATGCTCCACATACGTCCAAATTCAATAGGCATTCATCATATGCTAAAGATATGTGGATTTAAGTTATCATTCTTGTTTATATTCTTTGAACATAATCATACTGATCGTTCATAAGTTCACTAGATTCAATAAAACACGCATTTTTAAAAATACTGCAAATCACATTCGCAAATTTAAAAGAATATCATTCTCTATCAAAATAGGAACAATGTTCATGCATAAATCTAGAATAAATAATTGCTCAAACCAGTCCCTAACCAGTTCAAGATTTTATATTAAATAAATGTTTCAAACAGCCTTTGCAACAACTCTTGCTACAATGCTTAGTCTCAGGTAGGTTTCACCTTCCTAGGGCTCTCTACTCACATCACATGCAACTTTTTGCAAATGCGAGCACAACTGGCATCATATACCAAAGAAGTAGAACCAATAGAAACATTTAATTTTAATATATAACATACCCTTTCTAGAACGCTTCTAGTCTAGGTATTCCTTACAATTTTGCGCCAGTGACCAGCAGTGAAAACATAGATGCCTCTACTTTCTTAGTTGCTACTATATCCTTTTTCGTCTTTTGAGGTTGTGAATCATTTCCTTTCCTCTTCTTTATCCTTGAACTCTTCCTACCATTTGTAGAAGATTCGACAAGAAGAACACGTTTCTCCTTTTGAATCAAGGACTCATGAGTTTCCAACATTTGACTATTAGATCAAATCTACATCCAGTTAATGAGGTATTGTCACATTCAGATTTTCCAATTTCTCAAGAAGAGATATTTTTCTTACACCATGCTCATAGACCGAAGCCCCATCTTGCATGTGAAATGAAAATAGCTCTTTGAAGTCGTGAGTCTCAATAATCACGTCCGTTCACCAAACAACATTTGTAGGTGTTGGAAAATATCAGCAATGTGAACGCATTTCTCATATCTGTGTTGAAACACAATGGTGACATTGATGCTATCATATAGCATCTAGCCGAGAGATTATCGTCCCACCACTTCTCAAGTTTGGCGATCTCTTCATGAGACGAACCGGGAGACACTTCAACAGGAGGCTCCCACCAAGGGTATATAGCAACTTTTCAGAAGCAATCATTATTTTAAAATTAATAGCCAATCCCGGTGGTTAATTTGTTTATATCGAGATTTGATATAATCGGATTCACGGCAATCACAATAATGAGAATAAACAGAAAATATAAGCAAATCGTTTGATTATTAATTAATTCAAAAACTATGGACTTTAAATATTGAATGCTTCCACTAAATTTTTCGAATTCATCACCCTCATGACAAATGAACGGAAAATCATATTTTCTTAGTGGGCTTGGAGTCCAACTAGCTCATGAAAACCCCGGACGTGGGCCCACCGGCTTCATGATACTAAAGGTAGATCACAATTGCATCATAGGCAACCCCCAAGATATTTGTCTCGCGATTGACATAACCCTACATGAGCAGGACAATTATGCCTTCTCACGTCAAACTAACCCATCTCACGGATGGAAATGTCACGCCCAAAAGACCCCACGTGGGTGAGTAATCTAGAAGGTTAACATAACCACACCCTTAATTAAGTGGCAGTTAAACGCACAGTTTTCCCATGGCAGATGCCCCCCACGTGGGTGAGTAAGGCAATATGACACAAGTAACGTCTCATGGCTTAACTGTTGATGGAAGACATGAAGCAACAAACCCTTTTGAGCTCCCCTTATCAGTTTGATATTAAAAGTTTTGAATCATATTCAAAAGAGGGATTTTATAATTTTAAAATCTCATCATGTGCTTGTTTGTTTGTTTGCCGGATTCATGCAACTATGTTTTATTCATGCAATCATATGTACTAATAAAACACACAAACAAACATTTATCATACATCACATGCATAATAAAAATTAAATATGGACGATTACGACATTTTCCTAATAGATCCACGTGAGCCATACGTGGATCACAAGTCTGTCTAAGGTGATGCAGGTATGTAATGCAATCCTATTACATTTTTGCTTCCAAAATATATATCTTGATTCTTGATGCTCCATCTTCAATCTCGATCGCCCACTAATTCTAAAGTTTTTACATTTAAATCGTGCAAACAAGAGAATAGGGATACAAATCCGGGGTGGGATACATCAGAAAATAGAGAGAGCTGGCTCGCAGGCCTGATAACCAAAATCACAATTATAATGAAACATTAAAAACCTAAACATTCACCTAAACACATTGGTCAAGGCCCGTAATCATCCATCATGCAATCACAACATATGTAATTAAACATTAAACTGAACAATTACATCATATGTAATTGTACTAATCACATTACATGTAATTAGAACACAATAATTAATTTATTCTATCATTTCCCAGTAATCGCATCATTAATTGAAAAAAAATTAAAAATTAAATAAAACCATTTTATTTAATTTATAATTAATTAAATTTCAATTAATTAGTAAAATCACCATTTTACCGTTTAACCATCATATTAATCGAAAATAAAATTAACAAACTAAATGAAACACTTTCATTTAATTTCTAATTAATTAAATTATCAATTAATTGATAAAATCACTATTTTACCTCAACTCATAATATTAGCCAAAAATAAAATTAACAAATTAAATGAAATATTTTCATTCAATTTTTATTTAATTAAATTTTCAACTAATTGTAAAATCTCCATTTTACACTTAATAAATTAAAAATCACATTTTTAATAAATTAAGTATTATGATTTATTTCAAAAATAATATTCTGATAAAATATCTAAAATGACCCAAAAAATTTATGATCTCCAAACAATTTGGATCCCAAAATAAAATATGCAATTGCAAAACATTTTTCGACATATCAGCACCAATTTTCGAAATTTTAGCCAATCATTTTTTTTTTTAATTTTAAAACTAAAAAAAACGGAATGCTACTGTTCATCTTCCGAAAAAAATTTCGAATTTAGGGTTACAGCAGCCGCCTCCTTGCACGCCGCCGCCATCTCACCAGACCACGCGTCTCCTCATCTCCATCGCACCAGCCACCATGAACATTTCATGGCCGGTGGTCTCGCAAAGGCCGCCGCACGCAAGGTTCACAATACCGTGTACAGAACGAGATCCCCAGTCGCTTTCTGCTCGCTCAATCGCGATTTCACCTGTGCGCAGAGCCACTTAGATTCACGACTCTCGACTGCACTGTGTACAGAACCACCAACTGAGCTTCGCACACAGCGGTGAAGAACCTTCGCCGTGAGCGCCGCCGCGCGCGATGAGTTTTCCGGCGAAGAGTGTTGGAAACAGTTTCCAGAGTTTAAGAATTTTGGGTCTAATTGAAAATTTTTCTATGTTTTTCCGGATCCAAAATTTCTGAAAATTCAAATACGATTAATATCAATAGGAAACGATCTAACAAAATTAATTATCAGATATACAAATCAAAGCGCAATCTGGCTCTGATACCATTGTTGGGTTTCCATACCCCGACGCCAGATACAAACGCAGCGGAAAATAAACAGTAAACAGATCTGACCCAGGGACGGATCGATCGCGCCTGATTCATATATAAACATGCAAATATCGAATATTAATGCACGAAAAGAGATTACCGTTAACAACGAAATCAATCTGATGGCGGTGGTCCTCGAGTCCAATCAACCTGACCAGATCTACAAGCCCGGCACCAGTGCTAGTGTGATGACGGCTATTCTCAGAGAGTGAGTGTTGATTGAAAGTGATTAGGTTGTTTTAACCTTCTGATACAAATGTCATATTAATAGTTGTAATAAGCTAATTGGGTCAGGGTTAATATAAAGCTCATTGGGCCAACATTTGGCTTGTAGGGTATTTATGCTAACAGCATGGTTTTAGATTCACTACGTGAATCATTAGGTATTGGAAGTAGAGGTTGCATTAAATATATGTGTGCCACGAGAAACCATAATCATTTCACGGGCCTTGGTGCTCGCCATGTCGCGGTCGTGTTGCTTTGCCCTGGGTTGGTTGATATCGGTAGACCATTCACCTTTGGGGTATTCGGCCGAGTTGGGTTCTCGGCTTTGGTCAGGTCCTCTTTTCTCTTTGTGGTGCTTGCGTGACAACCTCGTCGCTCGGCATGAGTCTACTTTGTAGGAATACGCAGGATTTGGGAGAATCTCGTGCATTATTTTGGTTGCAACTGGCTAATCGTGCGAGTTCGCCCCTTTCAATGCTTCTATTTACTTACCTAATTTATAATTATATAGCTTCTGTGTTTTGACAGACATGCTTTTATCCGCGGTTGTCATGTGGTGTCTGTAACTAGACATCTATGTTATAGTATTTTCTCTTTGGTTGTGGTTATTTTGTTCTGCTTCACTGCAGGGGCAATACTTTGCTTTGACTACTAGACCTTTAGGTTTCGTGCGACATCCAATGGTGTTCCTGGATCGTTGCCTTTCAGTGAAGAATTTGGATACGAGATCTTGCTCTTTTGTTTGTCTTTTTCATTATACGTCTATCGTCTATCCCTATTTGTACATTAAATTTAATGGAAGACAGTCACCTTGCTCGACTGCATCCTGGGCTGCATGGTTTGAGTGGACATTGTTTGGCTCCGGTGATCCCTGCATTATCCTGGTCAATGTCTTATTCTTCTACTATGATTCAGTTTACCATTGCACATTTTACTACGCCACTTCATATGCGTGTCTTCGTCATTGTCCAAGATTGACATATGTATTTGTTACTGTTTTTGTTTGTTTCGTCGTGTTTCGACGCCTATCGGATGGATCTTGGTTTTCTGTTACTTTAATATAGTTTTTGTTTATGATATAAAAAAAATATGTGTGCCACGAGAAACCATAATAATCTATATTCTATTCTCTTTATATAATGTAAAATTACGATATTATCCATCTATATTGTTTCTATCTAACTTATTAGAAGAAACTTATTAAAGTAGTTTTAGGACTTCTAATAAATAGATTAATAAGTATAAATGTTGCCATATTGGAATGGTTTTTTTAATGCAACATGAAAAAATGGTTCTTCTGAATAATATAGAAATAAAATATTATATTTGTTCCTGCAAATTATTTATTACAATTCATGTGGCCATTAAATAAATCGGTATTAATGAAACTAATTATAAATAAAAGTGTGCTTTATAATATTTAAGTTGATTTTTCTAATAAAATATTAAATAATTACCAAAAAAATTCATTGTATGTATACATGCAAATTGTGTTGTGTTACCTAATTATATATTTGAGTGAGACAAATTGCTTTATATACTTTAGTCACACATAAATTGCTTTATGGCATGTGAAATATATGTTATTTAAAATACTGTTGATTATGTAGTTCGATCATTATTGGCAGCTCGTTGCAGACATTTTTATGCACAAAACTTTCGGGGGTAATTTTATGTCGGAGTGGTGCAACTGTCCCTAAAAAAATTATTATATTAAAATATTAAAAAATTATATTTTACCCGTTTAAAATCATCTATTTTTTTATGTTATTATTTTTTACCTCCCTAAACAAAAGTTCTGCATTTATCTATGCAAAACTTCGGAATTCATTCCAGTTTTTAATGCCAAAAAACCCAATAATTTAAAATGTTTTATTTTTGCTCCCAAAACACCCCTATATTAATATCAAATTAATTAGTAATTAAACTTTAGTTTTTGAAATTAAATAAATTTATTTATTTATTGAATATAATTCTTTGTATTATGTAGTTAGTCTTATGTATGCGCACGTCTACACAAATGATTCGTTTTTTTTTTTTGAAAAACAATACATGTTTTAACCTAAAATTAATTTAAATCAGTGATTTCAAACTAAATTCTAATATATTAATTTTAACAAAATATAAATTTACTATAGAAATTAAGTTGTTTCATAAGCTGTAATTTAATGCTATTTAAATTTTTATGATTAAATTCAATATTTTATTTTAATCTAACTAAAACGAATTTTTAAAAAAATATTACGAAAATTTTAAGAATTAGATATCTATTTATCTAAAAATATGTCATCTATTAATAATTTTGTGCTGAAATTTTAACTTCAGATTGATAAAGGATATTTCTGGAACAAAATCAAGCCTTTCGATATTTTGAATTTTTCGATACGAAAAATACTGGAATACATTTTAAAGATAAAATCAAAGTTACTAGGTTTTTGTAGAATTTATTAATTATTTTTCTAGTATTTTTTTCTTATTAGTGTATGTAACATGCGTATTTAGTAGACAATAATTAAAAAAATCATACTTTTAAAATATTTTTTTTATTTAATGAGTGATGTACTTACTTATATTGTAAGAAGAAAGTTTTTAATAATATAAAATTCTTTACTAGTTAAACAAAATATTTAATAAGATAACTTCTTGTATGCATCGAGTGTGGACTCCGGTGCAGGGTTTTTTAACTAAATATTCGATTTTAAAAAATAATTTAACAATTTAACCGAATTTTTTTTTTTATTATCAAACTAACCTAAGTCGCCATGTGAGATGGCGACTTCAACTGAAGTCGCCATCTCACATGGCGACTTTAACAAAAATTTTTTTTTTTTATGATATCGCCATCTGAGTTGGCGACATCAATATAATTTATTGATGTCGCCATCTCAGTTGGCGACATCTATTTAATTTATATGGATGTCGCCATCTGAGATGGCGACACCATTAAATTATATTGATGTCGCCAACTCAGTTGGCGACATCAATAATATTTATTGGTGTCGCCATCTCAGATGGCGACACCAATGAATTATAACCTAAAAACAACACGCCGCCGCACCATTTCTCTTCTTCTTCGTTTCTTGTTGCGTTCTTCAGCTCTTTTGCAAAATCTTTCATCCGTTCGTTCTCAAATTTTCTTCCTAACATTTCTGCAAAAATCAAGCCATTTCCAAAATATTTAAGGTAAGCTTTTTAATTTTGTTATTTATGTATCGTAGATAAATTATGATTTTAATATATGTAGTGTGAGTATATTACTTGTTGGAGTATATTTTTGTGATGTGAAATATTAAAATTTAAGTTGACGAAGATGGAGGCGGCGACAGGCGGTGGTGTGGCCGGCGGTGGTGGCCGGCGGCGGCGTCGGCCGGCGGCGGCGGTGGCAGATGGTGGGCGGCGGCGGTGGGCGACAGACGGGTTGTTTTTGTAATGTTGAGTTTAATGTTGTTAATTTTTGTATTATATTTCAGGATGGATCAAATGAGACAACCAGGCCCGGTTGACACACATCTTTTGTCGTTGCAGTCTACACATCGATCTGAGGATGTATGGGCAGGTGATATGGATAGTATACTTCGTGTGAGAAACCCAGATAGCTATTTTTGGGATATGTGTCCATTAGATATACGTGTTGTTAATTTATTGCACGTTATTGGATTTTATGGTATCTATAGGTGTGGTAAGATTGAACTTGACATGCACCTGATCACGGCTTTAGTTGAGAGATGGCGCCGTGAAACACACACGTTTCATTTTAGATCAGGAGAAGCGTCCATCACACTGCAAGACATTGCAGTAATATGGGCGTTGCCAGTAGATGGCATTGTAGTGTCGGGGATTGATATTGATAGGGCTCTACCCGATTGGCAAGAATATTGCCATACATATTTAGGTTTCTTACCAGCCATCACAGACCTTAAGGGCGCACGTTTGAAATTAGTTGCTTTGCATAATCATTTGCTGCTCAATCCATTGGATGAAAATAGTACAGCAGATGATGTTGTTAAGTTCACAAGGGGTTGTGCGTTATTGATGTTAGGGGGGATTATGTGCCCTGATTCCTCAGGCAATTTTGTTAGATTATTATATTTACAAAAGTTGGAGGATATCGACTCTGCCAGTACATATAGTTGGGGCAGTGCTGTATTGGCATACTTATATCGTGAGTTGTGCACGTCATCAGAGAAAGGGAAAAAAGTTATAGGTGGTGCAGTGCAACTCTTACAGGTAAATAATATGTTTGTTTTTTTTAATATTTAAAATATGTTTCTGGTCAATCTAACTTGTGTTATTGATGTCACTACAATAAATGAGATTTGGGCATGGTCACGAATCCCAAGTTTGACTCCGCAATTGGGTAGCGATAGATCTGATATTGGACCAATAATTGTCGGCCCAAACAATGTGTTACCTTCTGCTCCATATGGTGTGAGGTAGTACAAATATGCATTGTTTTATAATTGATCTTATGTGTGAATGCATTTAATAATTTATTTGAATATATACAGGTGGTCGTGTCATTTAATCTTTACAGAAACTGGGAGTCATTCCATACGCATCATAAGGGACATCCTCGATGACCAGCCAGTAACTCAAGTAAGCATGTTGTTAAATTAATTTGTACAAAAATATACTCTTTTCATAGTATGTAAAAGCAATGTTGTTTTGCAGTTTAATTGGCAGCCGTACCCTGATGAGTACACTGAAGGAATCACTGAGTTGGGGACATATAAGGGACCGTTGATTTTCTTCGACATAGTTGAAATGCAACGGTCTGATCGAGTACTGCGACAATTTGGGATGCTACAAGATATCCCAGAAGATCCACCAGCGGGGGATGAGGCGTTGCATAATGTTGGTAGAAGGGGAAATGTCAACAAAAACTGGAGCACTAGGCATATAGCTCACATTCTTTGCTGGGAGAGGGCAAATGATCTACGTGTCGACAGACCACGATTTACTGACGGTGGTTACTACGTTGTTGGCGGATACAGTGAGTGGTATGAACAAGTGACACGTAGATACATTGGGCGTCAAGAATACTTTGTACAGACAGGATATCAACATGGTGATGGCCCGGCATGGCAGCATGTGGTACGTTAATTACGTGAAATTTTAATTTTATATTTGTGTTTCGATGTATAAATTTTATATGGACATTTGTACTTTGCAGATTGAGCAGATGGAACAGTTATCTACAAGCTATGACCGACATCTGGCCATTCTTGATTATTTTGAATCATTCGCTCCGTCTTCTTAAGCCGTTCGAAAAAATAGAGCACACAACGATCAAAAGTTAATTGCACAATGGCGGTGATTGGAAGTCGACGTGCACCTTTCATAACTCCATTTATGCATTCTGACATATTTGTGGTCATGATACCACAACGCCAGCCTCCGTCATGAGCAAGCGACCATTGACACTTATCAATACGACTCAAGTAATCAAAAGCCCTTGGTTCTATAAGTTTAATCTCTTCCATTGTGCGATCAAATTTTCTGACCTGATTTTCTGATCCCGCTCTCCAACACAAGTCTTTCAAATGAACGGATTTGAAGCGACTATTAAAGTTTGAACAAACATGTCTCAAACAAAATCGATGTACTCCAAGGGGTGATTTGAAGTCAGGAATACAATCGGCTGCAGCAATGAGGCCTGGATGACGGTCAGAAATCAAACATACACCACCCTCAGATCTTCTCACAATATGCTTGCTAATCATCTCCAAAAACCATCTCCATGACACAAAGTTTTCTTCATCAACAATTGCAAATGCCAAAGGTAAGATTTGATTATTCGCATCCATTGCCACGGCAATCAACATCTTATGTTGATATTTCGTATACAGATGTGTTCCATCCACGCTTATTACCCGGCGGCAATGCTGAAATCCTTGTACACATGGATGGAAGGCCCAGAACACGTAATTCAAAGTCTTTTCTATTGGTCTGGCATTTTCAAGGTGAACCCACTCAACGACTGTGCCGGGATTCCATTTTTGCAAAGCTCCCATATAGTAAGGCAATTTCCTCACGGAGCTCTCCCATGTTCCGTACACATTCTGAACAGCACGTCGTAAACTAAACCATCCTTTGGCATAGGAGATCTCAAATCCATATTTATCTTTCACTGTTTGAATTACATACTTTATTTCGTAAGCTGGATCACGCCGAACAATTCCCACTAACAAGCTAGCAATCATGTTTTTGTCCAAATTTGCATGATCGACCGACAGTTCACTCAAAAGGCAAGTGTGAGAACCTCCATACTTGTTTATTTTGAATAAACCAACTTTTTTCTTCAACGAGGCCCGCAGGTACCATCTACAAAACATATCTTCTGTACTGTGTTTGCACACCACTTTCCACAATGTTTTTGTACTCTTGACAACGCGGTACTCCCGTTTCGCAACACGTACAGAGTAATCCTTTACAGCTGCCTGCAAATGAGCTTTATCTTTGAAAACCATATCTAGATGGATATCCCCTTTCGAGTAGTCGTAGTAACTCCCCCATCTACCTGTTGGAATGTCTAATGAGTCTCCAAATACTTCGGGATGTGTCATTGAGAAGAATGGAATTGTTGGATAAAGGGCATGAGTATTTGTTGTGGTTGTGTCTGGTACATTATCTGGCACTTCTTCAATATCAACCTCATCGTCATCAGACTCATCCTCAGATGGAATTCCCTCCGGTTCAGTCTGAAAATCATCTCCAAAATCCACAAAACTGTCTGCTAATGGCTCGGGAACAATATTGTCAGCAACTATAGGAGCATCATCTTGAATCCTAGAGGTAGTTGCCATTTCTGTATCTACTACAAATGGACCACTACCACTTGTTGGCATTTCTGTAATAAAATCATAATCTCTCCGTTCTGTTTGTATATACATCTCCAAACAACTATAATTTTGTTCAGAATCCAATACCCATGCTAAATTGTAATCACTGTCAACGGGAAAAATTGTTTGTTTTATCCCAGAAAAATCAGTAAATATATATTTACAATATATTTTCATAATGAACTGGTTACGGTCGATGCCAGTAATATCATATATGTCGTTCACTAACTGCAAATAATTAATAGTGCGAGATATTGTCATGCCTTTCGACGGACCACGATCATATCTAACAGATTCTGAATCTTGTAATATATTGCCTCCCCAATACAACAAAACTTTAATTGACATACCTTAAAATAAACACAAATTTTATAAATTAGTACAGTATATATAATATTATGAAATTTAATTATTTCTATAACAACATACCTGCAGAGAAATATTCACGAATTCTGAAGAAAATTTGAATTTTCACGAATTCTGAAGAGAATTTGTTCGAAAGCCGAAGATAATTTGCTATATTTCAAAAGAGTAACATTTTGTTCAGTTTTATAGACAAAATAATTGATTATTGTCGCCATCTGAAATGGCGACATTAAATAAAAAAATAATTTTTTTTTATTGTCGCCATCTCAGATGGCGACAATATTTAAAAACAAAAAAAATTTCTGTCTTTATATACCGACACCGTGTCTTTATATACCGACACCGGAAAAAAAAAATATTTTTTAATATAATGTCGCCATCTGACATGGCGACATCCTTTAAAAAATTAAAGGATGTCGCCATGTCAGATGGCGACATCAAAAAATAATAGTTTTTATATAATATTTATGGAAGTCGCCATGTAAGATGGCGACTTCCGTGAAGTCGCCATCTGACATGGCGACATTGTAAAAATAATAGTTTTTTTTAATAATATTTGTAGAAGTCGCCATGTCAGATGGCGACTTCAATGGAAGTCGCCATCTGACATGGCGACATTGTAAAATAATAGTTTTTTTTAATAATTTTAATAGAAGTCGCCATGTGAGATGGCGACTTCAAATGAAGTCGCCATCTCACATGGCGACTTAGGTTACTTTAATAATAGAAAAAAAAAACGATTATTTTGTTAAATAAATTGTTTTTTTCGATTAAAAAGTTAAAAAACCCCTCCGGTGCATGCACCCAACATAAATAATATATATATATATATATATATATATATATATATATATATATATATATATATGTGTGTGTGTGCACGCCCCCAAGAATTTTCCATTTAATATTTTCAACACAATCATCTCCTCTTTTGAGAAAAATTGGCTCCGGTTCGAGCCTTATACAATAAAACCTTCATAAATTAATAACCTCTCTAAATAATATTTTTTCGGTCCCAACTTGGGCTAGTTTAAAAAAATTAGAAATTTTGATAAATTAATAAGATAATAATTTTTAGGAAGACTTTTATATAAATATATAGCCCAATTAATATCATAAATTAATAATTCTCTGAAATCACGAACATAACTATGACAATTTAGTAAAATAAGAATGTATTGTTGTTTGTTTTTTTCTAGAAATTTAAATCTAGGTGGATTCAATTTTTAACTTTTCTAATTGCATTCAAAAGCTCGTGTGTCTTATACTTGAATTGCAACAAAAAATTATGAAGAGTTGTTGTCGTTATGTGTGCTTCCTTTCATGTGATTAATACCAAAGATACTGAATTATAGCTAGCTTCATCATCAACAAGATTTCAATGACACTAGCCACAATTTCTTTTAACCATTTGGATATCTGAACTTCATCATTTTCACCCGGATAATTTAACGAGTGATTGACATCTACTTTATTGCGGTAATCGAGATCATTAATCATATTCTCAAACTCATGAATGCCTTCATCAAAAGTTGGTTTATTTAAGTTTTTTGAGGCTGCTTCACTCTTTAAATTGATAAATTATTAATTTATCGATTAATTAATATTTCTCTAACTTAATAAATTTTATGGTTCCAATATTAATAATTTATAGAAGTTTTACCGTATATAATTTTAAAAATCCTTCGATGAAGGGGGGAAAAGTCGCTTAATAAAATATCACTTAATATATATACTATCTTATAATATGTAAGCATATTAGGGTAACCATTTTGGTATGATCATTATGATATACTAAAATTACACTCTATTTATTTTATTAATAACCATGAGATAAAGAGATAATATTGGAATATCAATCAAATAAGCTTTATTTTTTAATTGGTTGTGAGTTTGTTAATTTGTTGTAACATTTCATTTGCATTTTCACTATTTTCATACTGATATAAGGGCTCTTATGAATCAATGATTGATATTATTAGGTACAAAACAGTGTGTGTGCATCGACTACTAGTTTTAATTAAAAATGGGAAGAGGTACAAAACAGAGTGTGTTTAGAAGGGAATAAGAACAAAGAGAGTTGAAAATGGCCTTTCACCCGCCTACCCCTACTCCCAATTCCCCAATTATATATATTTCACTCTCCTCTCCCACGATGGCACAATCCCAAAAACATACACCATTTGCCATATTTCTTGGAATTTCTCAATCCCAAAACTTTCTCTGAAACTTCCAGAGCCAAATATTGATCTTTTTTGTGCTAAAAACTGAGAAGTAAGTAATAAAACAGCAATGAGAAATAATGGTGTAATGGCTGCCTCTGAATCTGAAGCCTGGAGCAGGATCCTGATGATGTGGAATTACGATGTTGCCCTTCTCAAGAAAGAGGTACCATATGACTGTTGCTATGTGAATCGGGTTTAGGCAGATGAAGAGGGGATCAAATGCAGTTGTTGTTCTTCTTCATTGTGGTTGAAGGCAGACAGGATGAAGCCAGGCATAAAATTTTACAAATTTTCTCTTGAAGAAGAAGAGCCCTCTTCGAATATAGGCCTTTTTTTAGATTTTATTTTACTTTTTTCCTAACCCATCTGAAAAGGGATCTTTCCGTCATAGCATGTTTCTTTAAAACGTTTTGACATTTTCTCAGTGGTAAAACAGTGAATGCTTGTTCATCTAGTCATGCCAATGCAGAGTGGAGGAAGTGGAAATGGAGGAGCTTATGAAATTTTCGGTTGCGTATAGTTTTTGTATGAATGTATGCCATCAAAAAGTATAGCACTTGAGATGGCAAATTATGAGTAATTGATGATGCGTTTTGCTTTTCCACAAATTTCTATGAGATAATTTCAATTCATATTTCTTCACTGCATTTTTAGCTTTTTCCACAGTTTTCGGGACTTGGTAGATTGTTAATGACATTTTGATTATTTGTGGCGAAAAGGTCTTTTGCATTTTTTTGGAATGCTATTGTTTTAATCTCTTTGATGATACTGGTTGTTTCTTTTGATGTTCTTATATGTGAGGTTGTTTCTTGGAAATGTGAGGGAATTATTTGTTGTGTTATGATTGTAAAATATTGATGATGAAAGAAATTTTGCTTCTACGGTTCTTACATCCAATTTAGTGACATTGAATATGACACATGGATTGGGCCAATGGGAAGTTAATACTTCATAATATTGTGCTGAGTTTTTTAGGTACATTGTCTTAGGTATATATTATTGTAACTAACAGAAAAGCTTGATTCTGTTTTATACACATTATTGGTGTATTCACCTCCTTAATGGCATTACAGCACCGGATATTTTCTTTTCGGACCAAATGGATATTTTCATTGGAAAGTGATTATTAATGTTTAGACAATGGGGTGAATTGGGACTATATGGCTTTCGAATGGGTATTGATGTGCATGAAATGAAGATCTTTAATGCTTACTTCATTCAGTTTACTGGGAAATATGTTAGATTGAGTTGTTCGTACAGGTTTAGAGCCATTATTTTTATTTAGGGGGCAACAAATGCTTTCACAAATATTTACCTTCTTAAGGGGGGCAAAACCTCCATGTCTTACATAAGATATCTTATGCCTTCAGTTGGGAAGAGGTGACTTACTTCCATCCACCACACTGTGTGTGTCGGACCTGCCAGTTCCGCTTTGGCTACAAATAAATGAAAATAACATGGCTGATTGTCTTCCTAGAAAGGATTAAGGATGAATCAAATATTGAGGTATTGCTCTCATGTTTGCTGAATTGGCATCATGTATATCAATCTACATTTGCGGCGTTTTTTTGTTTCGACTTAGTGTGCATCTTCTTCATTGTATAGATTGTGAGATATGTGACTACTATCCAAGCCCTTCACTCAAGATCAAGATACACTCAAGATCAAGATACGGTAATCAGCTTGTAGTTGAAAAGTAGTTGGTACAGTTGATGAGAATTAATTCCCTGGATCAAGTGCAGCTGAGTAGGTTACTTTATAACTGCCCTTGGAAGGCTTTATAAAGTGGAGGAACCCTTAGTGATCGAGAGACTTCAGTTTTCTGAAATACAAAGAGATTACCAACTTGAGACTAATAACAATAGTGATTATCATTGTAAAGCATAGGAGTGATAATCTGAGAGAATTATTGAATTGTATTTCTGTATCTCAATCAAGGAGTGATCAATAAAATCGACCCCCCGTGGAAGTAGGCCTTTTTTGGGTCGAACCACGTAAATCATTGTTCTTCTTTTTCTTTTGTTTCTGCATGCTTATTGTGTTCTGTTTTGGAATTGATTATTGATGTGTATCTGGGTTTATGTTAGGATCATACGGGAGTGTTTAGAGGTGGTGGTGAATAAACACTCCTCCAAAAATTAACTCTTATTGATTTCACCCAGGTTAGTAAATGAAATCTGTTTCTTAACCAGTACTTAAGCAGAACAGACCACTGAAATGAAAGTGCGAAAACGGTCTGTTCTTAGCTAGTAAGAACGGTTGATGGCTATGAAATGCAAGGTAGTACGAAATGTAAGTAGATGAGATATGTTTCTGGAAGGTCGAAAGCAAATCCTTCTACGTCTCCCCTTCTTCCAATCAAGGAAGGATTCACTAGAAGATTTTAAGTAATACAACTTTTTGTACAACCCTGATTCAGCTGGATTTACCCCACTACCAAACTGAAACTCCTAGTCTTTCAATCTGTTAAGACACAATCAGTTTGACAGTTACAATCAAATCTCACTCCTATCTTAACACAAATACAAAAGATAGAGTGAATTACTTTAAGTACAAATGATCCTTTAGATGATCAAATAATTACAATAAGACGTGCTTTAAGATTTTTGAGCAGATTGGCAAGATAAAATCTTTCAACGATGGTTCTGCTCAAGAATGAATGTTTTAACTTGCAAGCGTGTGTTATTCAGTCTCTTGATCGAAAAAATTCTCTCATGAGCATTTAAGTTGCATCCTTATATAGTCGTTTATACCAACGACAATATTTCCTTTTTCTGTGCAACTCTTCACTTTGGTCAACTTCTGAGCAGCCTGCATATTGCCATTTTAAACTTCATCTGTTCTGTTCTATCGGCGCTTATTAGAGAAGATCTGCTTTGTCTCTTTACCGTTTAAGGTAACTTCAGTCTCCGGTCTATTTCAGCATTAATTGCAGCATTAAATGCTTCAATAAATAGCCGTTAGGTAGTTCGGACTGGTAGACAATGTTTGCAGGTATATTAAGTTCTGATCTGATCTGCATCGATCTGGTTGACTCTAGTCTGATCTGCATCGTTCTGATTTCATCGATCTGGTATGTTTTGACTTCTCGTTGACTTTGATCCGGTACACATCGATCTGGTCTGTTTTGACTTCTCGTTGACTGTGATCTGGTACACATTGATCTGGTCTGTTTTGACTTCTCGTTGACTGATCTGGTACACATCGATCTGGTATGTTTTGTCATCTTTAAAATCAGGAACTAACAAATTCCCCCTTTTTGATGATGACAAAACATAGATCCTTTATTTTTATTCTCCTTATTCTTGTGGGAGTTAAGTTCAAAATAAATGAATTAACTGTCTTCTTTAGTGTTTTGAGGAGTTAAGATCGATTGAGTCTCTTTGTTCAAAATAAATGAACAGACTAAGAAAATGAGACTTTTATAAACACTTTGATGAATACATTAATTGATATTCATTACAAGTAATTTATTTATTTCCTCGGCTGAGCTCTCATTTATTTCCAAGGCTGAACTCTCATTTATTTTCTCGGATGAGCTGACTTCTTTTCCCCCTTTTTGGCATCAGCAAACTTTTGAAGAAATTCGACTATCTGCGTAAGCTAAGCACACATAGCATCTAGACGATTATCTTGGGTGAGAAAGGATTTTGCAACTGCGGTTTTGACTTCTGAAGCCAGCTCAATCTGTTCTTTTCGCAGACTAGCCTTGTAGGTTGCTTGTTGGGAGAACAGACTGTTCAGACCAAGTTGTATCGTATTGATGCTCGACATCATTTTGTCCTTGAATGAGTCAAAATATAGAGATGTAGTTCGCTAACTTTGATGAACTTGTCTCACTCGTTGGGAGAGAAAGAGAAATTTATCAGATAAGTCTCGTAGGGACTTGGCGATTGATGGAGCATCATCAAGATAGTCTGGGATTTCCTCAGTAGGTTGCACGGCCAGTTCTTTCCCCTTTGCAGTAGAGTCTGAGGGTTGTGCGAGGTCGAGCTTTTGCGCAAAATCTTGTAAGAAGACTGTGGTAGCCGGCACAACAGACTTGCTTTGCTCGATCGGATCAGCTCGCTGAGACCCGCAGAAAATAGATTCAAAAGTCAAGGTCTGCAGCAATCTGCTCTGCTTGGGCTGGTGAGCTTGCTTTATAAATAGGAGGAGAGATTGATTGGGCAGGCTCCTCTCGGTGTAAGTCCTGAACAATTTCAGACGCTGCGCGTCCCACATCAACTATGTCTTCTATGACAACATTCTCTGGGGCGGCTGAAGTGCTGATCTGAACATTAGAGCTTGAGGGTGCAAAGGGAAGAAGGATGGTAGGAGGCTCCAATAATACTTCACTGTCCCAGCCTCTGCAGCAGACGGAGCATTAATCATTGGCTGCTCCGCTGACTCTTTAATAGGTTCAGCAGACCTTTCACTCATCTGCTCTGCCTCAGACCGTGCCGTGGTTGGCTGAATCAGACTGGTAGGAGGAGTAAAAAATTTTAGCTCTTGTCGATGCATTCGAACGGCCATGTGCAGAGTGAGTACGTCCATTTCTAACTGAGCTATAACCGCACTATCGTCCTTGATAGTTGGACTGGTTATATCAAAGTTGTCTTTCTTTGCTTGGACGAGGGCATTTGCCAGCCACAGCCTGTGTTTAGCGCAGAATAGATCTTTCCGAATCAAGGCTAGGCGGACATCATCTGTTTCGGTGCCCTGGAGAAATTTTTGTTCCATCTGGTGTAGGCGCTTGAGTTTTCTGAAGAACAGATTAAAGTGATGCACCGATATGTACATTAGCCATTCATCGAATATAGCGGCGAGAGCTTGAACCTTTTCTTCAATGTCCTCCATAGCCAGATCATTTGCTGTTTGTGCTGCTGATTTGGGCTTGGAGGAGGCAGGCTCAGTCACTACAGCATTGCCCTTTTCAACAACAGCCGAAGGCTTGATCCCAGATTGGGTGTAGTCGCCCAGTTCTTTAATAACAACGCCTTTGACTGCTGGGATTTTTGATGTTACCCGGGGCACAGCTGTGACCAATTTGGTCGGCGCTTGAGTCAGTGGCTTCGTGGGTTGGGTCCGAGGCTTCTTAGTTAAAGGCTTGGTGACAGGTGATGTAGTCGAGGCAGACTGGGTTTCATCTGAGTCAGTCTCGACTGTCAGCTTGAGCTTGACCCTTTTCTTCTTTCCAGCAGCCTGATCTTTACCAACTTCCATCTTGACAGCCAAAAGATCAGAAGGAGTGGGGGGAGCACTCTTTGACTTGAGTAGAGCCAATCCCTTGGGATTAAGGATTTTGAAGGGATTGAGTGCTGACGGTTTCCCCAGCTCGATGTTCATAGATTCCAAAGCTTGCTGAGTGGAACAGCGAAACAGACAGCCCACTTTGCTGAAATGTTAGTCTCCAACAGAACTCCAAACAGAATAGCTGACCAATTCACCTTCAGTCCGGAATGGATAGCAGTCATTGCTCCGAACTTTCAAAAGTGACTGCATCAAAGCTTCCAGCCTTGCTTACCAGTGGTTTGTCAACAATGTCACACAGTACCTGGAAATGGAACAGCATCTCTTTGTTTTTGAATGATGGCTGCAGATTCAGTCCAAAGCTGGATACTCGGCCCTGAAAGTCATCAAGAGTGGCCTTAGATAGGTGAGCAAAGTCGGACATTCCGGCGTTAGGAAGCCCAAAGGTCTCTGTAAGCGTCGCCTGAGAAATTTCAGTAGATTTGCCTTTGACGGAGGAGGAGATGTACGACTTGTGGGAAACGACGTTGGAGAAAATCTCTCTAATCTCCGATTCATATATCACCGTGCCACATTCCAGAAATTCCCTTAATCCTGAAGTTTCCAAGGATTTGAACATAGTCACCATATCTGAGTCTTCGGTCCTGTAAATCGCATCAAACTCAACAGACAGAGAGTTGTGAGTGATAGTTGCCATTTGAGTGATTGTAAAGTAAGTATGAAAGACGGAAAGATTTTGAAGAGAGATAATCAGACTGCAGTAATTGTAAAAAGTGAAAAAGACTAAATGAAATGTACAGCGTGATAAATAAGAGATGACAGACACGTGTCGGTATCACGATGACTGAAATTTTGAAATTTGAATTTTAACGGTCAGGATGCATGTAAAGTAAGGCGGTTAAAGTTAGATCAGTCCGGGCTGTTTAAATATTACTTGAGAACGATTATAAGTGCTTTGAAACATATCATGGGATAACATCAAATCGATAGAGATCGATCTGGTAAACCGTACCGGTTTGTATTTTTCTGACCATTGTGTTATCAATCTGTTTGTGTTATCAATATGTGCTTACACTAAATTGTTAAGAACGAAATTAACAAGCGTAAAAAAAATTAAGATAAAACTATTAAGCCAAGAATTTGACGGAAATAATTAAACTTAGCCTCTGCTAGTGGTTTGGTGAAGATGTCTGCAGCTTGCTGGTCTGTAGAGATATACTATATCCGAATATCCTTTTTGATAACATGATCTCGAATAAAATGATGTCTGATATCGATATGCTTCGTTCGAGAGTGCAAGACTGGATTATACGTGATAACAATTGCACTTGTGTTATCGCGGAAGATTGGTGACTCAACAGTTTGAATGCTATAGTCTCTGAGCTGGTGTTGAACACAGAGCATTTGAGCGCAACAGCTTCCGGCGGCAAGATATTATGCCTCAGCTATGGATGTGGCAATCGACGTTTGTTTCTTGCTAAACCATGAAATCAATCTTTCACCTAAGAATTGACATGTTCCACTTGTGCTTTTGCGATCGATCTTGCATCCTGCATAGTCAACATCTGAATATCCAATTAAGTTAAAATTCGGATCTTTGGGATACCAGATACCAACATTCGAGATCCTTTCAAGTATTTAAGAATACGCTTAGCAGCAATGAAGTGGGATTGCTTAGGATAAGATTGAAATCTAGCACACATGCAGACGGAAAACATAATATCAGGCCGGCTCGCTGTAAAATATAACAGCGATCCGATCAGACCTCGATACATTGTTACCTCAACTGTCGTTCCCCCTTCGTCTTTATCTAGCTTGATTGATGGACTCATTGGAGTTGAAGCAGTTGAGCAAGTCTCTATTCCAAATCTTTTGAGTAGCTCCTTGGTGTTCTTGGTTTGATTGATGAATATTCCATTGCTGAGCTGTTTGACTTGTAGACCCAGGAAGAATGACAACTCTCCCATCATACTCATCTCAAACTGTCCCTGCATTAACTTAGAGAATTTCTCGCAAAGCTTGGGGTTAGTTGACCCAAAAATAATATCATCAACATATATTTGAACTAACAAAGTATGTTCCCCCCTTAACAAATTTGAATAAGGTTTTATCTACTGAGCCGATCTGGAAATCATGATCCAGAGTAATTGAGACAGAGTGTCATACCAGGCTCTGTGGGCTTGTTTAAGTCCATAGACTACTTTATTAAGTAAGTATACGTGATCTGGAAGCGAATGATTAATGAAACCAGGAGGTTGCTCTATGTAGACTTCCTCCTGAAAACATTCTTCACGTCCATTTGATATACTTTGAAGCCTTTAAAGGCGGCGTATGCAAGAAAGATTCGGATGGCTTCAAGTCTGGCGACTGGTGCAAAGGATTCATCGAAATCGATTCCTTCTTCTTGTCTGTAGCCAAGTGCAACCAGTCTGGCCTTGTTCCTAACTACCACACCATTTGCATCTAGCTTGTTTCTGAAGACCCATCTGGTTACAATAACAGGCAGATCGCTTGGTCTGCGAGTTAATCTCCATACTTGATTTTGTTCAAATTGGTTGAGCTCTTCTTGCATGGCCTCTATCCAGTTATAATCAATCAAAGCTTCGTTAATCTGTTTGGGTTCCAGATTGCATATGAATGCAGCGTGAGTGAATTCATCCATCATCTGTCCTCTGGTCCTGATGGAGAAGCAGTATTGACATTGTCAGTATCTGTCTTAACATTAGAGTTTACGACCTCTGGATCAACGATATCAGCTCGATCTTGTATAACTTCAGTGCCTTGTTCCGGTCTGTCTGGTACTTCAGGTTCCGGTGGATTTTCTCTTGACCTGTTAACTGCAATCTCATCATCACTGTTAGCTTCAAGATGGATATTTTCCATCTGATTTTGAATTAATTCCTTGTGGTTCTTAATACACAGTGATTCATCAAAAACTACATGAACTGACTCTTCTACATTTAAAGTTCGATTATTGAAAACACGAAATGCTTTACTAACAGATGAATATCCTAAGAATATTCCATTATCTGACTTAGCTTCGAATGCGGTAAGATGATTCTTACCATTGTTATGGACGTAACATTTGCAGCCGAATACATGAAAGTAAGAGATAGTCGGTCTGTTACCTGTCCATACTTCATATGGTGTTAAGTTTAACTTCTTGTTAATCATAGACCGATTCTGTGTATAGCATGCAGTATTGATAGCCTCTGCCCAGAACTTTTGAGATATACTAGAGTCAGCAAGCATTGTCCTTGCTGCTTCCTTAAGCGTTCTGTTCCGTCGTTCTGCAACTCCATTTTGTTGAGGAGTTCGAGCTGTTGAGAATTCATGCTTAATTCCTTGGTCTTCTAGAAAGGATTCAAGATTCTGGTTTGAAAATTCAGTGCCCTTGTCACTTCGAATCATGTCTATACCAGATGATTTTTCGTTCTGAACGCTTCAGCAGCTTTATTAATCTAGAGCTGGTCTGATCTTTACTACTTAAATTTTGTCCATGTAAAACGTGAGTAATCATCAATAACAACAAGAGTATACCGCATTCCCCCTAAACTTGTTATTGGTATGGGACCAAACAAGTCCATATGCAATAATTCTAAGCAACGTGATGAGGATTTGACATTCTTGTTCTTGAAGGGTGATCTGATCTGTTTGCCTATTTGGCAAGCTTCACAGATCTTATTGTTAGCAAAGTCGATCTTGGGTAGACCGATAACTAAATCATGTTTACACAGGCTAGAAATAGTCTTGAAGCTAATATGATTCAAGCGTTTATACCATAGCCAGTGTTTATTATCATTATTAGCAATGAAGCAAGTAGGATTATCGGGTTGAACATAATTCCAGTTAATCTTATAAGTATTTCCATTCCTGATTCCTACAAGCATGGTTCTACCAGCTGATGATTTGACAGTGCAAGTGTGTTTGTGAAATTCTACAGTATAATCATTATCACATAATTAACTTATACTAATCAGATTATAGCATAAAATTTCAACTAAGAGCACATCATTTATACTAATGTTACCATGGACAATCTTACCCTTGCTCACGGTTTTACCCTTTGAGTTATCCCCGAAAGTAATCTTAGGACCAGTACATTGTGTGATTTCAGACAACATCTCGATGTTTCCCGTCATGTGTCGAGAACATCCACTGTCTAAGTACCAGTCAGACACTTGCTTCTGCAGTATATCATCAAACAAAATTATTGTTGGTACCCAATCCTACTTGGGTCCGGAACGGATTAGCCCTTTGGGAACCCATACCTGAATCAGCTTTATTGACTTGTGTGTGTCTGGTGTGATGTGTACTGATCTGTTTCGGTGTTGTGTGTGATAATGTGTGTGAAATGGAGGCCTTTGATTCCTGTTAGGCAAACTATATCTTCGTTGAACCGGTTGTGAGTTGTGGTAGTTGGATGGTCTACCTTGCCTTAGATTTTGCACCTTTGGGTTTGGTCTGATAGACCCAAAGCTCGCCGCTGCCTTTTCCTTGTGCTGGATCTAACAAATATCATTTGTTTGATTTTGTTCCTTTCCAGCAACAACTCAGATTCATCTTTGGTGCTTTCATTGGTGCCAAAGCCTATGACGGTGATGTCACCGACATTTCCTTGTACCTCTTACAACTCTTCCAATGAGGCTCTTGATTTTGTCCATGTTTTGAAAATGTGAGAAAGTTTAGCATTTTGTATGCTAATTCTCTGATTTTCTTCATGGAGCTGTTCATAAGAGATTTTCAGCTTATCCAGCTCTTCAGACTGTTGCATTCACCTAGCTTGGAACAGCTTGGTTTGATATGCTTGTCTGTTTGATCTTTGGATTCAGCTTTAATTTTCTCAAACGATTTAGCTAATATTCTGTATTCATTAGCCTTGACTTGTATTGCAGACACAAGCTCTTCTCGTGTGAATTCATTTGAGTCAAAGTTGAATACCTCGTCTTTCTGACTCGTCTCCTCGTCTGCCATTAGGCATTGGATTTCCTCCTCGCTTTCACTTGATGAATATTCCGAGCTCTCTAATTCTGAGTCAGTTTGAGCCCACTTGCTGTTACCTTCCTCTGCTACCAGAACCTTTTGAGCCTTTCCGTGATGACTTTTTCGATCTTTGTAATGCTTCTTTTTCTTGTCATCACGATGCCTTTCTTTTCTTTCATCTTTCTTCGGTCTGGTGCAATCTGCAATAAAATGTCATGTCTTACCACAATTGTAGCAAGTCTGATCGTTAACAGTATCATATTTTCTTGATTTATATTGATGAGATGGTTTAAAATTCCTTTTATTCTTTGACATGAATTTACCAAATTTTTTGATAAATAATGACATAGCATCAATAATTATATGTTCGATAGATCGGTCTGTGGAAGGGGCAGACTGGTCTGGAATAGCTGCAAGTGCATTGTTTGGCTGAGAGGTGGATGGCTCTGCTTCACCTCTAGTGATCAGCTCAAACTCGTACGCCTTAAGATCAGCGAACAAATCATGGAGTTCGACCTTGTTCAGATCTTTAGACTCCCTCATGGCAATCGTCTTGACGTCTCATTCCTTTGGCAATGCTCTCATCACCTTCAGAGCAATCTCTCTGTTGGAATAGTCCTTGCCCAGACCGTTCAGTTCATTGATGATGCCAGTAACTCGTTCATCAAACTCGTTTAGAGTTTCTCCAAGCTTCATCTTTATGCTCTCAAATTTTTGTAGAGCTACGGTCAGCTTGTTTTCCTTTGTCTGGTCGTTCCCTTCACAGAGCTGTGCAATCTTCTCCCAAATTTCTTTGGCAGTGGAGCACATCTTAATCTTGCTGAGCATGTTATTGTCCAAAGTCTTGAATATGATGTCCTTGGCTACATTGTCTAAATTGGCTTTCTTTCTTTCTTCATTTGTCCAGGTAGCCCTTTATTTCTCGATCATTTGAGGTTCGCCACTTGACCCTCCTAGTGCAGGATTCACTTTTAAAATTTTCATTGGTCCGTCTGTAATGACGTACCACATATCATCATCCTGAGTTGCCAGGTGAGCTTGCATTCTGATTCTCCAGTCATCATAATCTTCTTTTGAGAACATGGGAATCTTGTTGAAGGATGTCATCAGTCCAAGTATTCTATTGATTAAGAACGTCTGCTCTGATACCACTTGTTAGGATCTGACGAGAGTGTTTAGGGGGGGGGGGGGGGGGGGGGGTGAATGAACACTCCTCTAAAAATTAACTCTTATTGATTTCACTCAGGTTAGTAAATGAAATCTGTTTCTTAACCAGTACTTAAGCAGAATAGATCACTGAAATGAAAGTGCGGAAACGGTCTGTTCTTAGCTAGTAAGAACGGTTGATGGCTATGAAATGCAAGGTAGTACGAAATGTAAGTAGACGAGATATGTTTATGGAAGTTCGAAGACAAATCCTTCTACGTCTCCCCTTCTTCCAATCAAGGAAGGATTCACTAGAAGACTTTGAGTAATACAACTTTTTGTACAACCCCGATTCAGCTGGATTTACCCCACTACCAGACTGAAACTCCTAGTCTCTCAATCTGTTCAGACATAATTCGTCTAACAGTTACAATCAAATCTAACTCTTTTATCTTCGCACAAATACAAAAGATAGAGTGAATTACTCTTAGCACAAATGATCCTTTAGATGATCAAATAATTACAATAAGACGTGCTTTAAGAATTTTGAGCAGATTGGCAAGATAGTTCTGCTCAAGAATGAATGTTTAACTTGTAAGCGTGTGTTATTCAGTCTCTTGATCGAAAAAATTCTCTCCTGAGCATTTAAGTTGCATCCTTATATAGTCGTTTATACCAACGACAATATTTCCTTTTTTGTGCAACTCTTCACTTTGGTCAACTTCTGAGCAGACTGCATATTGCCATTTTAAACTTCCTCTGTTCTGTTCTATCGGTGCTTGTCAGAGAATATCTGCTTTGTCTACGTACCATTTAAGGTAACTTCAGTCTCTTGTCTATTTCAGCATTAATTGCAACATTAAATGCTTCAATAAATAGCCGTTAGGTAGTTCGGACTGGTAGACAATGTTTGCAGCTATACTAAGTTCTGATCTGATCTGCATCGATTTGGTTGACTCTAGTCTGATCTGCATCGTTCTGATTTCATCGATATGTTCTGTTTTGACTTCTCGTTGATGGTCTGTTTTGACTTCTCGTTGACTCTGATCTGGTACACATCGATCTGGTCTGTTTTGTCATCTTTAAAATCCGGAACTAACAGTTTATTCAATTGGCTACTGGTTGAATTGTATAAGAAATCAAAGCGTGAATGATTCTTGATATTGGTTGATTTTCTTTCAGGTAATCTTGTTTTTATCAACACTGTATTCTTCAAGAATCAATTCTGCTAGATTGAAGGGCATAATTCAAAGTTTGGGAGTTGCTTTTATATTTGGTTAAATTTCACCCAAAAGATTTAAGCTTCTGTCATAGTTTTGCATTAAGATAGAAACAAGAAATCACAACAAGCGGCGCCGAATGTGGGAACTAAACCATGATTATATTCATGATTAAATATTGATATATAAATATAACTACCAAGAATGAAGTGCAACGTTTCGATGGACAAATAGATTTTGGTCTTTGGCATAGAAGGATGCATGATATTCTAATTCAGCAGAAAGTGGCCAAGGTTTTGAAAGGAGAAAATGCACTGCCAGAAACTCTATCCGCTGATCAGAAACAAGAAGTCATGGAACTTGCTTTTAGCACATTAACTCTTCATCTAGATGACAAAGTCCTCTGAGAGGTCTCTTCAGAATCAACGGCAGCTGGTATTTGGTCGAAATTGGAGCAGTTATACATGACAAGATCTCTTCAATATCGAATGTATCTTAAAGGGAAATTGTTTGGGTATAAGATGAATGAATCTCAGACACTTAGCAGCAATCTTGATGAATTTAACCGCCTAATCTTGGATCTACAGAACATAAGAATCGAAATTGAGGATGAAGACGAGGCGATCATTGTTCTTAATGGCCTTCCAAAATCTTATTCAACATTTGCGGATACCATGAAGTATGCTCGAGAATCTATAGCCTTTGATGATGTCCTTAAAGCATTGAAGTCTAAAGAATCTGAAAGCTCATCAAAAAACAAAGTCCAATCCATTGGTGACGGTTTGTGTTCGAAAGGCAGCAAAAATGGTTGTGAATGGAGTTGTAAACACAAAGGGAAATCGAAGTCAAAAACTAAGGTGATAAGTGTTTTTACTGCCACAAAGAAGGTCATTACAAATTGTAATGACCAGACTTCAAGAAAGAACAATAGAAACCTAAGCAGACGTCATTCAAGATGACAATGAATTTGCAGAAACTCTTTGTGTGACTAGAAAGGAAATGAATCATTGTTGGGTCTTGGATAGTGGATATACATTCCACATTACTCCTGACAGAAGCGTGTTTGAGTCGTTTAAAGCCACACGAGGTGAACAAGCAGCATTGGCAGCAATAGGACTTGCAAAGTCCAATGGTTTGGAGCTATGAGACTCACACCTAACAATGGTGCCTCCATACTCCTTAGTGGTGTTCGATATATTCCTAATCTAAATAGGAATATGATCTCCTTGGGAACCTTAGACCACCAGGGATGCAATTTCAAAGGTGGAAAGGAAACCATCCAGTTCATAATGGTACAAGGGTGATGATGCAAGGCAGAAAACATAATGGAATTTATGTTCGGTATGAAAGCACCATGGGACGTTCAGTCAATGTGGATAAGGGCTTAAAGTTTTAGTGGGAGATTGTCAAGAAACACTACTGCACATATGGCCCTGGGTTTGGTTGAAAAAGATATATTTCAAAGAGTAGAGGTTGGAGTTTCAATCTCAGAATCTTGGTTACAAATATGGTGGTCTATGTAAAATTGGGTTACACCAAAATGCTGGTTTCTGGAACCAGTTCTATGGAGCCTTAGATGAAGGCACTTGGGGGCAATGTAATGAATGTTGGATAATAGTCAAGGTGGAGATTATGAGATATGTGACTAATATCCAAGCCCTTCACTCAAGATCAAGATACATTTATCGGCTTGTAGTTGAAAAGTAGTTGGTACAGTTGATGGAAATTAATTCCATGGATCAAGTGCAGCTGAGTAAATTACTTTATAACAGCCCTTGGAAGGCTTTATAAAGGGGAGGAACCCTCATGATCGAGAGATTCGGTTTTCTGAAATACGAAGTAGACCACCAACTTGAGAGGATTTGAGAGGAATAGAATAGAGTGATTATCATTGTAAAGCATATGAGTGATAATCTGAGAGAGTGCTTGAATTGTATTGTTGTATCTCAATCAAGGAGTGATCAATAAAATCGACCCCCGCGGAAGTAGGCGTTTTTCAGGATGAACCACGTAAATCATTGTTCTTCTTTTTTGTTTGTTTCTGCACGCTTATTATGTTCTGTTTTGCAATTGATTACTGATGTGTATGTGGCTTTATTCGATTGGCTACTGGTTGATTTGTGTTAGAAATCAAAGTGTGAATGATTCTTGACATTGGTTGATTTTCTTTTCAAGTAATCTTGTTTTTATCAACACTATATTCTTCAAGAATCAATTCTGCAAGATTGAAGGGCATTATTCAAAGTCTGGGAGTTGCTTTTATATTTGGTTAAAGTTTATCCGAAAGATTTAAGCTTCTGTCATAGTTTTGCATTAAGATAGAAACAAGAAATCACAACATAGATGATATAAGTGTCGTGTATCTCCGGATTTAGTTTTTCATTTTGGGTATATACAACAACAACAACTACTACTACTAAGTCTTTCATCACAATAAATATGGTATGCTACATGAACAATAATGAGAATCAAGTCACGTCTGACGCATGCGTCAGTCTTCTCCAAGTGTTTCTATCGGCCAGAATATCCTCTTTAACTACCTTGAACTCCAAGTCTTTGCGTATAACTTTTAACCATGTTTTTTTTAATGTCGTCATCTCGCTCTTATGAAATGATCGAAATCCATGGACTACACTCTACTCACAGGTGCATTGCTGGGCTTACGTCTTACATAACCAAATCAAAGTAAGCGATTTTCTTGCATATTTTCTTATGTACAAGCTAAACATAATTTAGTTCGAATATATTCGTTCTTTACTTTAGCTCTTCTGATCTTACCGCACATCCAACGAAGCATACTCTCCGTCACACTCATCTTTTGGATGTGATTCCTTCATTCTGAATATTGGAACAAAAAACTGTATGATTAATATCTTTTTTATCTAATTCGTATCTTGGGCTTGCAGAAAAAAATGAAGAAGCATCTGAATTGCTCCTTTGCTGTAGTTTCCCGTGTTGGTAATGGTCTCAGATAATGAGCAGAAACATTCGGAAATATGGATAAGCTGGAAATAGCACATCATCACTATGATCGATATCCTAATATTGATCTTTGGATACTGTTACCTTGATTTTTGGTTCGATTTTGTAACAATGAATTTGTATGCGAAAAATAAATGGACATCGAGATTTTTTACATGGAAACAGTCTAGTTTGAATCTTCACTATAAACAACCTGATTATTTACAATGTTTTTTACAAGAAAAATGATGGATAAAATAGGTGATCAGCATCGAAAAACTAGGGAAGAGGGAGAAGAGCCTGCATTTTTTACATCCAGAGAGAGCCCAGGCGATGAGAATTCTTTGTTTTAAACCTACTGTTCCATCAATTGTTTCCTTATTAATGGGCCCTTAACTAAGGCCTTTAGTTAATTAATCAAAAATGAAAATGGGCCTACGTTAATGAGTTAAATAAACATGGGAATGAGCATATGTTAATGGCCAAGATAAATGGGCCCTAGTATCCTATGAGACTGGGTCGAGCCCATACAGTTCGGGTCCAGACCGCACCGGTATAATATCGAGGTATCAAATAATGATGCATACTTCATTACAGTTACTGGAAAACTAAGTTGAGCAAATATTAGGGCAAGTTCTGGAAAACTTCACTGAAAGACCTATATTTTTTTTTTTACCTCTGCTATTCAATTAATAATTAAATTTGGACAAACATCAAATGATGAAACCAAAGGAGGTAGAAAATGAATACTGTGTTTATGGTTATGTTAGTCTAAGTGTTATAAATTGAACTTTTCACCATGGTTGGTTTCATATTATGGAACTTGGCTAGTTTCAAGATAGGACCTCGTTTTTTGTTGTAGTGGCCGGTTGTCTGTGACAGGGCTGAACCATAAGGTTAAGAGTGTGAAAGCCAAATATCTTAATCATTATTCTATCAATTATTGAGATCCACTTACGATGCATATGGATTGCTTGATTTGAGGCTAAGGATTTCAAATCCATAACGATACTCCATTGTTTTGTTTGAATAAATTCATTTTACAAGGTATTTTAAATCCTTAACTTTTTGAATCATTGTAGTAGATTTCGAATTCATCTCAATCATTCCATCAAATACCTCCCTCAAATCAAATCATTCGATCCAAGTGCAAAAGAATTGAGTGTAAGGATTGTTCGATGAACCCATCTCATGTGAGCATCTATTCATGTACATAGATGTTTCTGTGTTAGTGCTGATGAATAAAAATAAACAATACTTGTCTTTAGCAAGATAGGTTAACGTCATTTTCTGTCAAAATGCTCTTCAACCAGAGACTAAATTTAACTTCAGGCCAATAAATTCTCCTAAGAAAAAATGGGAAGAAATAATAGTAGTCTTCTCAATAGAAGCCCTTGGACATAAGCCGAGTGAAGTGTTGGTTGTAGTCAAATTTACATACGGGGCCCGATAAGATTGCATTAAAGCATAGATAGCCTTCCGTATTTCTCGAAGTTGGATCTACAGTTGGGCTACTACCAAGTGTATCGTGGAAGGGGACGAGCCAAAGACGACCGATGTGCAAGCAAACTACCTTACTACGGAAATACTATATAAATAGTGTTTGGTTGTGAAGACAATTTTTCTTTTATATGAGCTCAAACTAAGACGAAATCAGACCAATCTTCATTTTCAAATATTTCACTAGGTATGACCTTAGTGTGAATCTCTCGTCCCAAATACATTACAAAGAACGTACTACACAATTGTCACCCAATGCATAAGTGCATTCAATAAACCATGATAGTATGGATACCTACTTTGACATTTATTTCCATCTAGATTCATCCCTAATCACCGATCTCCAATTTGTTCAAGGATAAAATATCAAATGTGGACTAGATAACCATTTTGGTTAGGTGATTCTTTTGTGGATTGGTTAATGCTCTATAGGAAGAGAAATGCTCGGGTATTCCACAATCATACCTTTTTTACATTTAACTGCATATAAGGTATGGACAGTTTTATGCAATTAAAAAGAAGTAAGGTGTATGCGTGACTCTGCTTCATGTTAGCCCGCCGGAATATGAATTTTTTCGCTGTGATATATACTCTTTTGGGTATTACCAAAGGCGTTGTTTAGTCTATGCCACACCTGGAGAGTTACACCAACCACGGCATTCAAAACCATTAAGACTCCATTTGGATGGAAAGATTTGATGGATTTTGATTTCAAATTCTTAATATAAATCCATTCAAATTATTTGGAGAATTTTGAAATCCATAGATTTCAAATCCACTATCTTCAATTATAAAGCATATTTTAACAATACCAACGCATTTCATTTCACAATCACACCTAGAAGTTACACCAACCACGGCATTCAAAACCATCAAAACTCCATTTGGATGGACTAATTTGATGGATTTGAATTTAATCCTTAATATAAATACATTCAAATTATTTGGCTAATTTTGAAATCCATAGATTTAAATCCATTATCTTCAATTTTAAGACATTTTAATAATACAAATTTCAAATTCAGAATTATTGAACTCATTTCAAATCCAAATTTTCATCTTATAGTTCATGTAATGAGATGTGCCTATTTTATCCAGCTGACTGTCACATACCTACCGTCACTCTCCTCCTTTACCCTGGCTTGAGACAGACAGCGATATATATCACAAGTGATACATCACTGGCAGAGATTACGGCCGAAGAAGACATGACTCGAAGTTATACGCAAGGATTTAGAGTTCAAAATGATTTTTTTTGTTAAGGTAAATGTATTACTAATAATATGAGTACAAGGGGTACTCCAACCCGAATACAAGATACTAAGTCATTCTAGTCTCTTAGTTCGCAATCCAAGATAAGATTACACAATACAAATACAAAGTTAAAAGAAAACTTAGATCCAAAACAGTCTTCAATAATCTCCGCAATAAAAAAGTTTATCTTTTTTTTTCCCGCAACTTTAGATGTGAAATCACACACATGACTCCAATAGCTCCCTTCACCCATGACTCTAGGAGCTTCCTTCTTTAGATTGAGTATAAAGATTAGTAAGTTCTGCTCCCTATTCCATTTCCAATCCAATCTTATCTGTATCAGCCGAAACCATTAATTTTCCAAGCTATGTTCAACCTTTCCTCCTCCACCAAGTCCATGCAAATTCTCCCTCAAGAACTATTACCAGGTGAGGTAATTTCAGGTGCACGCCACACCTGTAAAGTCACCTCCGAAAACATGTATTCCATTATAGCCAAAACATGTAAATACAGTAAGTAGTCTCTTGTCAAAACATATTTCCCCAAGAAAATGATGAACATCACATCTCAGATAAAAGCAAAACCTTCTGATATTAGCACCTAATTTCCCACGATTACATGAATAAACATCCACAAGCTTCACGGTTTTGCAGTAATCAAAACGACTGCACTTCATTCATATTGTTACCTCATTTTTTGGTTCGATTTGATAACAAATGAATTTGTAAGCGAAAAATAAATAGACATCGAGATTTTTTTACGTGGAAACCCCGAAGGGAAAAACCACGGGACCTAGTCCAGTTTGAATCTTCACTATAATATCAAGCGTTTACAATGTTTGTTGTTTTTCTACAAAAATGGAGGACGGAAGCCATGGAAATTCCTTGAGGAAGCAAAGCCGAAGAGGTATCTCTGCTGGGGAAAGGAAGGAGGCGATCCAACAATTCTTGCATGCCATTAACCTAGTGTCCCCTCCTTATTTTATGTTAGTGGGCTTTTCATTTAAGGGCTTTAATTAGTAAGGGTAATGGGCCATTAATAATTTAATTAGATGGGCCATTAATTGGTAAATGGGTTGATAGAATATTGGATGTGATTAGTTAAATGGACCAGTCTCTGATGATACCCAGGTCGAGTCCGTAGAGTCCGGGTCCAAACCGCACCGGTATCTTTACCCGGGTATCATTAGTATCCCCCTCTAGTCGAGCTAGAGTAGCGTTGTATCGACTCCAACTGGTTAGGTGAGGACCCGGATCGGTAGTCCTTCATATGCCAAACCACGATGTGACCTTGTATCGTGCCGAGTTCCCAAGTCATGCTGTCGGCAGAGCCATGACAATTCGAATGCCGATCCTTGATAAAGTAGGTGGCTCGTAGAACTCATACGAGGAACCGGTGTAATCACGGTACTGAGCTTCTGTCATAATAGTAGGTCGGATTGGGCAGTAGGAATCCGAACTGAAGCTACAATAATCGAGAGTTCCGAGCTGACAAAGGTGATCGAGAGATCCGAGGTGATAAAATGCTCCTTTGTTGGGCCGGACTGAGCAAATAGAGCTCGACCGACCTGATCTCCTGAGATGTATGAGAAGATAATACACCTCCGACATGATATGAACAAATATTGCTCACCCGACCTGATCTGATCTTAGCTCCGACATAGATAAGAGCAAATAATTCTCGCCTGAACTCCATAATCAATAAAGCCTAGCTCAATTCCATGGCAGATAAAACTCGCCGAACTCTGGAGCTAATAAACATCTGGGCATCCAGAGCTTGATAAATATGTCGTGCTGAGCAAACAAAATACAGCTGAACTCCAAAATGATCCATAGACACCTAATAACTTCGGGCTGATCTGACTCCATAAGTAGTACCGAGCCGAGGAGTAAATAAGTTGATGTGAGCAGCGAGATATATCGAGCAAATGACACCTGTCTGAACTCACAAATAGTAAAGTCATGCGTTGAGTAAATAGATACAGCCGAGCTCCAGACAATCAACATGGAGCAAATAAGACTCCTGAGTGTCGAAACTGAGCAGACATGTTGTAAGGATGACAGGTTTCTCGACTGGGATGACCCGTAATAACTCAAAATAATTCTAAGTATATGATTAAATCTTAAGCAGAGCTGATCTGTTACATTTGCAGGGCTGATCTGCAATGATAACTCGAAATAATTCTAAACACAGAATTAAATCTAAACAGGGCTGACCTGCAATATCAACTAGAAGTAATTCTAATTACAGAATTAAATCTTAAACAGGGCTGACCTGTTTTCTGTGCATGGCTGACCTACAATAACAACTAGAAATAATTCTAAGTACAGAATTAAATCTTAACAGGACTGACTTGTTATCTGTGCAGGGCTGACCTGCAATGACAACTAGAAATAATTCTAAGTACATAATTAAATCTTAACAGGGCTGACCTGTTATATGTGCAGGGCGGACCTGCAATAACAACTAGAAATAATTCTAAGTAAAGAATTAAATCTTACAGGGCTGACCTGTTATATGTGCAGGGCTGACCTGCAATAACCACTAGAAATAATTCTAAGTACAGAATTAAATCTTAACAGGGCTGACCTGTTATATGTGCAGGGCGGACCTGCAATAACAACTAGAAATAATTCTTTATAGAATCAAATCTTAAAACAGGGCTGGCCTGTTTTCTTGGCAGGGCTGACCTGCAGTAATATCTCGAAATAATTCTAAGTACAGAATTAAATCTTAAACAGGGCTGACCTATTTTCTGTGCAGGGCTGACCTGCAATAACAACTAGAAATAATTCTAAGTACATAATTAAATCTTAACAGGACTGACCTGTTATCTGTGCAGGGCTGACCTGCAATGACAACTAGAAATAATTCTAAGTACAGAATTAAATCTTAACAGTGCTGACCTGTTATATGTGCAGGGCGGACCTGCAATAACAACTAGAAATAATTCTAAGTAAAGAATTAAATCTTACAGGGCTGACCTGTTATATGTGCAGGGCTGACCTGTTATATGTGCAGGGCGGACCTGCAATAACAACTAGAAATAATTCTTTATAGAATCAAATCTTAAAACAGGGCTGACCTGTTTTCTTGGCAGGGCTGACCTGCAGTAATATCTCAAAATAATTCTAAGTACAGAATTAAATCTTAAACATGGCTGACCTGTTATCTGTGCAGGGCTGACCTGCATTAACTCTGAAGATAAACCGAGCATATAAGTCTCGCCCGACCGGAGCTCATGAAATAATCAATACGAGCAGATAATGCCCTGGCAATCTGAGCTTCAGAAATAATAAACCGAACACATACAGCTCGTACGTCCTGAATTCCAGAGCTAATAGATATGCGAAGATAGAGCTCATCTGAATTCACGAAGTGAAAGATGTCCTGAGCTCTTGAGATGAAAAAATGCTGAGCAAATAAAGCTCGTCTCATCTTATCCCGGAGAATAAATATAAGTAGACAAGACTTGTCCGGTCTGGACTCCAGATAATAAATATGAGCAGATAAGACATGTCCGGTCTGGACTCCAGATAATAAATATGAGCATATAAGACCTGTGCTAATATTTGTCAGGGCCTCATACACCTGGGCTTAAGCAATCAGGGCGGACCTGTGCTAAATATTTGCCAAGGCCTCATACACTTGGGCTTAAGCAATCAGGGCGGACCTGTGCTAATGTTTGCCAGGGCCTCATACACCTGGGCTTAAGCAATCAGGGCGGACCTGTGCTAAATATTTGCCAAGGCCTCATACACTTGGGCTTAAGCAATCAGGGCGGACCTGTGCTAAATATTTGCCAAGGCCTCATACACTTGGGCTTAAGCAATCAGGGCGGACCTGTGCTAATGTTTGCCAGGGCCTCATACACCTGGGCTTAAGCAATCAGGGCGGACCTGTGCTAATGTTTGCCAGGGCCTCATACACCTGGGCTTAAGCAATCAGGGCGGACATGTGCTAGTATTTGCCAGGGCCTCATACACCTGGGCTTAAGCAATCAGGGTGGACCTGTGCTAATGTTTGCTAGGGCCTCATACACCTGGGCTTAAGCAATCATGGCGGACCTGTGCTAGTATTTGCCAGGGCCTCATACACCTGGGCTTAAGCAATCAGGGCAGACCTGTGCTAATGTTTGCCAGGGCCTCATACACCTGGGCTTAAGCAATCAGGGCGGACCTGTGCTAAATATTTGCCAAGGCCTCATACACTTGCGCTTAAGCAATCAGGGCGGACCTGTGCTAATGTTTGCCAGGGCCTCATACACCTGGGCTTAAGCAATCAGGGCGGACATGTGCTAGTATTTGCCAGGGCCTCATACACCTGGGCTTAAGCAATCAGGGCGGACCTGTGCTAATGTTTGCTAGGGCCTCAATTTAGGGCTGCTTACCGGTTGGAACCGGTCCGGTCCGGAACCGGCCGGTTTCGGACCCGTTATGGGCGGAACCGGTCCGGTCCGTTAAGGAACCGGATCGAACCGGTTCCGGTTCCAACCGGTTCCGGTTTGGTTCGGATCCTTATCGGATTTTCCTTTTTTTTTTTTAATGAGGCGTAAAGACGCCCCATTCAGGCGTAGCTACGGCTTTTGCGAATTTAAGTGGCGTAACTACGCCACTTTGGCGGCGTAATTACGCCTACCACGCGGGAAGCCAATTTTGTGACACATCGACAGGCGTAATTACGCCACTTCGGAGGCGTAATTACGCCAATGGACTTTTAAAGGGTTTAGAAATTTAACAATTTTTATGGGTTATTTAAACATGTCTATGTGTTTAAATACTTCTAGCATCCATCTGACTACCGTGCGCTTGCGGTAAGGGAATTTTCGCATCAGCATACAAATAATTGTAAAGACATGACAATTGAAAATCTAAATAAAAAAATATTACAATTTAGTACTTAGCAGTCTTCATAATTGATAAGTATTGTTTTGGCGTTCTCTTCTTCTTGCTCGTCATAATGATTTACGAATTCGTCAACAGTCCCATCTCTTCTATTTTTGCATTCTGCTTCAAACCAATCTTTAAGTAACGTGAGCATGCATAACGAATCAGCTGATAGACTACTTCTGTAGTCTCCAATAATACGGCCGCATGTTGAGAATGCCGATTCAGAAGCGACGCTTGAAGCTTGTACAGCATACACGTCTCTAGCCATTTTGGCTAAGATAGGGAATTGTGCTGCATTGGACTTCCACCATTGTAAGACGTCGAAGTTGTCTTCGGTTAGAAATTGATAATTCAGATAAATTTGCAACTCAGTCGACGTGCTAGTAGAAGGTCCTTTTCCCTTAAGTTTTTTCCTGCCCAGCAATCTAAGCAAATTGATGCCCCCACCTTTAGATTGAGCTTGGGGTTGTTCTTCAACAGGCCTTTGTTGCGATGATTCACTTGCCTGTTGATTATAATACAATTGAAACATATTTTGGAGAGATTCCATTGTAGACGTCTTTTGATCGTCAACAACCTTCCCCAAAAATTTAGCATAATATTCAAAAAATATCTCAAATGAAGATAAACATTGACTAGGATCTAGCAATGTTGCGATGCAGTGCACGGGTGGGATTTGTTCCCAATACTTTATAAATTTAGTTTCCATTGCATTAACAAAAGCATGCAAGTCATAGTCATCTCTAAATTCTATAAATTTATCAAACATGTTAAATACTAAAGGAAGAAAATAAACGGAAGTTGGATAAGTAACACCAGAGAAACGTTCCGTCGCTTCTTTGAAAGTACCTAACAATGATACACAATTTTCAACAAATTCCCAATCCTCATCAGTCAAATAAATACTTTCATCGCTATCAGGCATTTGATATGAATTATAAAATGGAGTTAAAATATCTTTGTAAGGTAACATAGCATTCAACAAATTGTACAACGAATTCCACCTAGTTTCTATTGGTGATGGAAAAAGAAGATGCTTTAAACCATTAGATAAACATAATTGTTTCCAATCACGCTTAACACGGCTCGTGCGTAACCATTTAGCGCAGTATTTCATTTTGTCAATACATGCTGAGTGATTGTCCTCATAACCAACTTTAACAGCCAAATTAATCACATGACATGCACATCTAACATGAAAAAAAATACCATCAAGCATTGGTTTAAGCTGGTCTTTAAATCACGCATCGCAGCATTGTTATTCGCAGCATTGTCTAATGTGATTGAAAATACCTTATCCTGAATTCCATAATGTCTACAAGTGTTGAATACATATTTAGCAATTACATAACCAGTATGTGCACAATCTAACTCATCTAAAGACAAAATCCTTTTTTGCATACACCAATTATCATCAATCCAATGACAAGTGACAACAAGATATGAATCTGAATTTACATTTGTCCAAATATCAGTTGTTAAACTAACCCTACAAGGCAAACTAGAAAGATGTTGAAACAATGTATTTCTATATTCAACAAATACGTCCATACATTTTCTTTTTAGTGTGTGCCTGGAAATATGTTTAAACATGGGTTGTATAGACGAAGCAAATTCAATAAAACCAGCACGTTCAGCTTGTATAAAAGGTAGTTCACATCTGATCACATATCTAACAAGTGACCTACGATTAATTTCAGCAGTTAAAATAAAATTCGTGCCAGTAAGAACATTAATTTGTGCTTGTGTTGCTTCTCGACTTAATGGTTGTAATGTTGTCTCATCAAAATTATGTTTTTTTACTAAGTGTTTTTTAAATGTTCCGGTGCCTCCACTGGAACCACCGGCTTTATATGAATACTGGATCTTACATAATTTACATATTGCAACAGATTCATTAGTACCTTCTTTTTGACCGAGTTCAAAGTGATCCCATATCTTACTTCTTTTGGCACGAGTAGGTTGTCTACTCGCTGCTGTAGTGGCTCCGGATGACTCCACATGTTGTCTTTCTTGGGCTTGGGCAGCAACAGGTTCGGCAGGTTGTTGGGATTGTTGTGGTTCGACATTCATAGAAGAACCACCAACATTGAGGTCAGCAAAAAAATCATAACTTTCATTTAACTCAGGAATTGGCACAGGCAAATTCATTGCAGAAGATGAACTCAGTGATAGACGACCCGGAACGAGACCCCGACTACGACCCCGGCTACGACCAGCACCACTGCTAGATGAAGATGCCATTATGATATAAGACTATAAGTAAATTGTAAATAGCACAATTGAGAGAAAAATATGAGAGTGAAGTAATTTTCGTTACAAGAATTGTTATGAAACAATACACAACACAACATCCCCTATTTATAGTTTTTTTTTTTATTAAAAAATTTTTAAAAAATAAAAATAAAAAGTTAACGTTGGCAACGGCTAAGAGCCGTTGCCAACGTTAACGTTTGTTAACGTTGAAGGCAACGTTAACAATGTTACCGGTTCCGGTTTCGGAACCGGAACCGGATCGGTAGGACCGGAACCGGCGGTTCTACCGGTTTGCTTCTTTGGGACCGCCCCGGACCGGTTTCTAACCGGTTCCGGGGCGAACCGGAACCGTTAAGTCCGGTTCCGATTTCGGATCGGACTTAACGGTCCGAATCCGGGCCGGGTCCGGTTTGACCCGGCCCGGTAAGCAGCCCTAGGCCTCATACACCTGGGCTTAAGCAATCAGGGCGGACTTGTGCTAGTATTTGCCAGGGCCTCATACACCTGGGCTTAAGCAATCAGGGCGGACCTGTGCTAATGTTTGCCAGGGCCTCATACACCTGGCTTAAGCAATCAGGGCGGACCTGTGCTAATATTTGCCAAGGCCTCATACACTTGGGCTTAAGCAATCAGGGCGGACCTGTGCTAATGTTTGCCAAGGCCTCATACACTTGGGCTTAAGCAATCAGGGCGGACCTGTGCTAATATTGGCCACGGCCTCATACACGTGGGCTTAAGCAACCAGGGCGGACCTGTGCTAATATTTGCCACGACCTCATACACGTGGGCTTAAGCAATCAGGGCGGACCTGTGCTAAATATTTGCCACGGCCTCATTCACGTGGGCTTAAGCAATCAAGGCGGACCTGTGCTAATATTTGCCAGGGCCTCATACACCTGGGCTTACTCCAAATATCTCATCCGAACTCCCCATCATCACATCATCCGAATAAGTTAATCAAAAATCCGGATCAAATAAAGATCACAAGCTGATGAATAAGGCCTTATCGCGAGATCGCATGCCTGAGCTGTCATAATAGGGGCTTACTGCAAGATTGCACGCCCGAGCTGAACTTCTGAATAGGGGCTTACTGCGAGATTGCATGCACGAGCTGTCATGCACTGAGTCGACCTGAAACAATGAAATGGTGCAACACAACATATATTTGAACTATGAAGTAGTAGCTTAAAAAGAAATAACCGTAACGGCATGTAGTCCGAGCACTGAAGTAGAGGTCAGCTGCTGGACTAAATATGTCATGAGCTCGGTAGTACTAAGCTAGGGGCCCATGTGGCCGAGCTGAGGTAGATTAATAAAGGATGACCAGTGGGCTGAAGCTAAAGTCGACTGCTAGTTTAGCTTTGTTGTCGATCTCCCCCAACATAAAGTTTTGGATATTTGAGTATTGTCTTGTGACTTAAAACCTCACCTCCAAATGATGAAAGACATACAGTCTTGAGTTTAAATAAGTTAGTGTAATTCAAGAGGGGAACAAAACAAAACAGCAAGTTTACATTTAATTCAAAATGAAACATGGACTTATCTCTTATTCATGAGTTGCAGATGATTTGTGAAATAAGACTGATATGGCTCTTGAAAGTGTTAAGCAATTGGAATTATAACAATGGGAAGGGAATGAAATAACAGTTAAAGAACTTCCTGGCTGGCAAAACATGAAACATCCAAGCTTTCGAATGAAATGTTGATGCCCTCTCGAACAAAACCAGAAATATGTTAAATGGTGAGCATGAGTCACGCTTTTTATTTTTATTTATCACAACATTAGACTAGGAGCTAATAAACCACACATCAACAACATAAACAAGGCAGTAGCTCAAACCAATAGCAACCTAACTTAGACAATACGTCGAACATCTGTTACGGTGTTAATGGAAGCACATTGCTATGAGACATGAAGAACCGATCGAACCACTACACCCAACAAGCAACCCCAAATACTTCAGTATATGCACACGAAAAAACATAAATTGTAGCAAGAAAACATTGATAAATAATGGAACACAAGATAGAAATCCAAATTCTTGTACTGCACAAATACCACAACTAAATTTTTGAACCAAAATATAAATTTGGTAAGAGTGTGTACGTGAGTTTCATCATTTATGGCATGAAGAAGAAAAGTCTGCACGTCGCTCAATAATCGCAAAAAACCCAGCAAGAAGCACAAACAATCACTGGATAAAGTATATTACCAAAGCTTCCCTTCGAGCATATATGTATAAGCAATAGATGACCATACCAGATGCAAATCGGGAAGTCCCCTACTTACTGATGTCGGGCAACAGAGCTTGGATGCTGCCTCCAGCTTCGACGCGGCCCAGCCTGGAAAATACGGCAAATAACGGCGTGCCTTGAAGATCTGGACCATGGATGGGGCTGAGCAAATCTGTTGAGTTTTGGAATCACCACGGGAAAAAGAATAGCGGCCCTGCACTACCATCCAAAAATCGCACCGCCACGACCTAGCTGCGTCGAGAAACACAACCCGTACACCACCTCGCGATGAACAACACAGCCCTGCCGCTAACCCATGAACCTCACCTAGAACCAACCTCGTGAATCCTGCAACCCACCACCCCAGATACAACGTCTGACCAGAAAGGCAGAACACCCCTCTCCCAAAGCTGCCGAGGAAACCTCAGCTCCCACCAGCCCAGGTATCAAAAAATCGACGTCTTAGCTCAAGTTCCCACAGACGGCGTCAATTTGTTACCTCATTTTTTGGTTCGATTTGATAACAAATGAATTTGTAAGCGAAAAATAAATAGACATCGAGATTTTTTACGTGGAAACCACGAAGGGAAAAACCACGGGACCTAGTCCAGTTTGAATCTTCACTATAATATCAAGAGTTTACAATGTTTGTTGTTTTTTCTACAAAAATGGAGGACGGAAGCCATGGAAATTCCTTGAGGAAGCAAAGCCGAAGAGGTCTCTCTGCTGGGGAAAGGAAGGAGGCGATCCAACAATTCTTGCATGCCATTAACCTACTGTCCCCTCCTTATTTTATGTTAGTGGGCTTTTTATTTAAGGGTTTTAATTACTAAGGGTAATGGGTCATTAATAATTTAATTAGATGGGCCATTAATTGGTAAATGAGTTGATAGAATATTGGATGTGATTAGTTAAATGGGTCAGTCTCTGATGATACCCAGGTCGAGTCCGTAGAGTCCGGGTCCAAACCGCACCGGTATCTTTACCCGGGTATCACATATTCTAAACTAAATATAAAAAATGACACAGATGGCTCGTAATGTAATGCAATGCAAGCTGAATACCGATTTTTCAATCTTTGATGAGGACTAAAAGCCCCCCACACCACTGACATAGTAACATTGACACAAAACAGTACCTCCGATGCAGCAAAAACAATTGAATCAGCTTAGGTCATACCATAGTTTCCTTTATTCGAAGCATTACATTGAACTTGCTCCCCAAACAACATATCCAGCAGACTAGACAGAGGGTAATGTAGCAGCATCTATCATCAAAACAGAATGTGGAGAAGAGTGTTCGACCCAACTTGTTTCTCTCTATTGTTCATGTAGCCTATCACGGGATTAAATGCTTAGTTGTTGTTGTATTTCAAATCCAAATTTTAAATCCATTGTTGAAATTAAGTACTTACATTCAAATGCAAGATTAGATCATATGGGTCACATCTATGTTACAAGGGGCTCTCTCCTTATTTTGAGCATTCAAGAGTTAATATTTTGCCGCACTAACATGACCCTCATGCCCGGAGAACAAGTCTTTTTCGTAATGCACAGAGGCATATACTAGTAAACTTCCATTTATATTGTATATTGTTCAGAATAATGTATGTTGTTATAGAATTATTTAATTCTTTATTAGAGAATATGCATCTGCATGACGAATAATGTTTTTATTTACTATTAAATTATTTATTTTCAAAATAATGATAAAATACTATAAAAGAACCTATAATAATTGTTTATATTTAATAGTTTTAATTTATATTATTACTTAAATATTAATTAACAGTATTACTATTGTTCTATACTTTTATAAATAATAAATAATTTGAATAAAACATTTAAAAAAAATTTATGTACCAAAAATAATTTAATATAGCCATTATTGCTCAGTATATCGTATGTTTTTGTTTACTAGACCTGATAAATATATGAGATGAGCTCATTAATCCCAGCTCATCCCATGTTCTTTCACAATACCCAAAATAATCCAAGGATTATGTACTGTTCTGACATGATAAAAATTCTCAAATTTACAGGTGAGATAATTAGCCTCTCCAGGTGGACAAGAGAAAAATTAGATACTTATTTTCATCGATTCACGAAAGATTTGATTTTTATATGAATATTTATCATTGAAAAGATTCAATTCATATCTCACCTTACTCTAGTTAAAATAGCACACGCATTCTATAGTAACCCTTATCGATTAATCAACCAAAATACACGCGATCAAGATTTAAATCAATGATAGCATCCACAACTATTGATAATGATAAAGCTTAAACAACATAATCCACGCATCTATGTTTAATCTAGTCAATTATTTTCCCTAAGAATTTAATAACCTCACATGCGCAAAATTATCAATCTTAGTTGTTTCACAAATTAGATTAATCAAACAATTATCAAATTTAGCATTAGATTGTATGCAAATTACTAGGTTGACAATCTAATAATCAGAAACGGCAATCATATCAAAACAAGAAAACCATTAATACTCAATAAAAATCTTAAAATAAGAACATGAATCTCCCCATAAATCCAAAGTATTGTCTTCCTCAACCAAGATCTAAAAACATAGCTACGCATAACAAAATAAATAAAAGCAATGGAAAAAGAAAATTAATCGGATCTCCGCTCGTCGAGGTTGTCAATCCCGCCTTCGCTTCGATCTTCGTAGCCGTCTATGAAAACTTGAAAGAAAAATTATAAAACTAGTCTAAACTACTCTACCCTAGCTATCTAATGCATGATAAGGTCTAATTTTCGAGCATATATGCATGGGGCTGATAGGTAGGTCACAATCCTTGTAGGATGGAAAGAAATCAAGTTTCCATAATTTTTTAGGATTCTTCAGCGCTAGGGCGCGGCTGGATGGGCGTTGGTGAGCCTATATTTCTGCCTCGGGAAATTTTTTAGCGCCTGTCCACCAGAGCTGGGGCGCCTAGCCTGCTGCCACAATTTAGTATTTTTGCCATAACTTTCTCATACGATCTCTGAATTAAACAAACCTAATGTTCATGAGAATATAACAGAAAGTTCTACAACTTTTATGTTGATCATATTTTCAAAATATGAATTGAACATGAAGAAATTCGAGAAGAAAGATGTGACATGTGTCTGGATTCCCGTTTTCTTTTCCTTTCTTCAACTTTCTTCATTCTCCATCATTTTAGCTCGATTTCTTCACCTTTTCCAACATATTACCAAATGTATAATTAGAAAATAGATACATCAAGCTATCCATTTAATCATACATAATCACTGACAGTTAAGCACATAAAACTTGTCTATTGCTATACAGATCACCCTTCGTTGCAAAGCCGATTCTTCATGATATTCATGGTAGTGAATGTTCTTTTCCACCGTATCAGTTTTAAACAAAACCAAGGCCAAACTTATATGCTTGTAAACCAATGAGTATATCACATCTTCTATTTTCAACCATTCTTGGAGTTATATCACCAGGCCCTTTTACATTCAAAGTATCAATATTTAAAGAGGAAATTACAAGAATGTACCATTTTCCAAAACATCTTTCAACTAAATCTCCCAAAAAATCTTCTTTCAACTAAATACATATTTTAGAAAACTCATTTCAAATAAGTCCATTTTATCAAACCCTTATCAAATTAGTCCATTAATTATAACTAAAATAGCATTTGTTCTACACCTTCATCCCCAAAACTTTGCCAACTTTCCATTCGTGTCACCCTCCTCCACTTCCCTCCCTCCAACAACAGTAAGTCTCGCGTCGCCCTCCTCCGCCTCTTTCGTCTGCTTACGCATTAATCAAGCGAAGTACAACTCTTTTTTTTTTTTTTTGAACAGACGAGTCACAACTTTCAAAATGAATGTAATCAAATGAAACTGAATTGAATTTGACCGGGAGAAAAAAAGAACTAACAGAACAAGAAGAAACATGCATCGTGTATATTATTGAAGGACACTTTACTTAATTGATGATGCTCATTCCTTGTACCTTAGCGAATTCCAATGCCTGCTCATTGCTATCGTAAAATCAGGAACAAAGGGAAAGCTTTAGAAATCGAAAACTTCAGAACTGAAACACAAATTCGGTCGATAATTGTCCAATTGAATGGATGAATCAACGAGGATGATAACGAAAAAATTTACATGCACCGCTAAATTTTAAGCAAGCAACACCTAACAGTGCATGTAAATCAACGAGGATGATAACAAAAAAATTTACATGCACCGATAAATTTTAAGCAAGCAACACCTAGCGGTGCATGTAAATTACATGCACAACTAGTCTATCAGTGTATATAAATTACATGCACCGATAGACTCAAATACTGTCTTTAACCAAAAATCTAGTATATTGGTGCATCAGTAGATCACCGCATATCGATGCATGTAAATTACATGCACCTATAGACTCATATGATGCACGTGAGTCATGCGGTGCATGTAATTTACATGCACCACACGAGACTAACAATGAATTACTTACCGTTGCATGTAAATTACATGCACCGCTATTCTATCGATGCATGTAACTTACATGCACCAATAGACTCAAGTATTGTCTTTAGCCAAAATATAGTATATTGGTGCATCAATGCATCACCGTCTATCGGTGCACGTAAATTACATGCACCTATGGACTCATATGGTGCATGTAATTTACAAGCATCACACGAGACTAACAAGGAATTACCAAGCGGAGCATGTAATTTACATGCATCGCTAGTCTATCGGTGCATGCACATGACATGCACTGATAGACTTAGGTACAAATATGAGGTTGTATCTTTTTATGCAAGGAAATCAAACGATTGACGATCAGAACTGAGTTTCTTACTTTCTCCACTCAATAATTTGCATGTGGAACACTGATTGTGGTGGCTGTTTTAATCTCCTTGCTTTTCGTTATCAATCGCCACATTTGGGTTTTGTTAGAGCGAAAGGCAATTATTGAAGTGGCCCGCTGATAATAACTGTTAAAAGCTACAAAAATATAAACGAGTTCGTGTGTTTGATTGATTCGTTGATAAAATTCGAAGTGGTGAATTATGACGCATTTTTTGTCCACAAAGCACCTCTTCAGTGATTTTACATGCACTGTCAAGTGAATTACATTCTCCTTTGTGATATTACATCCAGTACCCGGGTCGAATCAGACTAGTCGGGTTTACGGAGGAATGATTTCTGGTTTTGAATGCCTTTTGCAACGACTAAAGCGACGAATTTGGGGAAAAATTACGTTTGCGTTGATTTATAGAAGAGAGAAAAACACGTAAATGATGGGAGATGACAGTGCATGGGTATTTTTGTCTATTTGTAGCGAAATGGACCTAGTTGAAAGAAATTTTTTTCTGTTTACTGATCCCACACTTTATCGTTCCCTGGTTGGCTCCCTTCAATATCTTACTATCACACGTCCAGACCTTGCTTATGTCATTAACTTTGTTAGTCAATGTCTCAATTCTCCTAACATTCATTTAAGGGCTGTCAAGCGCATTCTTCGCTATGTTAAAGGCACTTTATCATTCGGTTTGAGCTTCATGCGCTCCACTTCTTGCAGTCTTCTTGCTTACTCCGATGCAGGTTGGGCTAGCTGTTCTGACACACGTCGATCCACCTCCGGTTACTCTAATTTTTTGGGTCCTAATCTCGTATGTTGGAGTGCGAAAAGCAACCGATTGTCTCACGTTCCAGTTGTGAATCGGAATATCACGCGCTCGCTAACACCTCTGCTGATGTAGTCTGGCTCACTTGCTTGCTTCGTGATCTTCATGCCTTACCAAATCAACGGCCCATTATTCTGTGTGACAACAACATTGCTATTTTCCTTAACCAAAATCATGTTTCTCATAAACGTGCCAAACATATTGATATTGATTATCATTTTGTATGCGAACTCGTCTCTGCTGGCAAACTTGCGACACAGTTCACACCATCAAATCTTCAAGTTGCAGATATTTTCACCAAGAGCTTGTGTAAGGACCCTCGTGCCCTTAACCCGATATTAGTGTATTAACCACTGTACTTAGTGCGTACTATCATGTTAACAAGGGGAAAGTAATTACATGCAACTCTAGCATGAATGCCATCTATAAAATTCCTTTACATTAATCGTGTAATGTCTACACTTTCCCAACATATTTCATAAAACATGTCATGCACCTTTCAACATACACTAATATGCTCTCAATTCATTTAGCAATTCCACATTTAATTGCATGTTAACCATAAATGAATAGAGAAAAGCCGTAGCCCATTTATACATTCCATATACACGTAATATGTACTCACATAAGAGCACTCAATGAATAAGCGTGTATCTAATGTATAAAACACTCTACGGGATACCATTACTGGTGCTTCGATCCTGGAAGCACCTCTCAAGCCCAGCTCGATCTCGACTCTGGATCTGAGCGCCTATCCATCCAGCTCTGGTACCTCAATCCTGGAAGTACTTCAATCAACAGCCCGAGCTCAACTCCAAAGCTGCTGCAACACCTGTACCACCTGCCCCAACAGAGACAGCCCCCACACGGGGTGAGCATACCAATATCCCAAATCCAATAACCACAACAATACAATTCATAATTTACAACAATGTAAATTGCTATGAAATACAAAATATACTCCCTGGATGGTATCATCCTCATCCGGGGTTTCCTGTACTGTCCCTGTTCTCAAAACACTGAAACCATAAAATTCCCAAATGCCAGTTAATCATTACATTGATTAACAATCCCATGAGCCATATACCAATATAATAATCAATAACATCAAATCATTAAACAATGATTATAGACAATCCATGTTTCTCACTTATGGTTTCATAGCTCTATTTCATTGCTCGCTCTACAATAACGGCATTCCATTTCCACGCATGCTCAATGGCAGTGGCGTCGTAATCGATGTCCAGACTGACTCTGAAGAAACTCAGTCTGCTCCCTCGCCACCAGCCAAGCCTCTTCCCAAGAAGCCAAGAACCTAGATTACCAAGCCCAGCAAAACCTTACCTCTCAAAGCCTTACCCATATTGCCTCCAACAAAAGCCACCCCTGCACCCCAACCTACAACCCAAATTTCAACCACTTCAACCACTGCACCAACGTAACCATCCGAGTCCCCTCTACCATTCCCGTGGTCAAAGGGATTGTTATCACTGAGTTGGGCGACTATACCCAATCAGGGATCAAGTCCCCTCCCTCCACCGGCAAGGGCAAAACCCTTCTCTCCGAACCACTCTCCTATAAGCCCAATCTGCAGCACAGAGAGCAATTGACATTGCTATGGAGGACGTTGAAGAAAAAGTGAAGGAGCTCATTGTGGTTTTTGATGAGTACGTCGAATACAGAACGATCAACCACATTGAGAAGTTCTTCGGCAAACTCAGACGCCTTCAGAAAATGGAAGAAGAAGTTCTGAAGGGGACAGAGACCGATGATGTTCGGATTGCTGTGCAGCGCAAAGAGCTCTTTAAGGCCAATCAAAGATTCAAACTGGCGTCTCTGCTCTTAACTGCTAAGAAAGCGAACTTCGATCCGAATGTTCCAACTGTCAGAGATGATGGGGCTGTTATTGCTCAATTAGAGATGGATATTCATGCTCTACATTTAGCTGTCCGCTTTCAACGACAGAAAATCAGCATATCCACTCCAGTAACCAGCCTGGATCATCCCTCTGCAAGCAAAACTCTGGCAGAACCTTTCATTGAGGTTATTCCCTCTGGAGCAGCAGATCAGACAGCAGATCGCGCAGCAGATCAGACAGCGGAGCAGCCATTGCCTAATGCTCCGTCTGCTACAGAAGATGAACCATTGAATGTCTTGTTGGACTCTCCAACAACATCTATTCCTTTGGGATCGTCAGACTCCCACGTTCAAATCAGTCCAACCGCAGAACTTGCAACAGTTGGCGCACCAGAGTTCGTTGATCCGGATCTGGTGGTATCCACAGTTGTTGCAGCTCTACAAATTGAGGAGCCCTCCAGACCCAGCACTCCTCCAGTCCAATCAGATGAAGATATGGCTTTCATACAAGCATTCTCTTCGGATCTGGTCACCTTGATCCGGTCCGAAAGTCACCAAGCTGCTGTATCTTCACTTGTACCGATTGCTAAGAAGATGATCATGCATTGTCATCATCAGATCACTCTCCAAGCCGACAATCTGATGCACCTCCATTTCTGGCAAGGACCCTTCAGCACTTATCTGACAACTGCATGTCACTCTCTCAACGTGTTCTAGAAGTTCATCAAGGTCAGAGGCTTACAACTTTGGACTTTGATTCATTCAAAGAGAAGATGACAGCCAGTATTGGCAGCCTTCAGCGAGGACTGAACGATTTGTTCTCTCAGCAAGCCACTTATAAGAACAGCCTGAGAAAAGAGCAGATCGAGCTGGCCACTGAAGTCAGAGCATCCGTCGCCAACTCCCTTCGCGCTCAAGATACTCGTCTTGACGCTATCAGCGCTCAGCTAGCATAAGTTGTAGATATTCTCCAAGAGATTGCTGCTGACAAAAAGGGGGAAAAGGAAAAAAGACTTCAAGCCGCATCAGTCTCAGTCTTCAAGAAAATAGATTGTTTATATATTCAGACTGTCTGTATGCAAGACTGTTGATCAATAAAGAAAATCTTTCTTTGTTAAGTCATTGTTCATTTATTTTGAACTAAACTGAAAGGCTTAATAATAAAAGGAAATCGATCCAACTTAATAATGTTCATTTATTTTGAACAAGAAGAAGTAATCGATCCGAAAGTATACGCTTCAGAGTTCTTATCAGACTGGTTTAAAAGACTTAAAAGCTAGGTTATGTCATCATCAAAAAGGGGGAATTTGTTAGTTCCGAACCTTATCGATGAGATTTTAAAGACGACAAAAGATATCAGACCGGATCGAGAGAAATCAGACTGACCAGATCGATCGCCCAAAACAGATCAAGCTGATATGATGACAAAGCATATCAGACCGGATCGAGGGAAATCAGACTGACCAGATCGATATCTCACAACAGAACAAGCTGATAAAGCATATCACATATCAGACCAGATCGATGGATATCAGACTGACTAGATCGAAGCTTCAGATCGATCTCAATATTTATCAGATCAGAGCAGTCAAGGATGCATAAAGAATGGCTCTTCAGTCCGAATCATTAACGGCTATTTATTGTAGCATTTAATGTCGTAATTAATGCTACAAAGGACCAAAGACTGAAAATTGCCATAAAAGGTAAGAAGACAAAGAAGAGCTTACCTGACAGTCGCCGAAAGCATGAACCAGAACGGCAAGTATCCTGAAGAAGAAGACTGTAGCTTACTCAGAAATTAAGCAGAGTCAAGAGTTGCACATTAAAGGAAATAATGTCATTGGTACATGCAACTATAAAAGGATGCAACAGAAGAGCTCAAGATATAGTCTGAAAAATTGAAAAACGCACAAGAAAGCAAAACAGCACAAGCTTACAAGCTCAGAAGCTCTCGAGCTGAACTTATTCTTAAGCACGATTACTTTGTAATATTTGATCAGTTAGGATCACTGTGCGCATCTTGTGTATTCTGTACTGAAAAACAAAAGTGAGAAACAAATTGTAACTGTCAGACAGAGAGTGTCTGAACAGATTGAGTGACTAGGAGTTTCAGACTGGTAGTGAGGTAAATCCAGCCTGAATCGGATTTGTACAACAGGATTGTATAAATCATAGTCTTCTAGTATAAACCTTCCTTAATTGGAAGAAGGGGAGACGTAGAAGGATTACACCACCTTCGAACTTCCAGAAACATATTCTGTGTTCTTATCTTTCTGCACTTGTTCTTTCATTCAAGCCATCGAGCCGCTCTTACAAATATAAACAGACAGTTCCGCACTTATACATTTAGTGGTCTGTTCTATAAAGGAGTTGATTAAGAAACAGATTTCTTTCACTAATCCGAAAGAAATCACAAGGGATTAAATTTTAGAAGGAGTGTTCATTCACCCCCCCTCTAAACACTCCGGACCGATCCTAACAGTGCTTGTATCGGATTCCTTACATAGCTCTCAACATGCATTGCTCCAAGCATGCCTAGCTTTGAGCATGCCAAGCTCCCAACATTCTAGCTCCAGCCATGCCAAGCTAACAAACATGCTACACTCCTAGCAAGCCAACAACTTGGTTTAAGCAAGCTAGTGGGCAAGCTCAGAGCTCGCCCGTGCCACCTACCAGACGGGATCAGAACTTTCCTGACGGCCTCTCTGGTCCATATTAGCCTTCCCAAGCAACCCCACTAATCAAGCATGCCAAGCTACCAAGTGCCAATACGTCTCCTCGAGGGGAAAAAGCCTTAAAGGTCCGATAAATATCTTGAGTGACCTCAGTAGTGATATGAAATCACGACTAGGCGTAAGTTCCCAAGATGGTCCATCACCTATTTTCATATGATGGTTCCCTATGGCATCTAGTGTGGTCCCCTAGTGTTCCCCTCGGGTAGCATCACTCACAGTGAGAAACCTAACTTCCGGTGGGCATGGTCGCGAGCTAAGATCCTAGTTGGCATGGATGAGCTAAACTTCATAGCACGGCCTCACAAATCAGATTCAACATACAACTCATATCTCCAAGTACAAATCGGATCACAAAAGGTTGCAAGCATATCGTACGGGGAAAGTGACATCCTCTGGTTCCCGGCATAAATCAGATCCTAAAGGTTGTGAGCATATCGTAAGGGGAGAGTGACACCTACTGGTCCCCACCATTAGCTTCAGAAGATGTCCCCTAGGCCCCTGACAGACGGTTAAAGGTTGTCTCATCTTCGTTCCCTATAAATACCAGGTATGCTGACGGGAATAAGGTATTCACTCTACTCATAATTTTAAATTCATCTCGTTACTCTGCCCTTTTGTCGATTTCTGACTTGAGCGTCGGAGGGACTCACCGACATCCTTCCTTCTCTCTTCTCACACTCGTTCAACTCGGGGTCCATAATTATCGATATTTGAATAGCGGTCAAAATGTTGTGTTTAAATTGTTGTATGATTTAAAAATTTTAAGTTATACGTACCATCAACTATAGCTTACATGGATTCTCTATGATAGAATGTCTTAATCGAAATAATTAGATTCGACGAATTTTTTTAAATTGTTTCTATAAGCCGTAAGACATTGTTTTATAATATTCATTGAATGTTTCATTAATTCGATATTCACCCTTGTTGATTCGTCTCAATCATTCAAGCGATAATATAAGGAACTAAATATTCAATTGCAATTAAAAATGATTGATTCTATATTACATTCGAATTTAGGACAAATTTCACATCGAGGTAGTTGCAATTTACCATCTATCGTATTGTGAATATGCACATTAACTTTAATGGTTTGTAAAATATAGCTCACCGTCTCCCTCCATTATATTCAAAAAAATTAGATTGTCGTGACAAAAATACCATCGTTTAGGGTGATATTTTGCACATACTCACAAGGGTGTGCTGCATATTCCGAATCACAAGCAGACAACTTGCATATAAGAAGTCATGTGTAAAGCAAATCATATGTGGAGACAATATTTTATACATATTCACAAACTGTAATATATAAATTGTCTTTTTTTAAATCACATATGATAAACTGTCTGTTTAAAAAAACTTCGTTTGTTTCCATGTCAAACACCACTTCACATCAAATGAGTTTGCAGTTCCACATCGTGACAAATATTATATCTTATTTTTGTTTTTGATGTCGAATATATATATATATATATATATATATATATAATGAATTTTTGTCAGGGTGAATTACTGAATTTTTCGTGTGATAATATTTATGTTGTATTAAATGCATGGAATTTGTGCAAAGGGAATATTTGCAGGCCGCTTGTTCATGAAGATAAGGTGATTCTCAGTTTACCCATTTGACACGATTTGTCAACCGGTCCCATGCCTTCTACATATTTTTAGTAAAATAGTTCAATAAATTACAAAAAATCTATATTTTCAAGAAATTTCAAATAAAATTCAAATATTCACCGTTTACTAAAATTATACTAATAATAATTATATAACTCAAATGTTTACCATTTTATTAAAAAATATATCTTATGATAATGATATAATTCAAATATTGTAAACCATGATACCGAGTTGTCCCGGCTCGTTATTACCCAATATTCCACTTGGGATGCTTCAAGTTCGAGGCTGACTGATGCCAAAATATTTGAAATACCCTCCTCAAATAAAAAAAAGTTGATGAATTCTTGTTTTTGAGTGGGGGAGGGGATAAATAATTTTTTTGTGCCAAGCGCGACTCGAACTCGAGTCAGTCTAACGTGTGTATGAACTTTTATTCATTTCAACTAGGGGTGCTTAACGGATCGGACCAATCCGGTCCGATTCGGAACCGGTCGGTTATGGATCCGTTAAACGCGGAACCGGTCCGATCCGTTAAGGAATCAAATTGGATCCAATTCCAATCGATTTCGGATCGATCCGATCCGGTTCGTTATGTTTTATTTTATTTTATTTGAATTCTTTTTTATTTTCGAACACTTTTTAAAATTTTTGATTTTTTTTTATGTTGTTAATGTTTCCACAATATTCATCACAAATTCAATATATTTCTTCTTCATTTCATAATATAAATGCATACAAATAATTATACACTTATAGTAATTGAAAATCTAAATAAAAAATATTAGTATTTATCACTCATTGATAAGTATTGTTTTGGAGTTATCATCTTCTTGCTCGTCATAATGATTTACGAATTCGTCAACCGCTCCATCTCTTCTATTCTTACATTCTGCTTCAAACTAATATTTAAGTAATGTGAGCATGCATAACGAATCAGCAGATATACTACTTATGTATTCTCCAATAATTCGGCCACACGTTGAAATGATGATTCAGAAGCGGTGGCCATTTTGGCTAAGATAGAGAATTGTGCTGCATTTGTCTTCCACCATTGTAAGACGTCGAAGTTCTCTTCCGTTAGAAATTGATAATTCAGATAGATTTGCAACTCAGTCGACGTGCTAGTAGAAGGTCATTTTCCCTTAATTTTTTTCTTGCCCAGCATCATAAGCAAATTGATGCCCCCGACGATAGATTGAGCTTGGCTTTGTTCTTCAACAGCCATTTGTTGCGATGATTCACTTGCATTTTGATTATAATACAATTGAAACATATTTTGGAGAGGCTGCATTGTAGACATCTTTTGATAGTCAACAACCTTCCCCAAAAATTTAGCATAATATTCAAAAAAACGAAGCTAAACATTGACTAGGATCTAGTAAAGTTGTGATGCAGCGCACGTGTGTGATTTGTTCCCAATACTTTAAAAATTTAGTTTGCATCGCACTAACAAAAGTATGCAAGTCATAGTCATCTCTAAATTCTATAAACTTATCAAACCTGTTAAATACTGAAGGAAGAAAATAAACAGAAGTTGGATAAGTAACACCGGAGAAGCGTTATGTCGCTTCTTTCAAAGTACCTAACAATGGTACACAATTTTCAACAAATTCTCAATCATCATCAGTCAAATAAATAAATACTTTCATCGGTATCAGACGTTTGATATGAATTATAAAATGGAGTTAAAATATCTTTGTAAGGTAACATAGCATTCAACATATTGTACAACGAATTCCACCTAGTTTCTATTGGTGATGGAAAAAGAAGATGCTTAAAACCATTAGATAAACATAAATATTTTCAATCACGCTTAACATGGCGCATGCGTAACCATTTAGTGCAATATTTCATTTTCTCACTACATGCTGAGTGATTGTCCTCATAACCAACTTTAACTGCCAAATTAATCATATGACATGCACATCTAACATGAAAAAACGCAATCAAGCATTGGTTAAAGATATGTCTTTAAATCACGCATCGCAACATTGTTATTCGCAGCGTTGTCTAATGTGATTGAAAATATATAATCTTGAATTCCATAATGTCTACAAGTGTTGAATATATATTTAGCAATTACATAATCGGTATGTGCACAATCTAACTCATCTAAAGATAAAATCTGTTTTCGCATAGACCAATTATCATCAATCCAATGACAAGTGACAACAAGATATCCGATGTTACTTTTGTCCAAATATCGGTTGTTAAACTTGTGATATCCCCGAAATGATTATGTGGGTAATCATGCATTTAAGGGTGGTTAATTATGAACCTATATGTTTAAAGCGTTTGTATGTGGGATTAATTTATTTAATTTGATGATGTGGTTTAGGAAGCATGTTAGGTGTTTTTAATTGTTGTGTTGATGTGGTAGAATAATAAAATATCGAGGAGGGATATTTTTATACATCGTATGAAATACCGGGACACAATTAAACACCACAAACCACCCCACATGCAACCACCCAACCCCCACTTGCAGCCAAACCCACGCCCACCCCTGTTTTCTGGGAAAGCAGATTGACTTGTAGGCATGTTTGGACTTAGATATTTTGGATCTTGCCTCTTCCAAAAGCTTCCTTCTTTTTCCCTTCATCTCTCTGCAACTTGGTCGAGTTCCAGGAGAAAAGTGATCGGGTTTCATGCTTCTTTTCATATAGAAAATCGAAGGGCAAAAGTGGTGAGGAGTCACATTTTTTCCCAGTTTTCAGTTTCCTGGCATGCTTGTTCTTTGTAGCAGATTTGGCATGATAGTTTAGGGTATGATGTTATCTTGTTATGAATACCTTTATGTGATGTTTGTGAAGCCTTTAGCATGTTTAGTTAAGAAACTTGCATGCTTTATGTGCTAGATTTGTGGTAGAGAAAAGGGCTCCTCGAACATCCGAGCAGAGAAGTACTCTGTTTTTCATGTTAGGAAGGGTTTTACCATGAATATTTGAAGCATGCTAACTTAGGTTTTGAGTTAACCTTCGATGTGTTTTTGTGTATGGTAGCTTGTTGAAAGTACCAGTATATTTCCTTGAGCATGTTGCATGTATTATGTGAAGGATTTAAGCATGTGAAAGGTGGTGTTCGAAAATTCTGGGCAAGGTTCAAATGCCCTGTTTTCTGGAAATATATGTGTGAGGAGTACTTTTATGTAGGTGTTATCATGCACGTTGAACTAGGTTTTTGGTAAAACTTTGATGTACAAATATGCTTGGTAGTTTTGTGAAACCCATGGCATGTTTAGTTGAGCAGGGTTTATGTTATATGTGTTAGTTTTAATAGCATGTAAAGAGGTGCTCAAGAATTCTGGAAATGAAAATGTGCCCTGTTTCCAGAAAAAGTTGATCCAGTACTTGTTTAAATGATCGATGTTTATGCATATAGGTTTATGCTCAGGGTGTATATTTGGTTTGAATACACTCAGGGTAGTGTAGTTCAAATGCTAGCATGATGATCTTGGTATGTATTATGTCCTACATGTTAGATTTAAGGGTATGAATATCGGTGTTAAGCAATTCTGGAAAATCGCCAAAGGAACAAGGTTGGCGATCGATCGCCAAGGAGGCGCGATCGATCGCGACGTTCCAGTAGGTTTTGGCGATCGATCGCCAATATTGGGGCGATCGATCGCTGAATGTTTTTTTTGGTATGCGAGGCAGTAGCATCTCGCGATCGATCGGGGCTCATGGGCGATCGATCGCGAGATGATATTGTAGGATTAATTTGGTTTTTAATTTGGTTTTGCTTCCGGATTATTATGAGGTGCCTAATATTGTGTTGTGTGGCTATGTAGAACCATCCCAGGTGCCAGCACAACCGAGGAGATAAAGTCGATTGACTCCTCTATCTTTTGAAAGGTACGTAAGCGACGTACGGGCATCCCAACGGTAACATGTACTTTATGTTTGTCTTTATGACACATGATGAATGCAATGTGGTGCATTAAGATTATGATACATGTTTTATGCATTGTTTTTGCATATGTATGTTGTGAAATATAAGAGGTGTATTTCACGAGTCAAAGTTATCTTAGTAAGGATTTTAATGGCTTACGCTAAATCCATTGGAAGCGAGGAAGAATTCCGCTTACATGGAGTAGCAACGCTAAAGTCCATTGGAAGCGAGGAAGAATTCCGCTTACATGGAGTAGCAAGAAGCATTAAAATGTACTAATGATAAGGGCTCAGGATGAAATAAGGATTTAAGAAAAAAGGAATGTCATGACATTGCATACCCATACATTCATATAATGTGTTTCTATTATGAATTATGGTACAGGGACAACCAATGGGCGATATAAATGCTGGAAATACAAGAAGGACTTATGTTTAAGATTTGCATTTATGCTTTACTTTCATATTATGTTAAATATGAATTGTGTTATGCTCATGTGTTGGGGGTTGTCTTTGTAGGTGCTTTTGTTGACGAGAACCAGGGCCGGGGTTGATATGCTGAGCTGTAAGGAGTGCTACAGGATTAGCATGTTAGAGTTTTTGTATAGCTTCTACTGAGTAGAGTAAGACTATGATGTAGTACCTTTGTAGGAAGTATGTCTTTCCTTTTGGAACATTTTGGTACTGTAATCTCTAAAGCTCAGGTTAATCAACACGGCACATTACTCTGATATAATCACATGTATGTTTAGTTCTCTAAATTGCACCTTAATATCTTGATGTGATAACGGGGTCTCACATTTAGTGGTATCAGAGCCAGGTTAGATAACCAGGGAAGAGTGAAGGGTAGCCTTTAGAGACAAGTTGGCTAGGTATTCATTTAGGCATGCTTATGCATGTGATGCATATGGTTGTATACGTGATATACTAACATGCTTTGAATATTTTACTCTTGTTATCTAACGGCTTATATTATGAACTGCTTTTGGTATTGTTGTTAACTATTGTGTTGCAGCATGGCGAACCTCAATGAAGAGGTAGGAGATGTGGACAGTAGAAATGCAAGTATTGCTCAGCCGAACCCTTTACCACCACCTGCTGTGGGCGTGGAGCCCAGTGTACAGATATTACTGCCAGGGGAGCTCAGTTTGAAGCAGTTTCTGAGTTTCCATCCGCCCATGTTTGAGGGGACTGAGTCTGGTGAAGTAGCTGAGGAGTGGTTGGAACGTATAGAGCAGATACTTGTGACTGCACCTTGTGCACTCACGGCATGGCTGAGGTTAGCAGAGTTTCAGCTGGCTAAGAAGCCTGCTATGTGGTGGAAGACCACCGTGATGGAGCTGAGAGCTCTAGGTATGGCAGTTGACTGGACTGTATTCCGGACCCGGTTCCTTAACCGGTATTTCTCTGCAGCTGCCAGACAATTGAAGGAGGATGAGTTCAACAGTTTGAAGCAGGGTAGCATGTCCGTAGCAGACTACGCTATGCAGTATTCCTCACTGCTGAGGTATGTACCTCATATTGCTGTCAGCAGCCATGCCAAGATGAGGAACTTTCTGAAAGGTCTGAGGCCGGAGCTATTCGATAGGGTTATCTCTAACAACCCCAGCTCGTTTGACGACGCCCTGACACGGGCAGAGTTGGCAGAGATTGCCGTAGGCGCATACAAGGATGTTGTACCCCCTTTAGTACCATCACAGAGGCCTACTACTGATAGTCTGAGGCCACGAGGGGATCAGTTTAAGGCTCGTGGGGCCTCATCATCTTCCAGGTTTAGTGGGAAGAAGTCTCATGGACAGAAGCAGAACACCCGGGGGCACACACAGGGAAGCAGGACAGAGGTAACCAGGTGTACCAACTGTGGAGGATGGCATTTGTTACGTGACTGTCGAGGTTGCTATATCTGTGGCAAGATGGGCCACATAGCTCGGGGTTGCCCCAATCGGGCAGTTCAGACGGATTCAGGGCCGAATAGGCCAAGGTTTGATGCTGGGAGGGCACCACAGAGGCAGCAGTTTGCACCACGACCCCTGGGAGGTCAGACGACAGGACCGCCGCAGGGACAGGTGTATGCACTGACCAGGGAGCAGGCCGAGGCAGCCCCAGAGGAGGTCATTGCTGGTACGTGTCATTTACTTACGTACCCTGCACTTATATTGATAGATACAGGTGCTTCCCATTCCTTTGTATCTACTGCCTTTGTGGAAGGACACCATTTGTGCTCGTCTCTGTTACCCACGCCTCTCATGGTCTCGACACCCACGGGGAAGCATGTGATTGCGGATCGACAGTTATCTGATTGCCTCATTTATTTTGAGGGCAATGATCTGAGGGCCGATTTGATTCAGTTAGAGATGGCAGACTTTGACTGCATTATCGGCATTGATGTGTTGAGCAGATACCGAGCTATGGTAGATTGCCAAAAGAGGATGGTTCGTTTTCTGTCTGATCAGGGGTTCCAGTGGACTTTTTATGGGGACGGCTCTCGTCCAAGGATACCAGTAATCTCGGCGGTTAAGATGTCGCGGTTATTGGAACGTGGCCATACTGGGTACCTTATTTATGCTATGGATGCTTCAGAGGAGAAGGAAGTGAGAGCCGAGGACATTCCAGTTGTGGCGGAGTTCAGTGATGTGTTTCCAGATGAGATTCCGGGATTTCCGCCTGTCAGGGATGTGGAGTTTGCTATTGAGCTGCTGCCAGGGACATCAGCCATTTCTCGTGCTCCATACAGGATGGCGCCGGCAGAGCTGAGGGAGCTGAAGGTACAGTTACAGGAGCTCCTCGACAAGGGATACATCCGTCCTAGTGTATCGCCTTGGGGTGCGCCAGTCTTGTTCGTGAAAAAGAAGGATGGATCAATGCGTCTGTGCATTGACTACAGGCAATTGAACAAGGCTACAGTGAAGAACAGATATCCGCTTCCGAGGATTGATGATCTGTTCGACCAGCTTCAGGGTACGGAGGTGTACTCCAAGATAGATTTGAGGTCAGGCTATCACCAGGTACGGGTTAGAGCTGGTGATGTCCAAAAGACGGCTTTTAGAACTCGGTATGGGCACTATGAGTTCTTGGTGATGCCGTTCGGTGTGACAAATGCACCTGCAGTCTTTATGAGCCTGATGAACAGAGTATTTCAGGAGTACCTCGATCAGTTTGTGATCGTGTTCATTGATGACATCCTGGTATATTCAAGGAATGAGGAGGATCATGCCGATCATCTGAGGATAATACTCCAGATCCTCAGAGATCATCAGTTGTACGCCAAACTCAGCAAGTGTGAGTTTTGGCTGAACAGTGTTGCATTTTTGGGCCATATCATTTCACGAGAGGGGATATCAGTAGACCCGAGGAAGATAGAGGCAGTTATGGATTGGTCTACCCCTACTTCAGTCAGTGAGATTCGAAGTTTTCTTGGTCTGGCTGGCTATTATCGACGTTTCGTCGAGGGTTTCTCAAAGATCGCCAAGCCACTTACACAGCTGACTCAGAAGGGAGTCCCATTTTGTTGGTCAGAGGCTTGTGAGCAGAGCTTCCGGGAATTAAAGCACAGACTGACCACTGCGCCAGTTCTAGTGATACCCAAGGAGAACAAAGGATTTGTTCTTTATACCGATGCATCTCTACAGGGATTAGGGTGTGTACTGATGCAGGACAGACATGTAGTGGCTTACGCTTCGAGACAGTTGAAGCCACATGAGGCGAGGTATCCAGTTCATGATCTGGAGTTGGCAGCTATAGTGTTCGCCTTGAAGATATGGCGACACTACTTATATGGTACCTCATTCACCATCTTCACTGATCACAAGAGCCTGAAGTTCTTGTTTACACAGGCTGAGTTAAACATGAGGCAGAGGAGATGGATGGACCTGCTGAAGGACTACGATTGTGAAATCGAATATCACCCGGGAAAAGCAAATTTGACAGCCGACGCTTTGAGTCGGAAGGTGAGGAGCACAGCAGAGGATGCTATGTCTCTGTCAGCTATGTTTGGCTCCTACTGCCATTTGGGATTCGATTATGATGTATCTTCTTCACCAGTACAGGTTTTGACCTTGCTAGCTGAGCCTGTTATATTTGATCACATCAGGAAGGCTCAGGGGACCGATGTAGAGGTTCAGAGATGGATGTTAGTGGTTCATTCAGGACAGCCATCGAGATTCAGAGTGGCTGATGACGGTTCTCTGAGGCTCGGCGATAGATGGGTGGTTCCAGATACACCCGAGTTGCGCCAAGGTATATTACAGCGAGCTCATTGCAGCAGGATGAGTATCCATCCAGGTGGGAAGAAGATGTATAAGGATCTACGCAGCCAGTTCTGGTGGAGGCGTATGAAACAGGATGTCACCTCTTTTGTCAAGCGTTGTTTGATTTGTCAGCAAGTGAAAGCTGAGAGACAAAGGCCTGGAGGTGAACTAAGAAGTTTAGAGGTACCCGAGTGGAAGTGGCAGCACGTATCTATGGATTTCGTGACCCACTTGCCGAGGACTGTTTCGGGTTTTGATGCCATCTGGGTAGTCGTGGACAGATTGACTAAGAGTGCTCATTTCATTCCCTACTGTATGACCTTCACGCACTTAAGAATGGCGCAGTTATATGTCAGAGATGTGGTGAGACTGCACGGGATCCCTGTTTCGATTGTGTCAGATCGAGATCCGCGGTTTACATCTCACTTTTGGGAGGGTCTGCAGACAGCTCTAGGTACAGAGTTGAGGTTGAGCACAGCCTATCATCCCCAGACGGACGGACAGACCGAGCGTACGATACAGACGCTCGAAGATATGTTGAGGGCTTGTGTGCTGGAGTTCGACACTTCATGGCAGGACTCGATAGCCTTGGTGGAATTTTCTTACAACAACAGCTACCAGGCAAGTATTCAGATGGCTCCTTTCGAGGCCCTCTATGGTAGGCGTTGTAGGTCACCCTTGTGTTGGGATGACATGGACCGTAAGTCGGTTGGAGGACCTGAGTTGGTTCAGGAAATGGAAGAGAAAGTTAAGGTTATCAGAACAAAGATGAAGGCAGCTCAGGATAGACAGGCAGCATATGCCAATCAGCGGCGTAGACCGTTGGAGTTTCAGTTAGGCGACAGAGTGTTTTTAAAGATCTCACCCTTCAGAGGCGTAGTACGGTTTGGGATGCGAGGGAAGTTATCCCCGAGGTATGTAGGGCCGTATGAGATCTTACAGCGTATTGGTACTCTGGCGTACCGGTTGGCTTTACCGCCCTCTCTGTCTGGCATACACGACGTTTTTCATGTGTCTATGCTGAGGAAGTATGAGCCAGATCCCTCACATGTGTTGCAGCCTTCAGAGGTGCAGAAGTCCGATGTTTCTTATGTGGAGCGGCCTATCAGGATTTTGGATAGAGCAGACCGCAGACTTCGGAACAAGGTTATTCCTATGATCAAGGTACAGTGGGATCGTAGGGGTGTCGAGGAGGCCACGTGGGAGACAGAGCGACACATGGTGCAGTACTATCCAGAACTGTTTTCTGGTATGCGTTTATGTACTGTTTTATTTCTAGTTAGCAGCATGTTTGATTTCGGGACGAAATCTTATAAGTAGGGGAGTATTGTGATATCCCCGAAATGATTATGTGGGTAATCATGCATTTAAGGGTGGTTAATTATGAACCTATATGTTTAAAGCGTTTGTATGTGGGATTAATTTATTTAATTTGATGATGTGGTTTAGGATGCATGTTAGGTGTTTTTAATTGTTGTGTTGATGTGGTAGAATAATAAAATATCGAGGAGGGATATTTTTATACATCGTATGAAATACCGGGACACAATTAAACACCACAAACCACCCCACATGCAACCACCCAACCCCCACTTGCAGCCAAACCCACGCCCACCCCTGTTTTCTGGGAAAGCAGATTGACTTGTAGGCATGTTTGGACTTAGATATTTTGGATCTTGCCTCTTCCAAAAGCTTCCTTCTTTTTCCCTTCATCTCTCTGCAACTTGGTCGAGTTCCAGGAGAAAAGTGATCGGGTTTCATGCTTCTTTTCATATAGAAAATCGAAGGGCAAAAGTGGTGAGGAGTCACATTTTTTCCCAGTTTTCAGTTTCCTGGCATGCTTGTTCTTTGTAGCAGATTTGGCATGATAGTTTAGGGTATGATGTTATCTTGTTATGAATACCTTTATGTGATGTTTGTGAAGCCTTTAGCATGTTTAGTTAAGAAACTTGCATGCTTTATGTGCTAGATTTGTGGTAGAGAAAAGGGCTCCTCGAACATCCGAGCAGAGAAGTACTCTGTTTTTCATGTTAGGAAGGGTTTTACCATGAATATTTGAAGCATGCTAACTTAGGTTTTGAGTTAACCTTCGATGTGTTTTTGTGTATGGTAGCTTGTTGAAAGTACCAGTATATTTCCTTGAGCATGTTGCATGTATTATGTGAAGGATTTAAGCATGTGAAAGGTGGTGTTCGAAAATTCTGGGCCAGGTTCAAATGCCCTGTTTTCTGGAAATATATGTGTGAGGAGTACTTTTATGTAGGTGTTATCATGCACGTTGAACTAGGTTTTTGGTAAAACTTTGATGTACAAATATGCTTGGTAGTTTTGTGAAACCCATGGCATGTTTAGTTGAGCAGGGTTTATGTTATATGTGTTAGTTTTAATAGCATGTAAAGAGGTGCTCAAGAATTCTGGAAATGAAAATGTGCCCTGTTTCCAGAAAAAGTTGATCCAGTACTTGTTTAAATGATCGATGTTTATGCATATAGGTTTATGCTCAGGGTGTATATTTGGTTTGAATACACTCAGGGTAGTGTAGTTCAAATGCTAGCATGATGATCTTGGTATGTATTATGTCCTACATGTTAGATTTAAGGGTATGAATATCGGTGTTAAGCAATTCTGGAAAATCGCCAAAGGAACAAGGTTGGCGATCGATCGCCAAGGAGGCGCGATCGATCGCGACGTTCCAGTAGGTTTTGGCGATCGATCGCCAATATTGGGGCGATCGATCGCTGAATGTTTTTTTTGGTATGCGAGGCAGTAGCATCTCGCGATCGATCGGGGCTCATGGGCGATCGATCGCGAGATGATATTGTAGGATTAATTTGGTTTTTAATTTGGTTTTGCTTCCGGATTATTATGAGGTGCCTAATATTGTGTTGTGTGGCTATGTAGAACCATCCCAGGTGCCAGCACAACCGAGGAGATAAAGTCGATTGACTCCTCTATCTTTTGAAAGGTACGTAAGCGACGTACGGGCATCCCAACGGTAACATGTACTTTATGTTTGTCTTTATGACACATGATGAATGCAATGTGGTGCATTAAGATTATGATACATGTTTTATGCATTGTTTTTGCATATGTATGTTGTGAAATATAAGAGGTGTATTTCACGAGTCAAAGTTATCTTAGTAAGGATTTTAATGGCTTACGCTAAAGTCCATTGGAAGCGAGGAAGAATTCCGCTTACATGGAGTAGCAACGCTAAAGTCCATTGGAAGCGAGGAAGAATTCCGCTTACATGGAGTAGCAGAAGCATTAAAATGTACTAATGATAAGGGCTCAGGATGAAATAAGGATTTAAGAAAAAAGGAATGTCATGACATTGCATACCCATACATTCATATAATGTGTTTCTATTATGAATTATGGTACAGGGACAACCAATGGGCGATATAAATGCTGGAAATACAAGAAGGACTTGTGTTTAAGATTTGCATTTATGCTTTACTTTCATATTATGTTAAATATGAATTGTGTTATGCTCATGTGTTGGGGGTTGTCTTTGTAGGTGCTTTTGTTGACGAGAACCAGGGCCGGGGTTGATATGCTGAGCTGTAAGGAGTGCTACAGGATTAGCATGTTAGAGTTTTTGTATAGCTTCTACTGAGTAGAGTAAGACTATGATGTAGTACCTTTGTAGGAAGTATGTCTTTCCTTTTGGAACATTTTGGTACTGTAATCTCTAAAGCTCAGGTTAATCAACACGGCACATTACTCTGATATAATCACATGTATGTTTAGTTCTCTAAATTGCACCTTAATATCTTGATGTGATAACGGGGTCTCACAAAACTAACCCTACAAGGCAAACTAGAAAGATGTTCAAACAATGTATTTCTATATTCAACAAATACGTCTATACAATTTCTTTTTAGTGTGTGCCTAGAAATATGTTTAAACATGGCTTGTATAGATTAAGCAAATTCAATAAAACAAGCATTGTTCAGCTTGTATAAAAGGTAGTTCACATCTAATCACATATCTAACAAGTGACATACGGATAATTTCAGCAGTTAAAATAAAATTCGTGCCAGTGAGAACATTAATTTGTGCTTGTGTTGCTTCTCTACCTAATGATTGTATTGTTGTCTCATCAAAATTATGTTTCTTTACTAAGTGTTTTTTAAATGTTCCGGTGCCTCCACTGGAACCACCAACTTTATATGAATATTGTATCTTACATAATTTATAAATTGCAACAAATTCATGAGTACCTTCTTTTTGAGCAAGTTTAAAGTGATCCAATATCTTACTTCTTTTGGTGGCTCTGGATGACTCAACTTGTTGTCTCTCTTGGGCTTGGGCAGCATGAGGTTCGGCAGGTTGTTCAAGTTGTTGAGTTTCGACGTTAATAGATGAACCATCGACATTGAGTTCAGCAAAAAAATCATAACTTTCATTTCTCAGGAATTGTCACAGACAAATTCATTGCTGAAAATGAACTAAGTGATAGACAAACCGGGACGAGCACTCCCTTAAGAGACTCATTCATAGATTAGTTACAATCAAGTTATTAAAAGGTATTCTCAATCGGCGAAGCCTCATGCTCCTCAGCATATCAAAAAGGGTGTCTTTATGTGTATTATAAGAAATCTCTTGGTTCTTATTTCCTTGAAACGGAGATCTAGAAAAAAAAAAAGCATTCCCCGACTGCGACCCCGGCTATGACCAGCGCTGCTAGATGAAGATGCCATTATTATATAAGTAAATGCAGATAGCACAATGAAGAGAAAAAATATGAGATAGAAGTACACAACTTTGAAAGAATGAATTGTGTGGATTTACAAATCACAACACACATATTTATAGTTTTTTAATAAAAAAAATAATAATAAAAAAAGAACTTTTGGCAATGGCTATTAGCCGTTCCCTTGCTTGGTTTCATTTTTTTTAAAATTTTTTCTTTCAAAAATTGCCGGTTCCGATTCCGCCGTTGCCTTGCTTGGTTTCATTTTTTTATTTTATTTTTTCAAAAATTGCCGGTTCCGATTTTGGAATTGGAACCGGTCCAGTAGCACCGGACCGGTGGTACTATAGGTTTCAAAACACGGAACCACTCCGAATCAATATTTTACCGATTCTGGAGTTGGTTGGAACCGATTAGCTCGATTTTGATTTCGGGGCGGGTGATAAGTGTCATTTTTGCACTTATATTTCTATGTTTTCTTGTATTATTTACTGTGATTCCTGGACGATTTTACGCTTTTTGGTATAAATTTGCATGTTTCAGGAATCTTTGAGCAAATGCGAAGAAGTGAAGAAAATGAGTCAAATAATATAGAAAATGTATAGGAATGGATAAGACCCAATTTGAAGATGAAAAGTGGGAAATACACATGGGCAATCACGTAACACAAATGAGATATCAGCATATTATTCAAGATAGATATTGTAGTATATTTAAATTTGCATGATGAGAATACAAAATCACACGTGAGATGACATTAGGAAAGAAATCATTTATCTATGGAATATTGGACTCTTTTGACCACAAAAATCTCCATATGATAATATATATTGTTTAATATATTGTAGGAGATTTAAAGAGACGAGATTTCACACGAAGTTGGAGGGGATTTACGTGAATTCAGGGACGTAAAAAGAGAGAGGACACGTGAAGGATCTTTACCCAAAAAAGAAGAAGATTCACATAAAACAAATGACGTGAAGAATAGGGAAGGAGATTGAGAATATCCACGTAAATAGGAGATACACGTCCAGAATTAAAAAAACGAACGCCACTCTCCACCATCGCCTTTCCTTCACGTCCAACCATCATACACGTCCATCATCCTTTTACCATCATCCATCACCTTCAACCTTCTAACCCTATGATTTTGGAACAACTCCAACAAGGCGATTAAAGCGGCGATCGAGAAGGAAGCAAGAGAAGGAGCGAAGATCTACAACCGGAGTCGACGCTGGGAGTTTTTCTTTGTCTTTAATTCTTAGTTTTGTTGTATTTTGATTTATTATGAGGAACTAATTTTATTTATCGAGGCTAGGTGAATCCTTTGTCATGAACCTTCGATTTGATGATTTAATGATTGAATTCTTATAGTTCTTTGCGTATGTTTTATGTTCTTCATGCTTTTAGAGGATTGATCACCTTTGAATGATGTTAGTATCGTAATTGAGATCGAGAGATGATTTTATGATACTGAATTAATAACTCATACCATGGATTTCAGACCGAGATCGAGAGATGACGTCAAATACATGCGTGATAGCCATAGATATCTAGTAATTGAAAGCTAGGAGTTTTCATGGATCTTATGCAACATTGAATTGTTAAATAAGTGAACGAGAGTTACTTACTGCAATTCGGTGTTAGGTTTAATATAGCTCGAGAGAGTGTATTAGATAAATTGGGAGAACTCGTCACCTTAGAAATATTTGAATATTCAATCGAGAATTGTAGGGAATTGCATTGGTGAGCCAAAGTCTCGATAATCTTCTCTAGTGGATTTTTCTCGTTTACTTTTATTGACTTGGTTGGATTAGTAGTTTATATTAATTAATTAGTCGTTAATTATAAATTAATTATCGTAGGTTAAATATAGTTAAAAGTTTCTTATTTGGTACTTACTTGTTAGTCCCTGTGGGTTCGACAATCCGTATCTTCCTATCTATACTAAAACTTGACACCGTGCACTTGCGGTCTAAAATCGCTAGATTGGAAATAATTGTTTAAAATAAAAGCGATCAAGTTTTTGGCGCCGTTGCCGGGGACTAACTTTAGTAATATCATACTAGGTTCTTTGACTATAATTTAACCATTTTTTTTGAATATATTTATTTTGTTTTTGTTTTGTTTGTCTTGTGAGGTACTTGGAGATGCCACATCAACAAGCCTTCACAAGCTTTGCCCAACAACGTTCCGAGCCGTTCTACGCTGTTTGGGAGAGATTCAATGAATTGGCCAACACATTCCGGTATCACAACTTTTCGAACTATACTCTCATTCAATATTTCTTCAACGGGTTGGATGCACAGACACGAGAATGGGTATTGAGCGGAGCATTGATGACTGGGAGTCCCGTGGTTGATAGAGATGAGGACAGTGTGGTGCACCTGTTCAATGATATGGCGGACTTCGATCATCACTGGCATTGTGATCCTTCACTACAAGGTTGGAGTCACCAATACCCACCGGAGCCTCACTACCCTATTGATACGCCACAACCATTTGAACATCGCGAAGATAGAAGAGATAGTTCTGCAGATGCCACGACTCAGTTAGAGGATACCTTAGCAAGATTCATGGCATCAACTGAGAACAGTTTGGAGTGCCAAACCAACTCTATGCGTCACCTGGAGCAGCAAATGGCGTTCCTCATGGAAACAATTTCAACTAGTTGCCAAGAGGAAGAAATGAGGGCTACAAATCAAGAGGCGACGAATCGAGTTTGGTTATATGATGACGATCACTCAACCAACCAAGTTTGGGGGAGTGATCCTACTAGTGTGGAAGAGTCGAGGGAACTTGAGCCTCTTCAAGAGATTGAGCTTACTTCCGAGATGTTATCCGAGGAGTTCCCATGTGAAGATGAGTCGAATGTGATGTTGGAGAAGGAAGTAACTTTCGAAGATTCCGATTTGAGCCCATTGATGGAGACATGTTCTATGCCATATGTGGATCCATATTTTCCATCGATGCCAACTTCACCGCACTACATCCTCCAAGATTTGAAGCCAAGTCAAGAATCATTCTCTCATGCCTACCAATTCAAGAATGTTGTTGGAGCGACGAGCTTACACTGCTACAATCTTGCCAATCTTGAGGGCATATTGAATGAAGACCCATTAGTGGTATCATACGATACTTACTATGGACGGCAGCCGCTCTTTGATGGTTGCTTCTGATGGTCAAGCCGAAGACTAAAAATTAGCGCTTCTTGGGAGGCAACCCAAGCGTATCCTTTTGTTATTTAGTTTTGTTTTATTTTTCAGTTTTCATTTTAGTTTTGTTTATCTCTCAAGTCGAATATTTTACCATATGCATTCTTCTCTTGCTAGGTACTTGGTTGGAGCGATGAACCCCTACAACAGTGGAGCTTTCAAAAGCAAATCTTCCTCAACCCTCATGCAAGCGTCTTGATCAGGGGAGTTCACTTTTTCCCTTTTGATTCTTTTAAACATTGAGGGCAATGTTTGATTTAAGTTTGGGGGAGTAGTAGCTTGCATGTTTTACTTGTTTTAACCACATGTTGTGTGCTTAAATGACACTTGAATCGTCCGATTATTATGAGCTAAAAAAAATTTTTTTTTTATGAGTTCAAACTTGAGAAAAGAATGAATTATAGTAGTGACTATTCAATGAGGATTTTGATCTCACTATGCATATGAACTTGATTTGGGATGATTATTGGACTTGTACATGAATATCCTAATTTGAGTTAGCATGTCAAGAATGAGGAATATATTGAGCACAATGAGTCATGATCTTGTGGATTGCATGTTTTGAATAGTGATAATTGTTGTGAACTTGATGATTTGTCTTGAGCATCTTAGAGTTATCCTAGAACTTATTTGATGATGACACTTTGAGGCGAAATTTTATAGTTACAAACTTGACTTGGAAATGATCTAGGCGATCTTTGAAACATTTGAGCCTTTCAAGCTTACCATGATTCATATCAATCCCTAGTGTCCCATTTGAGCTTTATTGAAAAAAGAATGGTATATGCATTGCATATAATAAGACCACATTCGACATTCTTGGCAAACTCATTATACTTACCCTTATTTGAGCCTAAATGAAAAAGTTATCCTTACCCTAAGGGAGTATAATGGATATCATTCGATGCACTTGAACTGTTATATCTTGATGAGCTTATTGAAAAAAATATTGATGAATGAGAAAAGAAAAAGATAGACAAAAAGCCTTGAGAAAAAGATTGACTAAATAAGACCCAAAGTGGCCAAGACTATAAAAGAAAAAGAAGAGAAGTTCGATGTGTGCAAAACATTTGAATTGTAAATGATTATACTCTCTTCTTTGCGCTTATCCTATCTTTTCTTTGAAGCCAACACCAAAGGCCTTACATTACAAGCTTAAAAGTCCTTTTGATCCAAGTCTAAGGAGTAACTATCATTAGTGGAGAAGTTGTTTGAAAATGGGCCTATGGGATGCTTGATGATAATCTCGATTTTGAGTTGATTAACATGATTTGATCTTGAATATATGCATGAAATGTGAGATTGACTATTGCCCACACACACATTTTGATTTTGAGATGTGTTGCTTGACTTAGGAGAAAGCATGTCTTGTTTAACTTTTTTATATATGTATGAGATTTCTGAGAATAACGCAAGCCATGAAATAGTTTGTTTCAAGTATCGAGAAGGAACTCTACCTTTTGAAATTAATGCTTAATCGAGGACGATCAAGTGATAGGTTTGGGGGAGTTGATAAGTGTCATTTTTGCACTTATATTTCTATGTTTTCTTGTATTATTTACTGTGATTCCTGGACGATTTTACGCTTTTTGGTATAAATTTGCATGTTTCAGGAATCTTTGAGCAAATGCGAAGAAGTGAAGAAAATGAGTCAAATAATATAGAAAATGTATAGGAATGGATAAGACCCAATTTGAAGATGAAAAGTGGGAAATACACATGGGCAATCACGTAACACAAATGAGATATCAGCATATTATTCAAGATAGATATTGTAGTATATTTAAATTTGCATGATGAGAATACAAAATCACACGTGAGATGACATTAGGAAAGAAATCATTTATCTATGGAATATTGGACTCTTTTGACCACAAAAATCTCCATATGATAATATATATTGTTTAATATATTGTAGGAGATTTAAAGAGACGAGATTTCACACGAAGTTGGAGGGGATTTACGTGAATTCAGGGACGTAAAAAGAGAGAGGACACGTGAAGGATCTTTACCCAAAAAAGAAGAAGATTCACATAAAACAAATGACGTGAAGAATAGGGAAGGAGATTGAGAATATCCACGTAAATAGGAGATACACGTCCAGAATTAAAAAAACGAACGCCACTCTCCACCATCGCCTTTCCTTCACGTCCAACCATCATACACGTCCATCATCCTTTTACCATCATCCATCACCTTCAACCTTCTAACCCTATGATTTTGGAACAACTCCAACAAGGCGATTAAAGCGGCGATCGAGAAGGAAGCAAGAGAAGGAGCGAAGATCTACAACCGGAGTCGACGCTGGGAGTTTTTCTTTGTCTTTAATTCTTAGTTTTGTTGTATTTTGATTTATTATGAGGAACTAATTTTATTTATCGAGGCTAGGTGAATCCTTTGTCATGAACCTTCGATTTGATGATTTAATGATTGAATTCTTATAGTTCTTTGCGTATGTTTTATGTTCTTCATGCTTTTAGAGGATTGATCACCTTTGAATGATGTTAGTATCGTAATTGAGATCGAGAGATGATTTTATGATACTGAATTAATAACTCATACCATGGATTTCAGACCGAGATCGAGAGATGACGTCAAATACATGCGTGATAGCCATAGATATCTAGTAATTGAAAGCTAGGAGTTTTCATGGATCTTATGCAACATTGAATTGTTAAATAAGTGAACGAGAGTTACTTACTGCAATTCGGTGTTAGGTTTAATATAGCTCGAGAGAGAGTATTAGATAAATTGGGAGAACTCGTCACCTTAGAAATATTTGAATATTCAATCGAGAATTGTAGGGAATTGCATTGGTGAGCCAAAGTCTCGATAATCTTCTCTAGTGGATTTTTCTCGTTTACTTTTATTGACTTGGTTGGATTAGTAGTTTATATTAATTAATTAGTCGTTAATTATAAATTAATTATCGTAGGTTAAATATAGTTAAAAGTTTCTTATTTGGTACTTACTTGTTAGTCCCTGTGGGTTCGACAATCCGTATCTTCCTATCTATACTAAAACTTGACACCGTGCACTTGCGGTCTAAAATCGCTAGATTGGAAATAATTGTTTAAAATAAAAGCGATCAGCGGGTTAAGATTGATCTGACCCGATAAACACCCCTTCCGACAAAACCATGGATCTCAAAGTTGATGAATTCTTAACGTGACGCTATCAAAAATAACAACCTAAAGTTTACATGGGAAAATGGTACATAAATTGTGGTGACAAGTGATTGGGCGGAGCCCACACGGCTTGAAGCTATGTCACCGACGCGCAAGTTTACTCGATGGAACCCTTAGCCACATGTTACATTAGTTACTGTTTAATTAAATTATTTAATTCACATATAATATTTTTATTTAGCAGATTCTTATCGAAGTATCTTATTTTAATTTAGCTTAATTGTTAGATTCTCAACAAATATACGTGGCACTAATTATAGGGTTCTTGTCTGGTATTATCCCTATAACTATAAAAATCAAATTTCGTACTATTTGAATATGATATTACATATCATGTTATATCGGATGTTTATCACTAAACAAAAAATTAAACTTGTTATTAGATATATAATTTTAATTTTTTATATAGTAGTAACATAAAGTCTCGTATTAGACAATGTGTGGACATTGTAAGTTGCACCATGTGGATACCAATTGGTCAATGCCATAGAATGTGAGGGACACTTTTCTACGAGCGCACACAATGTATGCCCTGAAGTTCCCAATATTCACTCAAAAGCATACTCGAATACATGACATCACTCTGTTATTAATTGTTATGATCAAATGTTTATTACTACGATAAAAACTATAGTTGTTAGTAGAGGGTGTAATTTTATTTTTTATACAATGGCAGTGCAAAGTCTCTTACTAAGCAACATGTGGACATAAGGGAGCATCACGTGGATGTCAATGAATAAGACTAGTTATACCATAGATGATGATTTGCACTTCGTCTACAAACATAGAAAAGATGTCGTATAATTCCCAACATATTAAATCCTTGAAACAACTTATAAGATATAGAATATAATCCTCTTATAAAATAAATATTAATTAACTAAAATCTCTTCATACTTTTTTTTTATCAGATGAAGGGATAAACATTTTTTCCGTCATATGCAGGACTCGATATCAAAATACTTGTCTTTCTAAAAAAAATGTTGTTATTTTTTGCCACTCGTTAACAAAAAAAAAAAAAATTTCACCCGTGCATATTCACATTAACTTATTCCAAAATTATTAAACACTGGTACCAAAACAACATTGTTGGTTTGAGATTTTATTAAGTTAAAAACACATTAATATTTTGCTTCATTAATTAATTTTCCAATAAAGAATTCTAGTAATATAACACATCGAGTACGTACTTTTATAACAATTTCATAAATACTTGCTTCCAAATTTTATTACATATAAAAATATTATTTAAAAATGAAAGTCAAACATAGATTACCTCGAAAATGGTAATCCTAAAGCGTTAAGCCTGGATAACAAATAGTTAACACAAATTCCAATTATTTAAAAAAATTATAATTAATTTTCGTCATCTTCCTCATTAATGAAGTGTAGGACATTGCTGATAAGTCACATATGGCGTAATTATCGGTTAATTGTTGCTGTCAAAAAGATTTAGGAAAAAATAATATATATATATATATGTGTGTGTTTTTTAACGTTGGTTTGATTACATACGAGTGTACGACATAAGCCCATCGCATGTGCATCCAGTGTAATCAATGGATTTCAGCAATTACACAATAGCGAAAAGACGATCGACGAAGACGTGACTCGAAGTTATACGTAAAGACTTGGAATTCAAGGGGATTAAAAATAATATTCTGACCAATAGAAGTGTTTATAGAAGACTGACGCATGTGTCCGACCCAACTTAATTCATTAGGATTAAAAATTTACTTGTTGTTGTTGCTGTTGCTGTTGTTGTTGTGTGTGGATAAGGTAAAATTTGTACTTGACATTTTTTTTGGTACAAAGGGGAGGGAAAACTATTCTACAAAAATGATTCGAACTCAGGATCAATCACCTAGATAATAGATTATTTTCTAACTGAGCTAACATATTTCGTCATTTGATTTACATTTTAACCCTATATATGATGAGCATTGTGTGTGTTTTTTGTCAACATGCACGTTAATTAATGCGTACTCCCGCCTCTACTTTGATTCTCTCTCATTAAATGTGACAATTAATTAAATTGTACAATAAAGTAAAATAAGGAAGTGTTATTATTCTTAGCCTGCGTACTAATCTAGTCTAATTATTTTGATATTATATATATTATTTTGTACGAATGAATTATTATTATTATTATTTATATGTAATGTCTATAAAAAAAATTCAGAAATTATTGAGAACTTTAAGATGGATTTTATTTATGCTCTTTAAAGAATATGGAAATGAGTAATGTATCTTTGAAGACTAAAGCTCATTAGTAAAACGATATTAAAATTTATAATAAAGTATAGTATATATAATAAAATATAAGATTGGATAAAGACTATGAGATATAGGGTGAGCAAAAAATCGTTCTATAGACCGAAATGAATAAATTCAAAAATTCGATTCAGACAATTCGAAAGATTAATTTTAATATTTTGATTTTAAAAATATCGGCTAACCGATTTAATCGTTTTTAATTTTTTTCTATTTTTAAAATCAGGTTTTTATTTATTTATTTTTAAAATATTTGTTCGGTTTATTCGATGTTTTAAAAGTGTTCGATCGGTTTGGTTTTATAAGAAAAATCATTTTTTCCAGTTTCGGTTAATATGACTCGATCGATAACCGAAATAATGGCAATGTTGGAAAGGTATATATATTAAATTATTTTAAGTTTTTAAAAAGTAATTAAATTTAATTGATAATGTAGAACAATTTGAAATCCACATGTTTCTAAAGTATTCGATTGATGATTTTAAAGTTTAAATTCAAAAATTTTATTTAAAATCTTATAATTCATCTATAGAGTCATTAGGCTTACAGTAAAATCTTCATAAATTAATATTCGATAAATTAATAATCTCTCTAAAATAACTTTTTTTCGATACCAATTTGATCTCAATATTATTAATTTAATACTCAATAATTAATAATTTCTCTAAATTAATAAAATTTATGATCCCAATATTATTAATTTATATAAGTTTTACGATATTTATATAAGTGAAATTGATGCATAAAAATTTTTAACTAGAAAAATTTTAATACAGGTTGGTATTGATCTATTATTTTAAATAATTATTTTACTGTATTATTTTGTTCCATAAATTTACTATAAGTATTAGTCTATTATTATCATATATCAATTAAATAAATATAATATAATAATACTTGTATATTAAACTTAACTATTAACGAATTTATACTATATTATAATGTGAGTATTTTTAAGTAACAACTTTGATATAATCATTATGAAATTTCAAAAACACACTCTATTTGTTTTAATAACAGTCGTGAGACCATGAGATAAAAAGATAATATCGAAAGATAACATATTAACTTCACAACTTAGCTCTTTGTTTTTCATCAGTTTTTTTCTTTACGAAAATATGTGCCGTAATTTTTCTTTTCCATACAAAATATCATATTTAAAAATTAGATTCAAATATAAAAAATTAATATATATATATAATATATAAAATTTAAAATTTTATTATACGCACCACGCGTATACGTCAGCTAACTAATTAAGCCCAAAGAATAAAAGAAAATAAATGTCTCTCAGGAGTCACGAGCACCTCTGTTGAGATTGGATCCACAGGGTACAAATAGACACATTCACCGAGTTTATAATGTGTTAATGTCTGTGCTTGGCTGATGATATTCTCCTTCCCTTTTTCTCTAATCTTAGTGGTTTTCTCACTTGGTTTCTTGAAAAAAAGCAGAGCCCACTCGCGTGAGAGAGATTGTGCAGTTGTGAGAGGAATTGGGAGCTCGGGAGTGGGTGTAACAGTGATCAAACAATGAGGTGATAAGGTGGGAAAAGACAAATCTCGGGGTTGTGTGGATTCACGAAAAACCACAGCAGAATAGGCTGGAATTGAGGGTGTTTTTTTTTTTGGGAGTCTGCAAAATTTGCATCTGTTAAGGTGAAATATGAATGAAATTGTTGTTTTCTGTAACCGCTCTCATTTGTTGTTTTGAGATTTTGATTTCTAGGTGGAAAGATGACGTCTTTAATGGGTTTTTTTATGATATCGATCTAAATTGGCTTTTTTGGGTTGTTTTCATTTCTGGTGTTTGCTTTGGTTGCGTTGAGTGATTGAGCTCAGCTGAATTCAGGTTCCCCGCAGCTTGATAAGGCAAATCCAGGGCATTTCTAGTTATGTTTTGGAGTGAATCTACTTAATTTTAATATTAAAAGTTGTGTTTCTTTAATGGATTATGAGTATATTTATTTCTGCTTTTCAGTTCACATTACATGTAAAGGGAAAATCCCGACCTCTTGGCTTAATATAGTATTTGTTTTTAAAGATCACAGATTGTGGCTTTTTTATGTTTTGAGGATCTAAAGATGAAACTTTGAAGCTGATATATCATTGAAACTTAGTGCCTTTTTCATCTCAGTTTGGCTGTTTTTCTATCAAGTGATTGAAAGATGTTTTTATGTTCTGCGGGGGGCCCGTTGTCTTTTGTTTATTTATGATTCCTCCTTTTGTGGGGTGTCTTAGGCTGTAAACATGTCGCGGCCTCTCCATCGAGGTGTGTCGGGTGGCAGTGGGAGATTCTCAGGGAACAGTCATGATTCGTGGGAAGATTCTCAACTGAAAGAAAGGGCCGAGAAGGAAGATGTGGATCGGACTCGGACAAACGGCGGTGATCATGCATATTTATCTATCAAATCCCCTCTTCGAATTCTTTTTCCGGATAAATTATTTTTCAAACACAGGTTGAGTGAGAATGGATTCGTGTCTGATCCATTTAGCCCTGGGACTCTGAGGAGTAGGCATAAAATGACAATCTCTTTGCTCAAATTCAGTTTAGTGGTTATTGTAATTCTCGCTCTTACTGGTTCCTTCTGGTGGACCCTTTCTATAACCTCTACGACTAGAGGGAAAATATTTCATGGATATAGACGGCTTCAAGAGCAATTGTACTCGGAGTTTCATGAGATTGGGGAGCTGTCTCTTGGTTCTTTAAGAATGAGAGAATTGGATTACTGTTCTGAGGAATCAGAAAACTATGTCCCTTGCTTCACTGTATCGGAAAATCTTGCGCTGGGATTTTCTGAGGGTGAAGAATACAACCGCCATTGTGAAGGCGGCTTCAAGCAGAACTGTTTGGTTCTTACACCTGTCAATTATAAGATTCCACTCAGGTGGCCTACTGGAAAGGATGTCATCTGGTTTGCAAATGTTAATATCACAGCACAAGAGGTGCTATCTTCAGGAAGTTTAACCAAAAGGTGAGTAAAAGACTTTATTTTGTTTTCTTGGTATAAATAGTATTTGTTGTTAGCTCTTTTATTTGAATTTTTTCTCCATATTTAACTTCAGGATGATGATGTTGGATGAAGACCAGATTTCCTTCCGCTCAGTATCTTCTACATTTGACGTTGAAGACTATGCACATCAAATAGCAGAAATTATTGGACTGAAAAATGATAATTACTTGCAAGCTGGAGTAAGTTGATAGTGCCATACTTATTTGCGTGATTTACCTTTATGCCATTTGACAAAGCGTTGTTGCCAAATTTCTGAACGTTCACAGTTTTTTGCGAAGTTCTTTGGTTCAAGATTACCATAATTATAGAACAAAATCACAAGGATTATAAATGAAAATATATGGATTTTTTTCCACAAATATTTAATAGTCCCGCAAATGATTGGCAGTTTGATTTATGTAGGATATAATTCAAAAGCTTACAGAGAGTGCTTTTTAAAGTTTCTTAGTAAGCGATACCTTCTATATGAATTTACTTGGATCCATCATACTCAATTATCTTATAAGCTATGCACCCTTGAAATGATAACTTGAAATGTGATTTTTTTGGGTCATTACACCAGCTTTATCTCGACAAAGATGCCATATTTTGGGTGCTGGATATTATTGTATGTAGTAATTTGGCAATTATGTATCGTGTGTTCAAGAATATATCTATTTTGTCTGTTTAATTTTAGGTCCGAACGATCCTTGACATAGACTGTGGTTATGGTAGTTTTGGGGCGCATCTATCTTCCAACCAACTATTGACCATGTGTATAGCGAATTATGAGGCTTCAGGCAGTCAAGTTCAACTAACTCTAGAAAGAGGTCTTCCAGCAATGATTGGCTCATTTGCATCAAAGCAGTTGCCATATCCATCCCTTTCGTTTGATATGATACATTGTGCAAGATGTCGTGTTGATTGGGATGCAAAAGGTACTCTATTATGTTTATTTCGATTTTTTTCTCTCTTCTGTTGCCTCTGTTGTTCCTTATTTGTGGAAGAGGTGCAGCTAACAAGCAAAAGTTAATACTAAACCTGCATGGATTAATTTTTTTTGATAGGATTGAAATTTGTAGTAAAAGAATGTGATCCATCTTCAAAAAAAATTTAAGTCCTGAACTTTTACCTCTCTGTGTTAGAACAGTAATCGTTGAATTTCATATCGTGCTGTCTCTTGAAATCACTCTTTGTACCCATCATTGCGTTCCCTTCTCAGCTTGGATAGAATCTCCCTCTGGAACTTGCTGTTTGCAGTTAAGCTCAGGAACATAGATGTGGGCCATTCAATGTCCAGATACGGATCACTAATGCTGTTGGAAACCTCTTTTGGGCTCACTCTACACCCTTGTCATTTGAATGTAAAGAATGACAAACTCGGTGCACGAAGCTCCCGCTACACCTGGGGTCCGGGAAGGGTCGGACCACTTTTGGCCTAATATACACACCCTTCCCTTGCATTGCAAGAGGATGTTTCCAAGACTCTAACCCGTGACCTCCAGGTCACATTACAACAACTTTACCGTGCGTCAAGGCTCACCATTCTTGTCATTTGAAGTGTGAACACCTAAATACTTCTAATTCTGTACCCTGTCGCTTTACCATTAAACATCACTACGCATATCTGAAGATAAAAGAGTATGTTTTATCTATTCAAATTAGTGTCAAAGACTGTGTAGTAGCCTGTATCCATGTTTATTTTTTCAAATGTCAGATTTGTTTTAAATTTGAGTGATTATATCGTAATCTTTTATCATTGGGAATAATTTTTTTTGCTGTTTAGTAACTCTCGTGTTTTGGCGCAGATGGCATATTTTTGCTTGAGGTTGATCGTTTGTTGCGGCCCGGTGGATACTTTGTCTGGACTAGTCCACTCATAAATTCTCAGCGATCCCTTCGCAATAAGAATAACCTGAAACAATGGAATGCAGTGCGTATGTTAGCAGAAAATCTCTGCTGGGAGATGTTACCGCAGCAAGACGAGACTGTGATATGGAAGAAGACAAGTAAGAAGAAATGTTATTCAGCAAGGCAAGGCTACATATGAATCACCAATTCTTTTCGTATCTTTAAATCTCACCTGTCCCTAAAGAACAGGGGCATCTGTATGTTTAACTTATGTTGATACATGTTGATTGTTGTGGAACTGTTTTATTGTTCGTGGATAAGATGAATTAAAGTGAACAGAATTAAGATGTCAACAATAAATATGTGTTTAACACTTTAATCAGGACTAAGAACTTTGGCAGTGTAGAATGGGGTTTTATTTATATTATATCTGCAATAATGGTTTCATATCCATGATGCATCACTCTGAGAAGCAACTGTTCGCTTGTATTTCCAGGAAAACTGCTTCTCCTTCACTCTGTAGCAAGGGTCATGATATTGAGTCTCCATATTACCGACCACTCCAGTCATGCATCAGCGGAACGCAGAGCCGCCGCTGGATCCCCATTGAAGAAAGAAAAAAATGGCCTTCCCAGGCTACCTTGGGCATAGCTGAACTTCAAATTCATGGTACTAGATGTTAGCATGTAGACTAAATTGCTATGATAACCCTTGAGGGTGGCCATGATACGAAAACTACCCCTAGTTTTTATGACACTCTCTGAAGTTGGGCTGACTTTACTCATCATTAGATTATTTTACTTGAGGATCTGTACCAGGTGGACACATATGTTTTCCATGCCTTAAAGTTCGCCACTGTAATTCTCAAACCTCATTGAGGTTTTCCGTATTTAAGCGTAACCTCAGGTGGTGTCAATCAGTTATCCTAAGATTTCACTTCGTTTATCGTATCATCTTGAAAGAGTTGATCCACACACTAGTGGATGCATGACCGTATCATAAATATCCGAAGGCGCGATACATCATTGCATCATGTTTGTGTTTTTGTAATTTACAAAAAAATGATGACTTTCTTTTCTTTTCATGTTAGGTTTGCAGTCAGAAGAGTTTGCCGAAGATGCTATTAGCTGGAAATCAGCAGTTGGCAATTATTGGTCTTTGCTGTCACCACTAATATTTTCAGATCATCCAAAGAGACCTGGAGACGAGGATCCTTCGCCACCTTTTAATATGCTACGAAATGTGCTAGACATGAATGCTGGTCTTGGTGGTTTCAATGCTGCCTTGTTAGAAACTGGGAAATCTGTGTGGGTTATGAATGTCGTCCCTACAAGAGGACCTAACAGTCTGCCTCTAATAGTTGACAGGGGTTTTATTGGAGTGCAGCATGACTGGTATGTTTTACATTTTTTTGTATGGCACTATAATCAGTTTCTTTTTCTGCTTACTACTTATCAATCTCATTTCAAGTTAAATATCCTGCATCATAACATGGATGTGATCTTTTCCGTTTTACTGAGGATTTTCCAGTCTTATTCGATCTCTGAAATCTGTTGCTGTTGAAAACCTGAAAAAAATATGTTTACTTTCGCCACTTTCTGCCATAGGATAGCCATGTTCCTCCAAACAGGAATTGTTTTGCTTGATCAGAATTCATGAAACTTTTCCTGTTTCATCCTCTGAACCTTGGTGTTATATTTCCTTGGGCAACTAGATAACATTGGAAATTATGAATTTGATCACGAGATTAAATTATCCAATATGCAAAGGGTCTTACTTTTTTTCTCCTTTCAGCCGTTTCCATTTTCCAAAAAGTGCTTTAAGAATATTGAGTAATCTAAGAAATTATTTCTTGTTTTGCGCTATAAAATGCAAATGTAAGTTTTTATTTTTCCTTCGTGATAGTTAATGTTCAGCTCTTTCCCCTGAGGAAACAGAAAGAGGTACTTCAAGAAAGAGAAGTAAAAGCCGTCCACTGTCCTGAAATATTATTGTGGTTCACTGATTATTAATGATCATCAGATTAAACTGAAAACAATGCAGTCGTTGCTTATTTTTTCTCGATGACATTTTGTAACGAGTCGTCGTACTTTTACCGCTTTCTTTCTTTAACATGGCATTTTTGCACACAGGTGCGAACCATTTCCCTCATATCCAAGAACATATGATTTGGTCCATGCTCAAGGGCTTATCTCCCTTCAATTTGCTGAGCATCCCACATGCCAAGCACTAGATCTGTTTGCTGAGATGGATCGTTTGCTTCGTCCAGAGGTATTTGATACTATTTCTTGAATCTAGATTAGAGTCCATTCTCTTGTGATATGAACAATGAGTTAATTTGCATGCATTAACGCATATATAATGTACAGAAAGAAAGACTGGTAAAAATAATGGCCTACGCTTTTGTTTAGGTTATTTACACCTCACCCATTTATTTATATTTGAACTCTCAATATTTGACATCATTATAGATAAATGTGTGGCAATTTTGACGTTGGCCACGCAATTGATCAGGTTTTAGATCTGTCCATGATATTAAAGAGTTCAAATGGGAAGTTAACCTCGTCCGGATTAATCTAATGGGAAGTTAACCTCGTCCGGATTAATCTAAAGACCATATTTCGTTCCCCTTTCGTCAGCCTACTGCCAATGAATTGTGTTCTATGTGCAAATTGAATCTAATTATTAAGCAAGGGTGTCTCCAAGAAAATTCTTCATTGATTATGAATCGGGTGTATTTTCGTGATTACCAAATTGCATTTCTGCATCTTCTATAGTCTTATTGATGCTAATCAACAATCAAATACAGGGATGGGTGATCTTTAGGGACACTGCTCATCTTATTGAGTTTGCTAGATCTCTCACAACCCATCTGAAATGGGAGGCACGAGTTGTAGACATTGAAAGCAATAGTGACGAGAAACTCTTAATCTGCCAGAAGCCTTTCTTCAAAAGACAAGCTAGCTAATCCTGAAAGATGCCGGTTAGCAAAAAATATTTGTAGATGATAATATTCACATTCATTTTTGGATAAAAGTATACGACCATAAGGTTCCAATGAAAAGTCTGGAATGAAAGTTTTGATGCCAAAAGTCGAAAACGCGTATGTTACAGCCAACAACTCCTATGAAGCCGCAAGGACCTAGGGGTGCCATGTAGTTACAGGGAAAGTGAAAATGTGCTACACACTAGTTTTCCTTGTGATGTCTCATTGTAAGAGCACATTTATAGGATGAAATTTACTTGTGAAGAATGTTACACAATAAACAAAGAAAGATCTATTATTGTATAGAAGTGCTTCAATCTTACATGTTGTTTCTTGCCCCCTCCAAGGGCTCGTATCCTCTTGATCTCTCTTTGCCCACTCCAATTTATATGCTTCCCTTTTTCACATTTCTTGAAATCTTGATTTCATTCCCTATTAAATATGTACTTTTGATTTATTACTTCAACTGTAATATTGTTTGTTTAGTGTGTTTACCATGTTTTTTCAGTTGTTATTTGTGTAAGAGTAAACCTGGTCACCCCTTAGCTTTAGTTAAATTCTATGGACTGGGTCTCATACACCAACACACATGCATATATGCATACGAGCGTTGGTGTATGACAGGACTCGATACATACAAGAATTTTTCCCTCACCGCTATTGGGTGTCTCTAGTCAAAATGATGATTAAATATTTCTCAATTAAATTTGCGAAACAATTTTTTGTAGTAAATAAGAGCCAAGAAATTCATGTTTGGACAGGCAACAACTACTATTAAGTCTTTGATTTCAATGAAATGGTATATACTACATGAATCATTAAAAGGATCAGGTTGGATTGCACACATATTTGGGATGGCATATCATCATGAGCAGAGCTACGTTGGGGCAAGGGCAAAAAAATAATATATATATATATATATATATATATATATATATATATATATATTACCTTAAAAAAATTTCTTTCAATAAATCTGTACCATCAAAAAATTACAATTTGTACTTCAAAAATTGTATTTTATCGCCCAAAAATTACAATTTGTACTTCAAAAATTACAACATGTTCTCCCCAAAAATTATATTTGTAGTTCTTAAAATTGTCTGTTCTTCATTTTTAATATTAATATTTTTTGGCCCTGAATCAAAAATCCTGTCAGTTGCTTGCATATCATATAAATGGTTTGCTCATGCAAAGTACCTTTTTCCTTCTGTGTGAATGTTAATAATATATGCATAAGAAACTATTATTAAATTTATTTTGCTTTCTTGTGGGTTCAGATTATACTATTACATAAAGTCTCAGGGATCCATATATACTATAAATTCGATGACTTAAACAAAATATAAATTGAAAGATTTACCAAAGCGAGCGAACCCAGAAATTGCTGGATAAAAACAGATCTGGTTATCTAAAAGGATTGGCTTGATTTATGCCCCAAGAACAAAGCCACTAGGATATCGATCATTTGAATGATCTCTACTCTTGCAGCTGAAAGAAGAGGCAATCAATTCCATCACAAACTTAAAAAGATGTATTCTAAATCATTTTCGTAACCATGAGCTCAATTTTGAGTGAGTTAAAATCGATTTGAAGAGCGACGAAGACGATAAAATTAGGGTTTAGTAAAAGGGATTAAGGATTTGATGGGATACTGTCGAATTTATAGATGATTGGTTTTGATTTGGACCTATTCTCTAGGGTTTCTCAAATTTGCTCAATGTACTTGGCCAAGGATTTTGGCCCATTAGTCGTATCACAAAAATATTTTTTTAGGGAAAATTGTAAAAATTGTAAGAAAATATCCTTTTGATAAATATAATCCACTTTGTGGAAAAATTAATGGCATAAAAAAATCCAAATTTGAAAAACTTTTATTTTCAAATCAATTGGGTGTTTTATTTTGACTCTTGTACACATCAATGGTTTGGTAAGTTGCATTCTACCCCCTAGCCTTTTGTTTTATTTACAAAGAAGCTCATATATAATATTTAATTATCTTTTATATCCTTATGTTTATAAAAAAATTACATTTAACTTCGTCTTTTTACAAGTTCCCGTGATTTGTGATCCTTAGCACAAAATGGTATCAGAATCTAGGTTTCTTCTGAAAATATTATAGTAATATCTTGAATATTAATTTGTAAGCTATACGAGGGAGACAATTCAAGAAAAATTATGGATCCGAACGTAAGTTCGAGGTGTAACTCATACATGTGGTACTTCCAGAAATTGGAAAAACTAAATCAATGATATCTGGCCCAAGATAAACACTTCAACCAGAAAAGGAATATTCTACTGAAAATTAGTGATAGCCCTGCTAGCATAAACCAGTATCAAGAACAGGAGAAGGTAGTGAGGAACCTTTACATGATGAACCTCAAGTTACAATTCGAGTTAACCGAGGCCCAGCAGAGAGATCATCCTTACTATAACCACATGATTCCAGATCCCAACCGCTTAACCGGATCCGGACCAGACGAGTAGGATGTGTGAACAAACCTTTCGAGAAAATCGAGCCGGATACTTCTAAGTTATCTCAAGATCTTAGAGAGATTCAGAAAACAGTGCAGAGATATGGATAATTAAAATATCATGTCACTACACAGATCTATCAGATTCAAAGTCAGGTAGAGATTATGTTTAAATGTCAGGAGGAAATTCTTGAAAACTTTCGAGATGTTCAAACCCGAGTCAAGGAGTTGGAGTCACTGTCAAGTTCTTCAGGAAGAAGGAAAGGATTGTGGTTACCACCGTCCTATGGAACCTTTTACATCAAAAATGGAAAGAGTAGGAGGTCCGAAGGCCTATGACGGAGACTGAAAAAATGATTGCAGTCATATGAGGGATCCAATACTTCCTACAAATTAATGGAAAGATAGCTTGTGAAAAAGGGGCTTTCTTTCCTAGCCACTGCAGGCTATCTAAAATTTGGTTAGAGCTCATCTCCAAGATAGCTTGTGAAAAAGGGGCTTTCTTTCCTAGCCAGTGGAGCTCGGCCACCTAGTTGTTGACCCAATCGTCTAATTTCTCCCCATATCGCGTCCATTGGATCTAATAATGGAGGCTCGTCTCGCGCGTTCATATCAACACCTTCAATCCTATTAGGTTCAGGGGCTGGCTGAACAGGCGGTGGTGCCTGATTGGTTCTGGAGGTGGTGTAGCCTGATATCAATAAGAGGTAAGACGATACCTCCATGTTCTTCAATGCCAACAATAATAGCGTCAAACTTGCTTAGGATTCTCGCCTCAGGGACCTGGAATCACGAAATAAACTTGAGAAGGGGCCGGATGTTTTCTGCGTGTCCCCTCCGACCATGTATCAAGGATCCCTTCCATGTTTATCAAAATCTTCTAATGACATGATAAGATCTTGTGAATACAATCAAATCTCATATATTGCTCCGCACATCTCGCACTTGCGTAATTTAGGAGATACAGTTCACTTATGGTGTCCACGCATTAAGCAAGTCATAAGAAGAGCTCGGTCAGTAAGCTTGGGGCCCAAAAGAGATCGTTGAATTGTATGGAGGAAGGCGAACAGGTAAAGCACAACACATCGGTCCACCAGCTCGGCTAACGCCAAAGAGGTCGATGTGGTGAATAATATGTGAAATTCAAGTCGGTATATGAGGTATGGTAAATACCTTAATTCCGGGTATCATTACAGATTCTGATTTTATCACCTTTTATAAGTGAGTCAAAACTGAATTTTACATATAAAATCTTTTGTTTTGAGGTCAGAAGGTGTTCGATTGGTACCAAACGCTTGAAGTGGTGAATATGTACTTATCGCTTCTGCCTAACGTTCCGAAGAAGTTATTTGATTGTAGCAAGTTGAAGTTGGGATCAAAGGGAACCCTCCTTACCTTAATGTTAGTTTCTCTTTCTAATTTTTATATTGTCCAAATTGTAAGGGTTTTTTAAATAAATAACCCGAATTAAATCAACAATTATCAAAATAACCCCAAGGTTTAACAAATTTAGAAACTAACCTTAGACGCCAACTAGGTTGACGTCTTCAGTGTGTCGCGCCAACCCAGTTGGCGTGACTATATAAAATAATGGTCACGCCAACCCAGTTGGCGTGACCATTATTTTTATATTTTCACGCCAACAGGTTGGCGTGACTTTTCAGTTGGCGTGAATAATTGGTTATACCTCTTGATGGACCACGATCATATCGGACGAACTCAGAATCTTGTATAATATTACCCCCCCCCCCCCCCCCACCCCAATAAAATAAAACTTGAATAGACATATTTTGATACTATAGATAATTAAATATTACTAGTAGCTAATAAAATCTTTTCTGATGTAGAAGATCAGCTAAAGCTGCAACTACAGAGCATACTTAGAATTTTATCATATAACAAAAATAATAAAAGAGAGAAAAACTCGAGTGATTTGTCTGGGAAAAATGAGAGGCGGAGAGTTGTATTTATAGTGCAGAAATAGAGACGCCAACTGGGTTGGCGGGACAATATTTTTAAAGGTCACGCCAACCCAGTTGGCGTCACATATAAAAACAAAGGTCACGCCAATTGAGTTGGTGTGACTGCCAACTCATAATAGTCACACCAACTGGGTTGGCATGTGTAGAATAAACGAAAGCTAGCAGAATACGCAATATACAATCGTATTGCTTGAAGCAGATTGAATTCAATTGAATAAGATTTGTGTACATCATTGAGCTATATAAAGAATAAATACAACGTGATCTGATAAGATCAAATCTGCTAATAACAAGAATTTACAAAAGTTCAAATGATAGCTAATGATAGGATCGGATAATGTTCCTTATCCTTCCTCCTGAATATCTTCTAGATTATTTGAATGGTTGTTGGAGTTTGTTATGGTGAGATCCATAGAATCTTCTACACGCCCCTTCAATCTGAAGGGTAGGTCACGGACATTCAGATTGGCCAATATGTTAGTAAACTTGCGAGGAGACAAAGGTTTAGTGAGGGAATCCGCAAGTTGATCTTTGGAGGAAATGAATTGAATTAACAGTTGCTTTTTCCGGACCTGATCTCGTACATAATGAAAGCCAATCTCAATATGTTTCTGTTAGGATCGGTCCGGAGTGTTTAGAGGGGGGGTGAATGAACACTCCTATTAAAAATAATCATTTGTGATTTCTTTCGGATTAGTGAAAGAAATCTGTTTCTTAATCAACTTTTCTGCAGAACAGACCACTAAATGATTTAGTGTGGAACGGTCTGTTCTTAGGCTAGTAAGAACGGCTCGATGGCTTGAATAGTAAAACAAGTGCAGAATGATAAAAGACAGAATATGTTTCTGGAAGTTCGAAGGTGATGTAATCCTTCTACGTCTCCCCTTCTTCAAATTAAGGAAGGAATCCACTAGAAGACTTTGATTTATACAATCCTGTTGTACAAACCCAATTCAGCTGGATTTACCTCACTACCAGACTGAAACTCCTAGTCTCTCGATCTGTTCAGACACACTCTGTCTGACAGTTACAATTGATTCTCACTTCTTTATCTTAGTACAGAATACAAAAGATAGACTAATTTAGTCTATGCATACAATGATCCTAAGATGATCAAATATTACAATATGCTTGTGCTTATGAAGATTTTCAGCGCGAGAATGTCTGAGCTTGTAAGCTTGTGCTGTTTTGCTTTCTTTTTGCGTTTTTCGATTTTTCAGACTCTCTCTTGAGCTCTTCTGTTGTATCCTTATATAGTTGCATGTACCAACGATAATATTTCCCTTTATGTGCAACTCTTGACTCTGCTCAAACTCTGAGTAGGCTGCAGTCTTATTCTTTTGGGTACTTGCCATTATGGTTCATGCTTTCGGCGACTGTCAGGTAAGCTCTTCTTTGACTTCTTACCTTTTATAGTAATCTTCAGTCCTTGGTCTTTTCAGCATTAATTGCAACATTAAATGCTTTAATAAATAGCCGTTAATGATTCGGACTGAAGAGCAAATCTTATTCAGCCTTGTTTGCTCTGATCTGATAATAGTTAAGATCGATCTGAAGCTTCGATCTGGTCAGGCTGATTTCCATCGATCCGATCTGATTTGCGATATACCATATCAGCTTGATCTGCTTTGAGCGATCGATCTAGTCAGTCTGATTTCCCTCGATCCGTTCTGATTTGTTTTGTCATCTTTAAAATCCGGAACTAACAAATTCCCCTTTTTGATGATGACAAAACCTAGCTTCTAAATCTTTTTATTCAGTCTTTTAAGAACTCTGAAACGTATACTTGCGGATCAATTACTTCTTCTTGTTCAAAATAAATGAACACAGTTAAGTTGAAGTTCGGATTGATTAATCCATTTAGTTCAAAATAAATGAACAAGGACTTAACTAAGAACTTAGATTTTTATTGAGCAAAAAATCTTATATACAAATACAGACAAGTCTGACTTATAAAGACTGCTACTTTCTTGCTGAAGACTGAGGTGGCTTGAGGTCTTTTCTCTTTTCCCCCTTTTTGTCAGCAGCAACCTCTTGAAGAAAGTCGACAATCTGGGCGAGCTGAGCGCTGATAGCATCAAGACGAGTGTCTTGAGCAAGAAAGAACTTGGCGATGGAGGCTCTGACTTCAGTGGCCAGCTCGATCTGCTCTTTTCTCAGACTGTTTTTATAAGTAGCTTGCTGAGAGAACAGATCATTCAGTCCGTGTTTAATGCTGCTAATACTTGCTGTCATCTTCTCTTTGAAAGACTCAAAATCCAAGACTGTAGTCCTCTGACTTTGATGAACTTCTATGACTCGTTGAGAGAGAGATAGACAATTATCCGAAAGATGTTGAAGGGACTTGGCCAGGGATGGAGCGTCGACAGATAAGTGGTCTGAAGAGTGATCAGAAGATGACTCAGGTGGATCAACTGCTGCTTCAACTTGTATGATTGTGGAAACGACGGATTGACGGATTTCGGATCGGATCAAGGTAACCAAGTCCGAAGAGAATTCTTCTAAAAACGCCATATCTTCAGCAGACTGATCCGGATGAGTGATAGGTCTGGTAGGCTCCTCAACCTGTAATGCGGCGACAACAGTGGACACCACCAGATCCGGATCGACGAAGTCTGGGGAGATGACTGTTGTATGTGCAGCGGTTGGACTGTGCTGAATTTGGGAGACTGAGGGTGCAATGGGGATGGAAGTTGTTGGAGAGTCCAATAATACATCCATTGCTTCAGTTTCAGCTGTAGACGGAGCATTAGGCAGTGACTGCTCCGCTGTCTGCTTCACTGTCTGCTCAGCTGACTCAGAAGGAAGTGGCTCAATGAATGGTTCAGCCAAAGTCTTGCTCGCAGATGGGTGATCCGGGCTGGGAACTGGAGTGGATATGTTAAGCTTCTGTCGTTGAAAGCGAACAGCCAAATGTAGAGCATGAACATCCATTTCCAGCTGAGCAATGACGGCACCATCATCTTTGGCAGTCAGATTGCTCGGATCAAAATTCGTCTTCTTAGCTGCAATCAGCAGATTTGCCAGTCTGAATCTTTGGTTGGCCTGGAACAGATCTTTGCGCTGCACAGCAATTCTGACGTCATCAGTCTTTGTCCCCTTAAGGACTTCTTGTTCCATCTTTGTAGTCTTCGCAGCTTGCCGAAAAACATATCAATGTGGTTGATCGTTCTGTATTCGACATATTCATCAAACACCACAGTGAGCTCCTTCACCTTTTCGTCAACATCTTCCATTGCGATGTCGATGGCTGTCTGCGCGGCAGATTTGGGTTTTGAAGAGATGGGTTCAGTGAGGATATCCTTGCCTTTTCCGGTGGGAGATAAGGTCTTGATCCCCGATTGGGTGTAGTCTCTCAACTCGGTGATAACAATACCTTTGACCACAGGAATGGCAGAAGGTACTCTGATGGTTACTTTGGGTACAGTGGTTGGAGCTGTTGAAGGTTGGGTTGTAGTTTGGGGTGCAGGGGTGGCTTTTGTGGATGGCAATATAGGTAAGGCTTTAAGAGGTAAGGTTTTGATTGGCTTGGTGATCTGGGTTCTTGGCTTCTTAGGAGGGGGCTTGGCTGGAGATGAAGGAGCAGACTGAGTTTCCTCGGAGTCAGTCTGAATAGTCAATTTACGCTTGACTCGAGTTCTTCGACCAGCAGCTTGTTCTTCTCCTTGTTCGATCTTGACAGCCACCAGATCGGAAGAAGTGGGTGGAGCACCTTTAGACTTCAGCAGTGCCAATCCCTTGGGGTTGAGAATTTTGAAGAGACTCAAAGCAGACGGCTTCCCCAACTCGATGTTCAAAGTCTGTAAGAGCTTGCTGAGGGGAACTGCAAAGCACACAGCCTGTTTGGAGGCGATAACCGTTTCAAGCAAGACTCCAAACAAGATTGTAGACCAATTCATCTTCTGTCTCGAGTGAATAGTAACCATGGCCCGGAATTTATCGGCAGTAACAGCGTCATAGCTTCCGGCTTTGCCCAAAAGTGGCTTGCCAACAATCTCGCATAAAACTTGGAAATGAAAGAACATTTCCTTCTTCTTGAATGATGGCTGCAGGCGGTGGCCAAGAATGGATACCTTCCCCTGAAGATCGGTGATAGAGGCCTGAGAAATATGGTCAAACTCAGTCAGTCCGGTGCTGGGAAGACCAAAGGTCTTTGACAGCGTCGACGGAGAGATGTCAAATGATTTTCCCTTGACGGTGGTGGAGATGAATGTCTTTTGAGACACAGCATTTGCAAACAACTCTCGAATCTCCGACTCGTAAACCACCGTTCCGCATTCTAGAAAGTTCCTTAATCCAGAAGACTCTAAGGATTTGAATATTGAGACCATTTTCGGATCTTCAGCCCTGTAGATTTCATTGAACTCAACAGATAGAGAATTGTGAGTGATAGTAGCCATTTGAGTGTAATGAAGAATACGGAGAGTTTGAAAAAAATATTTGATAGTTAGAGAGTAGACAGCAGTAATTCGTAAAAAGTGAAATGAAAGTGAAATGTTCAGCCCGCTAAATAGGAGAGAGAAGACACGTGTCTTTATCTCGATGACTGATATTGAAATAATTCAAAATAAACGGTCAGGATGATAGAGAGATAAGGCGGTTAAAATTGCGATCAGTCCGGGCTGTTTTAAATAATTACTTTATTTAAAGATTTGTTGACCAGACAGATCATGGGATAACGTCAGATTGGACAAAGATCGGTCTGAAAGGTCGGACCGGTCTGTATCTATCTGATCATTGTATTATCGATCTGTGCCAGCATATAATCTTTAAAAGCGAAAAGAAAGATACCTCTAAAACATCAGGATAAGTCTATTAAACCAAGAATTTGACGAAAATAATTAAACTTAGCCTCAGGAAGTGGTTTGGTGAAGATATATGCTGCTTGCTGGTCTGTTGAAATATGCTCGATCCGAATTTCCTTTTTGCCAACATGATCTCGAATAAAATGATGTCTTATATCAATATGCTTTGTTCGAGAGTGCAACACTGGATTATACGTTATAGCAATTGCACTGGTGTTGTCACAAAATATCGGAGATTCAATAGCTTGAATGCCATAGTCTTTGAGCTGGTGTTGAATCCAGAGCATTTGAGCGCAACAGCTTCCAGCGGCAAGATATTCTGCTTCAGCTGTAGATGTGGCAATAGATGTTTGCTTCTTGTTAAACCATGAGATCAATCTTTCACCTAAGAATTGACATGTTCCACTGGTGCTTTTGCGATCAATCTTACAGCCAGCATAGTCAGCGTCTGAATATCCGATTAAGCTGAAATTTGAATCTTTGGAATACCAAAGACCAACGTTCTGAGATCCTTTTAAGTATTTAAGAATACGCTTAGCAGCAATAAAGTGTGATTGTTTTGGATCTGACTGAAATCTAGCGCACATACAGACTGAGAACATTATATCAGGCCGGCTCGCTGTAAGATACAAGAGCGATCCGATCAGTCCTCGATACATCGTTACTTCAACTGCTGTTCCCCCTTCGTCTTTATCTAGCTTGATTGAAGGACTCATTGGAGTTGATGCAGTTGAACAAGTTTCCATTCCGAATCTCTTGAGAAGCTCTTTGGTATATTTGGTTTGATTTATGAAAATGTCATTGCTGAGCTGTTTTACTTGAAGACCCAGAAAGAATGAAAGTTCTCCCATCATACTTATCTCAAATTGTCCCTGCATTAACTTAGAGAATTTCTCACATAATTTGGGGTTAGTTGACCCAAAAATGATATCGTCAACATAGATTTGAACTAACAAAATATGTTCCCCCTTAATAAATTTAAATAGAGTTTTATCTACTGAGCCGATCTAAAAATCATGGTTCAGCAGAAATTGAGACATAGTGTCATACAAGGCTCTTGGAGCTTGTTTCAGTCCATATACTGCTTTATTCAGTAGATATACATGATCTGGAAATGAGTGGTTCTGAAATCCAGGAGGTTGCTCAATGTAGACTTCCTCCTGAAGCTTACCATTAAGAAAGGCACTCTTAACGTCCATTTGATATACCTTGAAGTCTTTAAAAGCAGCATATGCAAGAAATATTCGGATTGCTTCAAGTCTGGCGACTGGTGCAAAAGATTCATCGAAGTCAATTCCTTCTTCTTGTCTGAATCCTTGCGCCACAAGTCTGGCCTTGTTTCTAACCACAACTCCATCTGCGTCTAGCTTGTTTCTGAAAACCCATCTGGTTCCAATAACAGGCAGATCACTAGGCCTGGGGGTTAGACTCTAGACTTGATATTGTTCAAATTGATTAAGCTCTTCTTGCATGGCTTTAATCCAGTTGTAATCAGTCAAAGCTTCATCAAACTTTTTAGGTTCCATATTTGATATGAAAGCAGCATGAGTGAATTCATCCATCATCTGTCCTTTGGTTCTTTTAGGTGCCGAAGGACTTCCAATTACTAGATCGGGTGGATGCCTCTTTGTCCATCGATATCTTGATTCTGGATTATCTGGTCCAGAAGGATGAGTAGTAGCAGCATTATCAGCATCTGCTTTAACATTGGAGTTAAGAACATCCGGATCGGCTCGATCTGAAGGAGCTTCATTGCCTTGATCCGGTCTATCTGGTACTTCAGGTTCCAGTGGATTGTCTCTTGACCTGTTAGCTACAATCTCATCATCACTGTTAGCTTCGAGATGGATATTTTCCATCTGATTTGAAATGATTCCTTGTTACCCTCAATACATAAAGATTCATCAAACACTACATGAACTGATTATTCTACAGTTAAAGTGCAATTATTGAAAACTCGAAAAGCTTTGCTATTAGATGAATATCCTAAGAATATTCCATTATCTGATTTAGCTTCAAATGCTGTAAGATGATTCTTACCATTATTGTGAACGAAGCATTTGCAGCCAAATACATGAAGGTGAGATATTGATGGTCTGTTACCAGTCCATACTTCATATGGAGTAAGATTCAACTTCTTGTTGATCATAGACCGATTTTGAGTGTAGCAAGCAGTATTTACACCTTCTGCCCAGAACTTTTGCGAAATTCCAGAATCAGCAAGCATTGTTCTTGCTGCCTCCTTAAGCGTTCTGTTCCTTCGTTCCGCAACTCCATTTTGTTGAGGAGTTCGAGCGGCTGAAAATTCATGCTTAATTCCTTGATCTTCTAGAAACGATTCACTATCTTGAGTTGAAAATTCAGTGCCTTTGTCACTTCGAATCCTGTCTATGCTTGATGATTTCTCATTCTGAGTGTGTTTCAGCAGCTTGATCAATTTCGGACCGGTCTGATCTTTACTGCTCAAAAATATAGTCCAAGTAAAACGTGAGTAATCATCAATAACAACAAGAGTATACCGCATTCCCCCTAAACTTGTTATTGGTATAGGACCAAACAAGTCCATATGCAATAGTTCTAAACAGCGTGAGGAGGATTTGGCATTCTTGTTTTTGAAGGATGATCTGATCTGTTTGTCCATTTGGCAAGCTTCACAGATCTTATCCTTAGCAAATTTGATCTTGGGCAGACCGACAACTAGATCATGTTTACACAGGCTAGAGATAGTCTTAAAGTTGAGATGATTCAAGTGTTTATGCCATAGCCAGTGTTTATTATCATTTTCGCGATGAAGCAAGTAGGATTATCAGGTTGAGCAAAATTCCAGTTAATCTTATATGTATTTCCATTTCTGATTCCTACAAGCATGGTCATATCGTCTGACGATTTAACAGTGCAAGTGTGTTTGTGAAATTCTACAGCATAACCATTATCACATAGTTGACTTATACTGATCAGATTATAGCATAAATTTTCAACTAACAGCACATCATTGATAGTAATATTACCATGGACAATCTTACCCTTGCCCACGATCTTACCCTTTGAGTTATCCCCGAAGATGATCTTGGGTCCTGTAAGGACCCTAATCCTTAAGTACGGATCAAAGGCCCTAAATAGAGCTAATATAAATTATCAGAGTGAATTAATCGTGTTGAGTCTATGAGCTTTAAGAATTACATGCCAAAATGAGGACTATCAATGGATTAATTACATTCCCCATCAAAAGAATGTTATCAACTATAGTTTTACACTACTCCTAGAGTAGACACTATACAAAAGAATTAATCCTGTCCTTCCTGCCTCAAAAGAATTCTCCACAAGCTCACCACCTCAACCCGCTTAGCCCTTCTATCATGCCAAAAGTGTACCTACAAGGACAACCCCCAAACATGAGCAATAATATCATCCATATTCAACACAATATGAATATAAAGCGTAAATGCATAAAACACAATTAAAACACTTCCTGTTTTCCCATGCATTTCAAAACGCTTCCAGTTTGGTTGTCCCTGTACCATAACTCATGAGTATAATCAATAGATTATTTTTAATGGTCTAGACATGTCATGACACAATACCATCTCATCAATATCAAATACCGGTCACCATTCCCTAGTCTGTCCATCACAATGTATTTTAATGCCCCTCGCTTATTTACATATAGGCGGCATAGAATAACCTCGCTTCAATGGACAAGCGGTACTCCCACCCCTCGCCTCACATTGAGCGGCAAATATCCTTTCCTCGCCCTATATGACAACCACGCTCAAATGTGACATGCGGCGCTCCCACCCCTCGCTTCACATTTAGCGGAACCAAAACAAATAGCGGCAAGCATTAAAATCATCAAGGGATGACCACGACTCATGGGATGTGCACCAATAATCATATGCATCTACAATCATCATGCATAATTCAACATGTATTTGCATCCACAATGCATAATCACATATATACTCGCATCCACAATGCATAAACAATGAGTATATTAGATACATGTACCGTTGGGTGCCCGTACGTCTTCTACGTACCTTTCCAAAATGTAGGATATGGTAGGACTTCAATGCCTTGGCTGTGTTGCCACCTGGGATGGTTCTATACATTCACACAAATCAATATTAGAACCCAATAATAGTCCAATACCAAAAATCCCACAAAAAAATCCAAAAACACCCAATTTGGTGTCTCGCGATCGATCGCCATATAGCCCCGATCGATCGCGAGACCACACTGTCTCGAGCAACAAAAATTTTCAATCCGCGATCGATCGCTGAGTTTGCGCCGATCGATCGCGCCAAACTCGCGATCGATCGGTGAAGGCCACTGCCTCCAGCCCTGCAACTCGCGATCGATCGCTTGGAGGCGCCGATCGATCGCCGAGTCTTGCACATGCGATTTTCGGGCACTATTCACCCTTCTCCTTCCCCAACCCAAACAAACTCATATATTCAAACACCAACCATACCAAATCACTACAAATCTTCAATAAACAACATCACACAACCATAAATCTAACACTCACCCAAAAATAACACCAACTCATACAAACCCATTTTAAAACCCTTCAAACCATTTCAAACTCAAATAAAATACTTCAAAACCAACAATGAGGTATCCATACCTCTTGGGGATCTCAAATCTCCCAATAAACTCCACAAATCCACTTTTTGCAAGGATTTCTCTCCACCCTTAAGTTCAAGAACGAAAATGAGAGAAAAGAAGGGTTTGGGTGGTGTTATTTGGGAAAGTTGAAAAGTAAGAATGAGTGTTGTGGGGGTTTGGGGTAATAAAATAAAGTGGGTTGGGTTAATTAAAAGCATCCCACAAACCCATGGTGTATAAAACACCCCAACATGATATTTTTAAAAGCATTAATCCAAAATGCACCAAAATATCAATTAAACTCATGATTTCCAATTAATTGCTACCCATGGCAAATAAATCATGCTAATAACCATTTTCCAAACATGCACAACATGCATCCTGAAATGCCCTCCCGGGTCACTCTATCATGTGACTAAGCATTTCAACCCATTAATCAAATCCAGCACATAATTAATTACCACCATAATTAATCATATAAACACAATTAATGCTCAAATTTGCAATTAATCATTTTGGGGATATCACAATACTCCCCTACTTATAGGATTTCGTCCTCGAAATCACATGCACTTACCCTCAAAAGAAACTAAACATAAACACATACCAGAGAATAGTTCCGGGTAGTGCTGCACCATATGCCGCTCCGTCTCCCACGTAGCCTCCTCGACACCCCTGCGATCCCACTGAACCTTGATCATAGGTATCACTTTGTTCCGAAGTCTACGGTCTGCTCGATCCAGAATTCTGACAGGCCGTTCCACATAAGACACATCGGATTCTAACTGAACTTCGGAAGGCTGTAAAACATGCGACGGATCCGGCTCATACTTCCGCAACATCGATACATGAAACACATCATGTATACCAGATAAAGAAGGCGGCAGAGCTAGTCGGTAAGCTAAGGTGCCAATGCGCTGCAAAATCTCGTACGGTCCAACATACCTCGGAGACAGTTTCCCGCGCATCCCAAATCGCACAACGCCCCTGAAAGGCGAGATCTTCAAAAAGACCTTATCTCCCAACTGAAATTCCAACGGTCTCCGCCGTTTGTTCGCATAAGCTGCCTGTCTGTCCTGGGCTGCTTTCATTTTCTGCCTTATCATCTTTATCTTTTCTTCCATCTCCCGAATCAATTCCGGTCCTCCGACCGATTTGCGGTCCAAATCATCCCAACACAAGGGTGATCTACATCGTCTGCCATAAAGAGCTTCAAAAGGAGCCATCTGAATACTCGCCTGGTAGCTATTATTATAAGAGAATTCTACCAAAGGCACTGAATCTTGCCAAGAAACATCGAACTCCAAAACACAAGCTCTCAACATGTCCTCGAGCATCTGGATAGTACGCTCGGTCTGGCCATCCGTCTGAGGATGATAAGCAGTGCTCAATCTGACTTCAGTTCCCAAGGCTGACTGAAGACCTTCCCAAAAATGAGATGTGAATCGCGAATCTCGATCCGACACTATGGAAATGGGGATCCCATGCAATCTCACCACATCTCGAATGTACAACTGCGCCATCCTCAAAAAGGTGAAAGTCATGCTATAGGGGATGAAAGGAGCTGCCTTAGTCAATCGATCCACGATCACCCAAATAGCATCAAAGCCTGAAGCACTCCTCGGCAGGTGAGTCACGAAGTCCATGGAAATGTGTTCCCACTTCCACTTCGGTATCTCCAAGCTTCTCAACTCGCCGCCAGGTCTCTGTCTCTCTGCCTTAACCTGCTGGCAGATCAAGCACCTCTTTACAAAAGCAACGACATCAGATTTCATCCTTTTCCACCAAAACTGACCACGTAGATCTTTATACATCTCCCGCCTGGGTGGATGCTAAGTCTGCTACTATGAGCTCGCTCCAAGATCCCTTTACGCAACTCCGGCGTACTCGGAACCACCCAACGGTCACCCAATCTCAAAGATCCGTCATCGGCCACTCTGAATTTCGTTGGTTGACCAAGATGTACTAAAGATAACCACCTATGAACCCCCTGACCTCTGAGCTCTCCTGATGTTCTCATAGATATCTGGCTCAGCTAACAAGGTCGATACATACACAGGTGATGCATCAATGTCAAAATCATAGCCCAGATGGCAATAGGAGGTCATCATGGCTGACAAATGGATGACGTCCTCAGCAGAACTCCTTACTTTCCGGCTCAAAGCATCTGCTGTCAAATTAGCCTTCCCGGGATGGTACTCAATCTCACAATCATAGTCTTTGAGTAAGTCCATCCACCTCCTCTGCCTCATGTTCAGCTCCGCCTGAGTGAATAAAAACTTGAGGCTCTTGTGATCCGTGTATATGGTAAATGAAGTACCATACAAGTAATGTCTCCAAATCTTCAGGGCGAAGGTGATAGCCGCCAGTTCCAAGTCATGGACTGGGTATCTCGTCTCATGCGGCTTCAACTGCCTCGATGCATAAGCTACCACATGTCTATCCTGCATCAGTACACACCCAAGGCCCTGGAGTGATGCATCGGTATACAAACAAATCTGGAGTTCTCCGTAGGGATCACTAACACTGGCGCCGTCGTCAAACGATGCTTTAACTCCTGGAAGCTCTCCTCACAAGCTTCTGACCAAAAGAAAGGTACTCCCTTCTGGGTCAACTGTGTCAACGGCTTGGCAATCTTCGAAAAGCCCTCGACGAAGCGTCGATAATATCCGGCCAAACCAAGGAAGCTCCGAATCTCAGGCACAGAAGTGGGGGCAGTCCACTCCATCACGGCTTCGATCTTCCTGGGATCCACTGATATCCCACTGCTAGAAATGATATGCCCCAGAAACACTACACTGCTCAACCAAAACTCACACTTACTGAGCTTGGCATACAACTGGTGATCTCGAAGAATCTGGAGCACTGTCCTCAAGTGTTTCACGTGCTCTTCCTCGCTTCGAGAATAGATGAGAATGTCGTCGATGAACACGATGACGAACTGATCAAGATACGGCTGGAACACTCTGTTCATCAGACTCATAAAGACCGCTGGAGCATTCGTCACACCGAACGGCATCACTAAGAACTCATAATGTTCATATCGAGTCTGGAATGCTGTCTTCTGCACATCTTCCTCCCTGACTCGAATCTGGTGATACCCGGACCTCAAATCAATCTTGTTATATACTCTGGTACCTTGCAACTGATCAAACAAATCATCAATCCTTGGGAGAGGATATTTGTTCTTTACTGTAGCCTTATTCAGTTGCCGGTAATCGATGCACACCGCATCGAACCGTCCTTCTTCTTCACAAAGAGAACCGGTGCGCCCCATGGCGATACGCTCGGGCGTATATATCCTTTGTCAAGGAGATCCTGCAACTGTTCCTTCAATTCCCTCAACTCCGCCGGTGCCATCCTGTAAGGTGCACGAGAGATAGCGGATGTCCCCGGTAACAACTCGATCCCAAACTCAACTTCCCTAGCCGGTGGAAATCCTGGGATCTCTTCTGGGAATACATCAGCAAACTCTGCTACCACTGGTACATCCTCAACTCTCAATTCCTTATTCTTCCCAGACGTGTCCACGGCATAGATGAGATAGCCCGTGTGGCCACGTTCCAACAGCTGAGTCATCTTGATCGCTGAAATCAACGGAATCTTCGCACGAGAACCGTTGGCATAGAAAGTCCACTGACTACCCAAATCAGGTCTGAACTTTACTGTCTTCTGCCGGCAATCTACCACTGCCTGATATCTGTTCAGAATATCAATGCCCAAGATGCAGTCGAAGTCTGACATACCCAATACGATCAAGTCTGCCTTCAACTCGTTGCCCTCAAAATAAATGAGGCAATCTGCCATGAACTGATCAGCAACGACATTTCTTCCAGTGGGTGTCGAGACAAGGAGAGGCGTGGGTAGAGAAGACGTGTGCATATGGTGTCTCTCCACAAAGCCAACAGATACAAAAGAGTGGGAGGCACCTGTATCTACCAAAATAAAAGCAGGGTACGTAAATAAATGACACGTACCGGCGATCACCTCCTCTGGGGCTGCCTGGGCCTGCTCTCTAGTCAGCGCATACACCTGTCCCTGGGGCGGTCCCACTGTCTGACCTCCCGATGGTCGAGGCCCAAACTGCTGCCTCTGGTGTACAGTCATATCATCAAACCTCGGCCTGTTGCCCTGGAACTCTGACTGTCCTCCCCGGGTGGGGCAATACCGAGCGATGTGGCCCATCTTGCCACAGCTATAACAGGCAGGGCACTTGCTTGAAGAATGTGGTCCTCCACAATTGTCGCACCTCGGCTCTCCCGGCCTATTCCCTTGTGAAGACCCTCGATTGGCGGACCAATTGCTCTTCTTGTTCTCCTGTTTCTGACCAAAGTACCTTCCCACTAAACCGTGCAGATGAAGAGGCACCACGAGGTTTAAATGGCTCTCCCCGGGGCCTCAAGCTGTCATTAGTCTGCCTCTGTTGTGGTACTGGTGGTGGCATAGCACTAGGATAAGCTCCCACTCCAAGCTCAGCAAGCTCCGCCCTTGTGAGAGCATCATCAAACAAAGTTGGGTTATTGGTAATAACCCGGTCATAGAGCTCCGGTCGCAACCCCTTCATAAAACTCCTCATCTTTCCGTGCCCATTAGTGGCAATGTGGGGAACATACCTCAGCAACGAAGAGTACCGCGTGGCATAATCTGACACTGTCATGTTCCCCTGTTTCAAACTCGTAAACTCGTCTTCCTTCGTCTGTCTCGCCGCCGCGGAGAAGTACCGGTTCAGAAACCGGGTCCTGAAGAGTGTCCAATCGATCACAGTACCCAGTGCTCTTAGCTCCAATACAGTGCCCCTCCACCACATTAGAGGTTTCTTTGCTAACTGGAACTCCGCCAGCCTCAGCCACGCTGTAACAGCACAAGGAGCCGACACAAATATCTGCTCAAGTCTTTCCAGCCACTCCTCGGCTTCCTCCCCTGATTCTGTGCCCTCAAACCGGGGCGGGTGGTAAGACAGAAACTGAGTCAAGTTAATCTCACCGGGTAGCAATAACTGAGCTACTGGCTCCATGCCTACTGCTGGTGGAGGTAGAGGGTTCACTTGTCCAACGCTAGCGTTAACACTGCCCACATCGCCAACTTCTTCGTTAAGGTTTCCCGCATTCATAGCAGCCATGCTGTAACACAAAGGTTAACAACAATTCCAAAACAAATATACATGTTATGCCGTTAGATAACAGGAATGATAATAAGCATGTTAGTATAACAGAATATACGTCAACATGCACCACATGTATAAACATGCCTCAAATGTAAGCACCTAGCCAATCATGCTAAGGCTACCCTTCACTCGTTCCCGGGTTCTCTAACCACTGCTCTGATACCACTAATGTAAGGACCCTAATCCTTAAGTACGGATCAAAGGCCCTAAATAGAGCTAATATAAATTATCAGAGTGAATTAATCGTGTTGAGTCTATGAGCTTTAAGAATTACATGCCAAAATGAGGACTATCAATGGATTAATTACATTCCCCATCAAAAGAATGTTATCAACTATAGTTTTACACTACTCCTAGAGTAGACACTATACAAAAGAATTAATCCTGTCCTTCCTGCCTCAAAAGAATTCTCCACAAGCTCACCACCTCAACCCGCTTAGCCCTTCTATCATGCCAAAAGTGTACCTACAAGGACAACCCCCAAACATGAGCAATAATATCATCCATATTCAACACAATATGAATATAAAGCGTAAATGCATAAAACACAATTAAAACACTTCCTGTTTTCCCATGCATTTCAAAACGCTTCCAGTTTGGTTGTCCCTGTACCATAACTCATGAGTATAATCAATAGATTATTTTTAATGGTCTAGACATGTCATGACACAATACCATCTCATCAATATCAAATACCGGTCACCATTCCCTAGTCTGTCCATCACAATGTATTTTAATGCCCCTCGCTTATTTACATATAGGCGGCATAGAATAACCTCGCTTCAATGGACAAGCGGTACTCCCACCCCTCGCCTCACATTGAGCGGCAAATATCCTTTCCTCGCCCTATATGACAACCACGCTCAAATGTGACATGCGGCGCTCCCACCCCTCGCTTCACATTTAGCGGAACCAAAACAAATAGCGGCAAGCATTAAAATCATCAAGGGATGACCACGACTCATGGGATGTGCACCAATAATCATATGCATCTACAATCATCATGCATAATTCAACATGTATTTGCATCCACAATGCATAATCACATATATACTCGCATCCACAATGCATAAACAATGAGTATATTAGATACATGTACCGTTGGGTGCCCGTACGTCTTCTACGTACCTTTCCAAAATGTAGGATATGGTAGGACTTCAATGCCTTGGCTGTGTTGCCACCTGGGATGGTTCTATACATTCACACAAATCAATATTAGAACCCAATAATAGTCCAATACCAAAAATCCCACAAAAAAATCCAAAAACACCCAATTTGGTGTCTCGCGATCGATCGCCATATAGCCCCGATCGATCGCGAGACCACACTGTCTCGAGCAACAAAAATTTTCAATCCGCGATCGATCGCTGAGTTTGCGCCGATCGATCGCGCCAAACTCGCGATCAATCGCTGAAGGCCACTGCCTCCAGCCCTGCAACTCGCGATCGATCGCTTGGAGGCGCCGATCGATCACCGAGTCTTGCACATGCGATTTTCGGGCACTATTCACCCTTCTCCTTCCCCAACCCAAACAAACTCATATATTCAAACACCAACCATACCAAATCACTACAAATCTTCAATAAACAACATCATACAACCATAAATCTAACACTCACCCAAAAATAACACCAACTCATACAAACCCATTTTAAAACCCTTCAAACCATTTCAAACTCAAATAAAATACTTCAAAACCAACAATGAGGTATCCATACCTCTTGGGGATCTCAAATCTCCCAATAAACTCCACAAATCCACTTTTTGCAAGGATTTCTCTCCACCCTTAAGTTCAAGAACGAAAATGAGAGAAAAGAAGGGTTTGGGTGGTGTTATTTGGGAAAGTTGAAAAGTAAGAATGAGTGTTGTGGGGGTTTGGGGTAATAAAATAAAGTGGGTTGGGTTAATTAAAAGCATCCCACAAATCCATGGTGTATAAAACACCCCAACATGATATTTTTAAAAGCATTAATCCAAAATGCACCAAAATATCAATTAAACTCATGATTTCCAATTAATTGCTACCCATGGCAAATAAATCATGCTAATAACCATTTTCCAAACATGCACAACATGCATCCTGAAATGCCCTCCCGGGTCACTCTATCATGTGACTAAGCATTTCAACCCATTAATCAAATCCAGCACATAATTAATTAGCACCATAATTAATCATATAAACACAATTAATGCTCAAATTTGCAATTAATCATTTCGGGGATATCACAGGTCCAGTACATTCTGTGAGTTCAGATAGCAGCTCGATGTTTCCAGTCATGTGACGTGAACACCCACTGTCTAAGTACCAGTCTGATATAAGATTCTTCGGTACCTGTCATCAAACATAATTATTGTTGGTACCCAATCCTACTTGGGTCCAGAACGGATTAGCCCTTTGGGAACCCACACCTGTATCAGCTTTAATGGCTTGTGTGTGTCTGGTGTGCTGTGAGCTGATCTGTTTCGATGTTGTGTGTGATAATGTGTGCCATATGGAAACCTTTGATTCTTGTAAGGTAGTCTATATCTTCGTTGAACTGGTTTTGAGTTAAAGTAATTGGATGGTCTTCCTTGCCTTAGATCTTGCACCTTTAGATTTGGTCTGATAAACACAAAGCTTGCTGATGCCTTTTCTTTGGCTTGGTTAACATACCCAATTCCTCTTTTCAAACCTTGATCCCCGAAGGAGACTCCCGTTTGAATTGTAGGTGCTTCAGTTTCATATACTGTGCTGGATTTAACAAATGTCATTTGTTTGATTTTGTTCTTTACCAGCAACAGTTCAGATTCATCTTTGGTGCAGTCTTTGATATCAAAGCCTATGCCGGTGACATCACCGACATTTCTTTGTACTTCTTGCAATTCTTCCAATGATGCTCTTGATTTTGTCCATGTTTTGAAAATATGAGAAGCTTAGCATTTTGTGTGCTAATTCTCTTGTTTTCTTCATGGAGCTGATCGTAAGAGATTTTCAGCTTGTTCAGCTCGATCTGTAGATTATTGCACTCACCTAGCTCAGAGCAGCTTGGTTTGATGTGCTCATCCATTTGATCATTGGCTTTAGCTTTAGTTTTCTCAAATGATTCAGCTAAGATTCTATAATCATTAGCCATGTCTTGCACTGCGGACATAAGCTCTTCACGTGTAAATTCATTTGAGTCAAGATCGAATACCTCGTCTGTTTGACTCATTTCTTCGTCTGCCATTAGACATTGAATATCTTGTTCGCTTTCGTTGGAAGAGTATTCGGAGCTTTCTGAATCAGTCTGAGCCCACTTGATGTTTCCTTCCTCTGCTACTAGGACCTTTTGGGACTTACCATGATGACTTTTACGATCTTTGTAGTGCTTCTTTTTCTTGTCATCACGATGCCTTTCTTTACGTTCTTCTTTCTTCGGTCTGGTGCAATCTGCAATAAAATGTCCTGTCTTACCACAATTGTAGCAAGCCTGATCATTAACAACATCGTCTTTTCTTGATTTATAATGATGAGAAAGTTTAAAGTTCCTTTTATTCTTAGACATAAATTTACCAAATTTCTTGATAAATAACGACATATCATCATTACTTATATGTTCGATAGATCGATCTGTTGTGGGGGTGGTCTGGTTTGGAATGGCTGCCAGTGCCTTGTTTGGTTTAGAGATGAATGGCTCTGCTTCACCTCTGGTGATCAGTTCGAACTCATAAGCCTTAAGATCTGCGAATAGATCATGAAGTTCAACTTTGTTCAGATCTTTAGATTCCCCCATTGCAATGGTCTTTACATCCCATTCTTTTGGCAAAGCTCTCATTACTTTCAGAGCAATCTCTCTGTTAGAGTATTCCTTGCCCAGACCATTCAGTTCATTGATAATACCAGTAACTCTTTCATCAAACTCGTTTAGAGTTTCTCCAATCTTCATTTTTATGCTCTCAAATTTTTGAAGAGCAACAATCAGCTTGTTTTCCTTGGTCTGGTCATTCCCTTCACATAGATGTGCTATTTTCTCCCAAATTTCTTTGGCAGTAGAGCACATTTTGATTTTACTGAACATATTCTTGTCCAACGTCTTGAACAAGATGTCTTTGGCAACGTTGTCTAGATTTGCTTTCTTTCTTTCTTCATTCGTCCAGAGGGATCTGTCCTTTTCGACCATTTGGGGTTCACCACCAGTAATGGAGGCTGCTGTATTGACTTTCAGAATTTTCATTGGTCCATCAGTGATGAAGAACCACATATCGTCATCCTGTGCTGCCAGATGAGCTTGCATTCTGATTCTCCAATCATCATAGTCTTCTTTTGAGAACATAGGAATTTTGTTGAATGATGCCATCAGCTCAAGTGTCTTTGTGATGATTAAGACAACCTGGCTCTGATACCACTTGTTAGGATCGGTCCGGAGTGTTTAGAGGGGGGTGAATGAACACTCCTATTAAAAATAATCCTTTGTGATTTCTTTCGGATTAGTGAAAGAAATCTGTTTCTTAATCAACTTTTCTGCAGAACAGACCACTGAATGATTTAGTGCGGAACGGTCTGTTCTTAGGCTAGTAAGAACGGCTCGATGGCTTGAATAGTAAAACAAGTGCAGAATGATAAAAGACAGAATATGTTTCTGGAAGTTCGAAGGTGGTGTAATCCTTCTACGTTTCCCCTTCTTCCAATTAAGGAAGGAATCCACTAGAAGACTTTGATTTATACAATCCTGTTGTACCAACCCAATTCAGCTGGATTTACCTCACTACCAGACTGAAACTCCTAGTTTCTCAATCTGTTCAGACACACTCTGTCTGACAGTTACAATTGATTCTCACTTCTTTATCTTAGTACAGAATACAAAAGATAGACTAATTTAGTCTATGCACACAATGATCCTAAGATGATCAAATATTACAATATGCTTGTGCTTATGAAGATTTTCAGCTCGAGAATGTCTGAGCTTGTAAGTTTGTGCTGTTTTGCTTTCTTTTTGCGTTTTTCGATTTTTCAGACTCTCTCTTGAGCTCTTCTGTTGCATCCTTATATAGTTGCATGTACCAACGACATTATTTCCCTTTATGTGCAACTCTTGACTCTGCTCAAACTCTGAGTAGGCTGCAGTCTTATTCTTTTGGGTACTTGCCATTCTGGTTTATGCTTTCGGCGACTGTCAGGTAAGCTCTTCTTTGTCTTCTTACCTTTTATGGTAATCTTCAGTCCTTGGTCTTTTTCAGCATTAATTGCAACATTAAATGCTTTAATAAATAGCCGTTAATGATTCGGACTGAAGAGCAAATCTTATTCAGCCTTGTTTGCTCTGATCTGATAATAGTTAAGATCGATCTGAAGCTTCGATCTGGTCAGGCTGATTTCCATCGATCCGATCTGATTTTCGATATACCATATCAGCTTGATCTGCTTTGAGCGATCTATCTGGTCAGTCTGATTTCCCTTGATCCGTTCTGATTTGTTTTGTCATCTTTAAAATCCGGAACTAACAATTTCGTTCGGGCTTGAACCTACAGGATTGGAACATAAGTAAGTGGCTCCAATATTGTCACACCATAAGATAGGTGGTGAAGAAATCTTTAAGCCAATTTCAGAAAGAAGTGATTGGAGCCAACAAAGTTCTGCAGCAGTGTCAGCTAGTGACTTGTATTCAGCTTCTGTGCTACTATGAGCAACTGTGAGTTGTTGTTTACATCGCCAAGAAATGAGATTTCCACCCAAGAAGATGCAGTAGGCACCTACGGATCTACGATCATCGCGATCAGTCGCCCAGTCAGAATCCGAAAAGGCTTGAATTGTGAAGTTATTGGATTTGCCAAAGAATAATCCCACAGAAATGGTGTGTTTGAGCCGTTTCACTGCCTGCCAATGTGGTTCCAAAGGGTTATGCATAAATTTACTAACTTTGTGGATTGCAAATGCAAGATCGGGTCTAGTGAATGCCAAGTATTGTAGACTGCCAACAACTTGTCTATAAAGTGCGGGATCATTGAACTTGGTTCCTTCAGTGGCAGAGAGGCGACATGTGGTAGCCATAGGGCTGGCACATGGTTTGGCGGTAGCCATGTGAGTGCGTGTTAAGATATCAGCGACATACTTGCGTTGAGTAAGATATAACCCCGTAGTGGAACGTAATACTTCAATTCCCAAGAAGTAACCCAAATTGCCAAGCTCTTTAACAGGGAACTCGGAATGTAAGGATATAATAACATGGTTGATGGCAGATTCAGAATTACCGGTGATGATAATATCATCAACATAAACAAGCACCATAATAACCACACCAGCTTGTCGTAAGATGAAAAGAGAAGTATCAGATTTGCTGTCAAGAAATCCATTGGTTCGAAGTTTGTCAGACAGGCGAGAGAACCAAGCACGTGGGGCTTGTTTTAAGCCATAGAGTGACTTGTGTAATCTGCAAAGATGATGAGGAATTTGAGGATGAATGTAGCCTTGAGGTTGAGCCATAAAAATCTCCTCTTCCAGTGTGCCATGTAGGAACACATTTTGGATATCAATTTGTTTGATGTGCCACTGATTTGTAACAGCCAAGGACAGGATGATTCGTATTGTAGCAGGCTTCACAACTGGACTGAACGTGGCATTAAAATCTACACCTTCTTGTTGATGAAAGCCCTTGGCCAACAATCAGGCTTTGTATCGTTCGATGGAACAATCAGCAAATCTTTTTACTTTGTATATCCGGCGGCAACCAACAATATTCACATTTGGTTGGGAAGGTACTAGAGACCATGTTCCATTGCGTAAAAGTGCATCAAACTCGGTATTCATTGCAGCACGCCGTCATGGGTATTTAACTGCCTCACTATAACGCGATGGTTCAACATCAACAGATGAGAGCGTGCTGATCAATGCATGAGGAAGAGGATATCGAATAAAATCATCAGATGTAGGTTTTGGCTTAAATATGTTGTTTCTTGATCTGGTAACCATACCATGTGTTCGAGGATGATCAGTGGTGAGAGTAGGACTCACATCTTGATGAGACAATGTTCCTGGTGAGACAGACACAGGTATAGCAGAGTCCATAAGGGATGACGAAGTGGGGGGAGTAGTATGTTGAACCGGAGAGCCAGTAGTTGTACCTGTAGAATGAGATACTAAAGGAACACAAATGTCATTAGGAGGATTCATATCAGGTTGTGTGGCAGTGGGATTGAGAGTTGAAGGTAAGGTGACATATGAAGGAGAAGGAGTCTGAGAAGGTGAAGGAAAAGGGGGACGAGGAGTGTAAGGAAACAAAGTTTCATCAAAGATAACATGACGAGATACATAAATACTCCCAGTTGATAAATCAAGACACTTGTACCCATGATGATTAACACTACAGCCTATGAACACGCATGTTTTGCTTTTAAATCCAATTTATGTTTGGTATATGGGCGAAGATTAGGCCAGCACGCACAACCAAAGACACAGAGGAAAGAGTAATTAGGAGTTTGATTGTGTAGTTTAGTAAAAGGTGACACGTTGTTTAGAATAGGTGTTGGTAAACGATTGATTAAGTAGGTTGCGGTAAGAAAGGCATCTTCCGAATAATTTAATGGTAAGTTCGAATGGGCGAGTAGACTGAGACCAATTTCAACAATATGTCGATGTCTACGTTCAATGGAACCAATTTGTTGGTGAGTATGAGGGCATGGAAGGCGATGATCAATTCCATTGTTTTGAAAATAATTGTGTAGTTGACGGTACTCGCCACCCCAGTCGGATTGAATGGCCTTAATTTTACGTTCAAAAAGTTTCTCAACATAACATTGAAAACGAAGAAAGACATTCTCAACATCAGATTTTAATTTGATGGGAAATAACCACAAAAATTTAGAGTAATTATCAAGAAAACTGACATAATATCGTGCACATGTAGTAGAAGCTACAGCGGAAGGACCCCATACATCCGTAAAAATTAAATCCAACGGAAAGTGAGAAACAAATTTAGAATTATTAAAAGGCAATGCATGACTCTTGGCTAATTGGCAATCGGGGCACACAGAGTGACTCTTTATCAACTGGAAATTTATTGAAAGAGAGAATACGATGAACAATTGGAGAAGCAGCATGACCAAGACGACGATGCCATTGATCAAAGGAGATACGAACACTGGAGAATGCTTGAGGAGGTGACTGGTTGGTGAAACGATACAAGCCATCAGTGACTTGACCTTGGTGGAGGACATTGCCCGAGTAATCCTTCACAAGAAAATAACGGTCATGGAACTCAAAATACACATTATTATCAACGCAAAATTTCTGGACAGAAAGAAGATTTTTCTTAATATCTGGAACAAGAAGAACGTGTTTTAAGATAAAAGAACGAAAATGAGAATGAAGAGAAGAATTGCCAGTATTGGTGATATGTAAACCTTGACCATTACCAACTTGTAGTTGGTCTGTTCCAGTGTAGTCATCATTCTTTAGGTTCAAAGTGGCCATATCATTGGTGATATGATGTGTTGCACCGGTGTCTGCATGCCAGTCACTATCCCAAGAACCATTGTTGGTGGCAACGAACGCTTGTTTGTTTTGGGCAGAAGGAGACTCATTGTAAGTGATATCAAAACGATGATAACATTTACGAGCAGAGTGGCCATTTTTACCACATAGTTGGCACACAACAGTAGGAGTAGGTGACATGTCACTGCGAGAATTAGGAGAGGAACCCCAGCCCCGAGAGTTGGTATGACGACCTCTGCCGCGATAGCCACCACGACCCCTATTATTGTATTGTTGTTTCTGAGAAAAGTTTGCCTCAGGTAAAAAAGCAGGAGTGGACATATGACGACGAGTGAGACGAGATTCAGTGATGATGAGAAGCGAGTAGACTTCTTCAAGTGTGATAGGATTGGCGAGCATAGACCGATGATACAAAACTATCATAATCATGTCCTAAGCCAGCAAGGACGTAGGAAATGATATCATCACAAGTGAGTGCTTGCCCAGCCATAGCAAGGTCATCGGCCAACTGTTTGATCAAGAGGAAATAGTCATGAGCAGATTGACTGCCTTTCTTGGCATTGGCGAGTTGCGTCCGTATTTGAATGGTGCGAGCACGAGATTGAGAGGAGAAATTGGTTTCAAGTGCACGCCAAACTTCATGAGATGTGGTATAGGAGACAATCTGGGCCAACACTCCCTCAGTCATGGAAGACATGAGGGTGCTAAGTATGAGACTATCTTGGCGTAGCCATTGAGAATGGGCAGGATTGAGAATCTGATTTACCTCTGTTGTATCTGTGTTTGTAACAGCAACGATTGGTGGTGGAATGGTATGAGTACCATCAAGAAACTGATAGAGATCCTGACCACGGAAATAATGCAAAAGTTGTGCACGCCGAAGTGGATTTTGTATTTGTTAGTTTGATTGAAACAATAGTGGAGAGTGGAGTGATTGCAGGCACGGAGGAAAGAATATTGGCTAGGTTTTGAGAAGAGGAAGGAGAAGAAGACATGATGAGACGCGAGTCTAAGAAGGCTTAAACTGATACCATGTAGAATAAACGAAAGCTAGCAGAATACGCAATATACAATCGTATTGCTTGAAGCAGATTGAATTCAATTGAATAAGATTTGTGTACATCATTGAGCTATATAAAGAATAAATACAACGTGATCTGATAAGATCAAATCTGCTAATAACAAGAATTTACAAAAGTTCAAATGCTAGCTAATGATAGGATTGGATAATGTTAAGTCCTTCCTCCTGAATATCTTCTAGATTATTTGAATGGTTGTTGAAGTTTGTTATGGTGAGATCCATAGAATCTTCTACAGCATGACCTTTATTGTATGTTGGTCACGCCAACTGGGTTGGAGTGACCATTATTTTATATGGCACGCCAACCCAGTTGGCGTGACACACTGAAGACGCCATTTGAGGTGATATCTAAGGTTAGTTTTTAAATTTGGGGTTATTTTGATAATTGTTGATTTAGTTGGGGTTTATTTAGTTAAAAAACCTAAATTGTAACCTTTTTTGTTAGTTCAATAGTTATTGTTATTGTTTTTGTATATATATATTTTTTTTTTGTGTGCAAAAAGCATGCTCTTACACCTTCGGTGAAGACTGATTGTTCATTCGGGACTCTTGGTACTTTATTGTTTATTAGTTTTCGGATGCAAATTTTGAGGATGTCTGGCCATACTTATTATAAAGACTTTATAAGCTCTACGAGATTATTATTAGTGAAAATTACACAAAATATCTTATAATGTGTTCCAAATTTCATTTTGCAACCGTTGTTTGAAAAATTACAGTTTACATACTCAACTTACATGAATTGTAACACTTTGCATGATATTGACTCGATTTTGTATTTTTATCGCAGATTTATCGCCGAATTCAATCATCACCTAACATACAAAAAATGAAATTTTGACACCCTCAATATTAATTTTGATTTTTTAAAAAATTTGCAATAACTTGTTTAAGTTGATCTAAGTTTGAATATGCAAGGCGGTGCTTAAATGCAGCGATAAACTTTCAATTAAAACATAAAATCGAGTCAAAATGATGCAAAGTGTTGCAATTCATGAAAGTTAAGGATGTAAACTGTAATTGTTTAAACAATGGTTGCAAAGTGAAATTTGGACCAAACAATAGGATGTTTTTGGTAATTTTCTCTTATTATTATTAGATAACAATTTTCTCCCAAGTTGTTCCAATAAATAAGCTCAAAGAGCTTCTATGATGTTTCCTTAAGAATGCATGGTCGCTTTACAATCAAAAGAGTCCATAGCTCCTAATGTCTTGGTTTGAAAACATATCAAACTTTATTTTGAAATTTTTAACAACCAGTAATATACATCTTATTATAAGCTCTATTTCATCTGGGGTCCTAATCTTTTACCTAAGGCCATACTAGTTAAGCTTCTTGTTTCTAATGCCCATTTTTTGTCTCAGTCGTCCTTCGTGGAACAAAATTTCTTGTTTCCAAAATGTTCTTGATAGCTCTCTGTTTGTTCGACTGCATTTTGGCGGAGCTTTATATGTAATTTGTGCATGACCTCTGATATATTGATATCTAATTGTTGGGTTTTTTTAGTTTTAGTGTGTTGCATTTCCTTACTGTTTACTTTGTCATGTTCTTATTCCATCTTAATGATAGCCTTTTTAATGTCAATATATATAATTTATACTATTCTATGAAGGAAGAGGTCTTGAGAGTAACAAATTTGGTATTTTTAAGTGTGTGGACAAAAATATCCCCTTCACTTGATAAAAATTTTGACATCTGTGGACTGTGATAGTAAATTACTTGAATTTATTCATTTATCTAACAATTATGACAATATATATTCCTAAATTATTTATTCTCTCACTTCAATGTTATCTGCAAATTTAATCTCACATTTGGTCTCATGCATTTATTTTAACCTACTTATATTACTATATATATTTAAATTTATTCTTTATAGCAAAAAACATATGTTTTTAAAAAAATAATAGTTATATATGAGCGACGCATGTGTTGAGTAGCTAGTAATTAAATATCTTTCTATCATCCTTCATCAAGAAACATACTGGCGTAGTTTTTTTTTTTCAAGCATCAAACCAGAGCTAATATTAAAATCACTTACAGGTACAATAATTACAAAGATCAACTATAGGCAATTACCAATAGACACACATACATAGATATCGAGAATTAGAGTAAATAAATGGTATAATGGTTATTTGTTTCACAGCATAAGTGCACGAGCTTGACCAAGAGAATCCAGCGACCACCCAAGCGAATTTGGATCCCCACAAACCAATTCGTTGAGCGCGAAATCGTAAAAGGAAACTGTCTTTCAAGATATGCGAATGTACATGGACGATTAAACGAGAGATAAAAAATGATAAAAGTCCAACAAACACGCAAGCCCTGTATCCAAATCCCCATAAAAAAATTCAAAATATTACATTACACACACACATATATCCCTTGGTTGACACAAGATTTTGTAAAAGTTATGTAGTCTAGCTCTCTCTCTCACACACGAATGCTCGTTCTCGTAAGTTAGAAATGTCAGACGCTTATCACCCCACCCCACCCCACCCCACCCCCAACTCCATGGTCTACTTTTCTCAATCTGCATATTTGCCTTTTTAGTAGTTGTAGTCTTTTTTATCAGTATTTTTTTATGGGTGTAGATACTTTTTAATTCAATGTATTTTATAGATCAATATGTCAAGTATTGTAGCATGTTAGATCTTTGACATATTCTCAATCCAAGAAATATAAGGATTAACTCGTGGGTTCACTCCTCGAATCAAATGGTAAATCCTGAAAGTCATTCCTTGAGAACATTGATCTTTGCAGCATTGATTCAAAGGGAATCGTCAAACTTTATGATATATCAAATAGAATGCGTGCTTGATGGATTTGTTTTTTTTTTGTAAAAGTTCATATATGTCATCATGTATAGATCTGGTAAAACAAATACGGAAGCAGATGTCTCAAGTTTATCAGCCTCTTTGTTAGCTACAACCAGTGCAAAGGTGGTGAGATTTGATTCTTTAAAGATAGGCATGCTGATCAGACAAATGAACAAAATGCAACAAGGAGTTTGTTATCGACCTCGTTCAATATAGGTTTTTTGTTTGGAGGAACACAACTAATCATATAATGGGGTCCATATCATGACATCATTTCACCCCTACGGACTAATTATATAAAATGTACATGATGTAGTAAATCGGAATACAAATACATTTATAATCGTTACAACTTGACAAGAAACTAAACCAAAAGAAAACATATAGTGAAAAGTATACATAAACTTCAAATTGAGTAAGAACCAAGTTTGGATTTGAGAGAGTATTTGAAGAAAAGATTTGAAATTTATCTTTTGGGGATGTATTTGATATTTCACTACAATGATTTAAAAAATAACTAATTAAATATTTAACATCCATTATAGAATGAATTTATCCAATCAGATAGATGAATTTGTTATTATGAATTTGAAATCCTTAGCTTTAAATCCATCAAATTAAGAGTGATGGATTTAGAGCTAAGGATTTCAAATCCAACACACTTGTTTGGGTACAACTGAATCATTTTGTCTCTTACATTTTTAGTTTATATATTAACAAATGTAATGGATTCTTTTTCCTATAAAACTGGGGTCAATTGAAATTCTCCTACAAATCTTTTATTCTCAAATTCGAATACTTTTATCCAAGTTCCTACAAAATGAAGCCATATGAAATCCTCATACAAATCTTTTTCTCAATTTCAAATCCTTTGTACCCAATTGCTACTAAGGCAATTTGATTTGCCACTATTTCAAAGTCAGTACGGTTCTTCATCAACTAACTTCCTTAAAAAATTGTCTAGTCTTCTGTAGTTAACAAGGACAAGGTGCTTCAAAACAATCAAATACAGAAATATTTGCTATGAAACAAGCCTTTAGCCCCACATTCATGAGAAAAAGAATCAGGTTATATATGTTGTATGAAAACACACCTCTTTTGAATCTTGAAATTCACCGCCTTTTCTTCCGCGGAGTTGTCTCATATGGGGGAAGAGGAATCCCAAACACCCAATCAAGAACATTGAGGTACTTGGATCGGAATACGTCCCTCTCCATGGCATAACAGTGCATGATTATTGCAGTAGATATGCTAAAGATCAACACATCAGCTCTCTTGAAATTTTTTGATGGAGTAAAGTATCCTAAGTCGGACATGCAAGTGAAGAAGCTTTCAATTGCTCGTGCAAGGCAATATAGAGATATCTCTATCCTTCTGCTCTTCTTCTCAATTACTAGAGCTAGACCAGTCAGAAACTGTTCAACGGTACATAAACAAAATGCATAAGTTTGTGTGTTTTTGGACTCTCCACTCAAGAACCAACTAGCTGTTTATTTCCCCCAAGTTTCAAAATCAACAATTTAGAGTATCACTGTATCATTATTCACTGCATCATATCCACAAAACATATGAGTGCGCGCCCCAGCCTATTCTATCCACCTCTTTATCTGTCATACTCGTTGTATTGTGATTTGTTTTTAAAAGTTTCAAACTGGATAACCACAACTTCATTCATATTAGTCTAATTAACATTCTTAATTTATTTTACTAAAAACATCATTTACAAAGAAACATCAGGAATACCTTGTGAACCGAGTTTCAAATATCTCAATCACTATAGAAAAAAATAAAATAAAAAAATTCAAATAAAAAGTTTCCACACCATCTAAAAATTTCTTATTGAATAAGCTTTTTAAGAAAATCTTTTGATAACTACTTTTAAAAAAATTTGGGGCTCGTTATAGAATTATCAATCAAAGCCTACAATAACCTCTTGGACATTCATGATTATTTTTTTTCCATTCACAAAAAGTAAAATATAATCTATTTACCGTTCCAATTGCCACCAATGGAAAGTTACACTTCTTGAAAATCCTGAACAGGAAGCATGTCCATATCCTATGGGAAGCAGAAAAACTATAAGACAACGAGTATAACAAACGATCACTATAGTAACCATAAAGAATAAGAATGACAAATGGGGGATGGCCTGAGAGTGATGGACATGGGTGGAGGCCGGATTTGAATTTACACATCACGATACTTCCTCCCATGATTCCACAATATCGATTTCAAACTGTTTATGGAATGGTCTGGATAGCTTCTTAGCAGTACAATGGACTACATTACTTTCCAATAAATCTTTGCGTTTATATGATTGATGGTATGGTTTACCTCTCCACTTGTTGCTCCTTATTTTATATGTTAGATATTTACAGTATTTGGCACCAGTAAGTCTCTATATGCCATCTTAATGGTCACTGGTTACACCCATAAGTTGAACTTTAATCATTTCTCCCTCATTTTTTAACAGAAGCCACGGTGGTTGGCAGCTTGATGCAGGGGTGGAAATGAGTCTAGATGACTGTCCATTTTTTTGTGCTGCTTGAATTATAATAGAAGTCCATCCAAACAAGAGCTAAGTTCAAATTTTAACTACCTTGGATAGATTTCAGTTGAGAACAACAAAATATGTATGGATATCCGGACAGTACAAGAGAGGTTTAGAACACACATTTCTGTAATTATTATCTCTAAATTCAAAACTTACCAGGCAGATGAACAGTACACAGAGAGAAACAAGCTTGACCTTGCAGTACCAAAGAGACCTTTCCATAAAATTGTATACGGCCTGGGAAACATTCAACAAAGTTAAGAGTACAACCTTGGGTGTATAAACAGGAGATATCCTTGCCTAACCACTGCCAAGGTCCAGATCACTCTTCAAAAATTTGAAGAAAAAAAAGAACATGGCAGATTATAACTTTAAGCTGTGATTAATGTCAATCGGAAGAACCAGAGTATGATTTAGAAAGGGAAAATAAAGAACCTAATACTTGAAACAGTGAGAGGGTACCGAAGGAGGAAAGATAACTAATGATTCTCTTAAAACAAATATCATAATCGGATAATCTACAACTTGTAAGATTATACGGACACTTCTCTCTCTTGACATCTAGGCTTCATGTTTTATAGCTCGGACACAGTTTACATTTAATGAAAATAAATTGCTCTAAACTAAAGGTGATTTACAGTAAAGGAATCCAAAGAGAAATGTCAGTCAGTATCACAGAGCCTTGGTGCAAGGAACAAGGCGGGGGCGCGCTTTATTGCTAGAATCTGAATATGTGAAGAAACTTTTCATCATATATAATACATTATGTACTTTACTGATTATATCCATTAGCGTATAAGCGTGACATACTATTTCCACACTGAAGGCGTGCTTAAAAAATGGCCTTGGGCCTTTAAAGTGCACCAAGAATTGGGCTTTACTGTTAAGGCGCAGGCTTCATTAAAGGATTGCATAATCCTGTATCAAGTCGCAAAGGCAGAGCCTCGATTAGTCTTCCGTCCAGTTGTGCACTTTGTGGACTTTTAATAACTATGGGTTACTTAAGTTAGCAATTCAATTATGCGAGTCCAAGTAATTAGGTAGTATCCCTATGGATCGTTCCTCACAGATGAGCAAGAAACTATGGAAAGGAACATAGAATTGGGTGGGACACAGGCCTGAAACGAATCGATCAAAATAAATACACCATATCGCAAAAAATCAAGTTGAGTTACCTCTTCAGGACTCCTTGGCGATGAACAATCAGTGCAGGAATTAAATACACTGGAAGATAAACCGGCAGTGCTCTTTTATACGCTTGAAGAAGAAAGGAAAAAAAATGTCCGACACATGCTTGACCTCCATGTATTATCTGCATAAATTAAATGTTCAAAAAAAATTTCTAGCTTTGCTAGGAGGTGAGGAATGAGATGGTCCACAAGAGTTCAAAATTTGACAAACTTAATTGAGATATAGGGTACATGGTAAAAGAGTGGTTCTCGGAGCAGGCACACACATTTGGAGAGCGCAGATGGGGTATTATTTGTAAAATTGGTGACAGCATGTGTAATCTACATTAAGAGCTCTAAATTTAAAAAAAATAAAAAAGAATTACAGTTTGGCGTGGAAAAGAGGATATTGAATATCTGCAAGATCATTATCCTGATAAAACAAAGGCTTGTCCAATCAGATATGGGAAATTCAATGAAATCAAACTGAAAATGAACCATTCTAACTGCAACAACAACAACTAAGTCTTTAATCCCGATGAATTGGGGTATTCTACATTCTAACTGCAATGTCATGTAAATATCAAACAATCATATAAACTCAGATTAAAGGTTAGAAGATCAGATAACAGAGAAATTATATATGTAAGAAAATCATATTAATCTCAGCATACCGAGCAAGGTACTTTCATTGTCGGATCCAGTTTAATGTCAACTCCAACAGACTTGTAGAATTTTTCTATCGCTTCCAAATTGGTGAAAGGTAGACCACATGCAATCTCTCTAACCCCCTTCAGAATGGCAGGGTCCTTTGCTCCATGTTTATTTAGAAATGACTTATAAGATAAGGGCAAACTATCTTGCTTCAATATATAAGCTGACCTAAAATTAAATCCAACTGTCTACCATAAGAAGTGTGCTCTTAGAAAATGTATTATGTATATATTTTCAAGTGAGTATAAGACATTAAAACATATCCTGTTGTTAGGTCTTCCAAATATAGGCAAACAAATATGAAGGTTACATTTTTTTAGGGTAAGAATCATCATTGCGATGGAAAAAGTAATTGTAATGCGAACAATAATCATTCCAAGTTTGCATTCCACAGCAGACCGAAAACTCTTCCGGCACTCTTTCTTCCAACTTACAGGTTACATCCATGTTGCTTTTGTGAAATTAAGATGGGAGTATGCTGATACTATGCAAATTTTTTTCAATGATAATATGCATGACATGCTATATGCTCACTAACCTTACTGCACACAACATTTATCAAATGTAAATACATTTCACTCGAAAACGCCAGAAACCCTATCGAGCAATATGTTTCGCATGCACATTCAACTTAAGCAAGCTTGTCATGAAACAGAGAAGAGTTGAACCCTGATCTAGGATGCCTTCTAGTGCACATGCATCTGTTTTGATTAACGGCAGCCCAACAAAGGAATTTTCGCTACAAAGAGGATTAAGACAAGGAGATCCACTCTCTCCTTTCCTTTTTGTCATTGTGGCAGAGGCTTTAAGTAGAATGATTGATAAGGCTGTTCAGATTGACCTACTTTCGCCACTATGGATTGGGGAGGATGAGGTACAGATCTCCCACTTACAGTTTGCGGATGACACACTGTTGCTGGCCGAAGCAACGGTTAAAAATGCTATCTCATTCAAAGCTATATTGGGGAACTTCGAAATGCTGTCAGGGCTGAAAATTAACTTTCATAAGAGCAGTCTTTTCGGGCTGAATCTGGAACAGTCAAGGGTAGAGAAACTGGCAGCTTTATTGAATTGCAACGTGGGGGCCACACCGTTCACATATTTGGGGCTACCAATTGGTGGTAATCGAAATCGAAAACGTTTGTGGGAACCGGTAATTGAGAAATTTCGGAAACGACTGGCAGTTTGGGATGATAAGAGTGTGTCATTTGGGGGTCGGTTAATCTTGCTCAATGCCGTGTTGACTTCCTTACCAATCTACTTTTTTTCCTATTACCGTGCTCCAAAAACAGTGTTATCAAAATTGAGATCAATGCAAATTGATTTTCTTTGGGGGGGTGGGGAGAGTGGCCGGAAAGTAGCTTGGGTAAAATGGGACGACGTCTGCAAAACAAAATCGAATGGGGGGCTGGGGGTTCGCAACCTAGAATCTTTCAACAAAGCGTTATTGGGAAAATGGGGCTGGGAAATGCTGAACAATGAGAATTCGCTGTGGAGTCGGGTAGTTAGGTCTAAATATGGGGTTAGTGGTCAGAACTTATTAAATCTTGGGGATAATCGGGGTAGGCGAAGGTCTTCGATATGGTGGGGAGATGTATTGAAATACTCAGTTCAGGACACGTCGGGATGGTTCACTGGGGGGTTGAGGAAAAAATTGGGGAATGGTAGGGGGACTAAATTTTGGAAGGAGGTCTGGGTAGGTCATGAGAGTTTACAAAATAGATTCCCAAGATTGGCATTAATAGCTAGAGATAGGGATGTCTTAGTGGGGGATATGGGTGAGTGGATAGGGGGGTCATGGGTGTGGAAATGGGATTGGCGACGAGATCTATTTGCTTGGGAGGATACTTTATTGCTTGATCTTTTATCTTGTTTGGACAGGTTGCAGCCACGATCGGAGGGAAAAGACTTTTGGACTTGGACAGCGGACGAGACAAAAATTTACACGGTGAGATCGGCTTATACACGCATTCAACAAGAAGTAGGTGCAGAAGGAAATGAAGCCATGACTTACAAGTCAATTTGGAGGACGTGTGCACCAACAAAAGTGGCGGCGTTCGTGTGGAGGGTGATCAGAGACAGGATCCCGACTATAACGAATCTCCGTCGAAGAAATATTTTTGCTGGTTCGGTTTCGGAAGAATGTGTTCTTTGCCATGATCATCAAGAGACCACAACACATATGCTGTTCGTTTGCCCGGAATCTCATAAGTTGTGGATGAAATGCTATAAATGGCTGGGAATTTCAACAGTTCTCTCGGCGGATCCAGTGGACAGGCTATTGCAACACATGGGAATGTGGAAGCATACCAAGGGACAGAAGGCGTGGATGACTATCTGGGAAGCAATCATTTGGACCATTTGGCTGCTGCGCAATAATCTAATCTTCCGTGGAGCTGATGACATCAAGGGAGATTTGTTAGAATTAATCATTTTTAGATCATGGTTTTGGATTAGTAATAGAGGAACTCATACATTGGGGACCTCGTTTTGGGATTGGAGACATGAGCCTCGAATTTGTTTATTAGCTATGCGTAGTGCTGCTCAAGGATAGGCTGTGTGGTTTTGTTTTTTAAGTTATTTGTATGACTTTATCTAGTACCTCTGGTACTTATTATATTTTATTATCTTTTCTCTGAAAAAAAAAAAAAAAAAGTGTACAGAGACAAAATGTATAAATCAATTTGTCAAGGAAGGATAAAATTTAACTGAAATTAGAGCCATTATGTTCTTTTCTAGCTTCAATACAAGCCTGCGTAAGATGCATAAACCATATTTCATTAAAATCCAACTGATCCTGTTCATTTATGCAGTAACACACATATAGGAGAACGCATCTGCAAAACTTGGCACATTTAACCATAATCCTCTTAAAAAGTGCAATCCAGAAACATACGAGACAGTTTTCTTATCAAAGTCAGCTGCTGAGCTTAACAATGAACCTCAATCATCACCCTAATGAATAAGGTATAATCAAGTTGATTACATTCAAAATCTAGCCCAAGTGCCTAAAGTTTCCAATATAGGCCTCTTATGTGTGTAGACTTCCTAAAAATATCAGCAAGGTTATACTGACATGGGTCTATATAATCCATGCGTACAAAAACTAATATAGAAATTGAGAGAATGAAAAGTTGCTAACATAAAAGGAAAAAACAAATGGAAATTCACGACATTAAAAATCGAAATACAAAACAACTGTGTTGGCAGTGATATGGAATCCTTACAGAATCTGGGAAGAGGAGAGACACATGAGGAGAATATCTCCATGTGACCATGTGAGAGGCTTACGTATATACCCAAATCTCTTGCTTTTTATCCCACATCGCGAAGCCAACACAGTGGCACGCATGAGAATGTAAATTGCCAAGCTCGTGTGCTGCGTGTTCAATCCAGTAAGTAGTATCGATGGCCCTGCAATTGCCCCTGCAAGCAAAGCTCTCCACTTTGCAGTCCTAATATTAAGATTTTCAACAATCAATTGAAGATCCAATGCATCAATGCATAAGCTTCGGCTTACCAATACAGGCCACTTAATCAAAAATACCATTCCTGCTACATAAGATAGCAAATCTAGAAAAAGGAAGAAATAAAACAAATTACTGAGGCTAATTGTGGAGGTTAAGAAACATGCCTTCGATGACCACCCAAAGAAGTAATAATTTCATCCACAGACACAAATGTCCCAGCAAATGTACCAAGAAACAATCCATATCTCAAAGTTTCTTTCAAAGCCAACACCACATCGGCACTACCTGATGACATTTCTACTTTCCTGGAAAAAAACACAATATCTCTGACGAATGAAGAAGTTTTTATTGACGACTGTAGCACACATGAGCACGATTAACAAATTCTACCAAAACCCAATCACGTGCACGATAATTTAGTGCATCTTTATATACAGCATTACATCTGATCTTTATTCCTTCAATAACACAAAAAATCAGAGGAATTATTAACGTGTTCATCGCCTGAGCAGTGACATACAGTAAATTCAGTTCATTGAAGTGCATTTCCGAATTCAATTTCAGTCAAAATTCGTGGAGCCAGATACGACCTAACTAATCACAATGTGTATTTTAAGCATGAAAATAATTATTATCAAACCAATGACAAAAGATGACAGACAAACTATCGTATTGAAACCAAAAGAAACATAGTAAGTATTTAAATTCAGATCCAAACACCAGTGAAAAATAAATAAAAAGGTAAATTAAAGCTCGTATAAGAGAATACCTGGATGTAGGTAGTGATCGGCGGCGGCGAATGCGAGAGAGAAGAGCGAAGAGAGCGAGGCCACCTTTGAGGCCGGCGCCGATAGAAAAGCCTTTAACTGAAGCCGTGAATACACGCCACAGCTTATCGTAGTCCTGAACCGGATACGAGTCGAAGCTAAGCAAAGAGCAGGACGACGCCGAAAACGGCAGGCTCGACGTCGACGATCGTTTCCGCCGGCAGTACAAGCAGCTCAGCTCGTGGTTACACCCGCACGTGTAATCCTTTTCGTCATCGTCGGAGGCGTCGACTGTTCCGTCCCCCGGTGCCGCCATCACCGGTGGATGTAATTAATCAGTTGTATTTACTATTTGCCTATAATGATTGACAAGGATATGCATCGTTGTAATTGGATTGAAGAAAAAGCAAGAAATTGGTTTGGGTTTTGGAGCAGGATCGGATTCTGGCCGGTTACAGATGTGGTAATTGCAGAACGCAGATCGGATTCGGTTTTGGATTGGAACCGTCTAACCCGAAACCACAGTTTTAATTTGAATTTTTTTTTATACAAGCAGATCTCGATACGCGACTTCGCGTGATCGAACAAGAAGCTCTAACCAACCGATCTAATGGATCTTTGTATTTATAAGGTGATCTCAAATATATTTATATAAAACCAAAAATATATATTTATATTTTTAAATAACTACCAGTTTCCGATTTTTGACCAGAACGGGGTTTGCTTAACTAGTAGTCTATCGATTCCGAAACGGAAGAACCTATCCGAATCGGTAGACTATCGATTCCAAAACAGCTTGGAATAGTTTAGCCCGGTTCCGGTTCTGGACCGGGCTAACAACCCTAGTTCTTTTTTTTTATCAGTAAATAAAATTTTATAACAAACCTTAAAGTTCGAACAAATATACAAAAGCTAAAAAGCAAACTAAAGCTATAAAAGCATATGAAATCCTATTACATTCTATTCTGGGAATAAAATGCATAAGCAGCGAATGACATGTATTTGTACCTTCTTGAGCATCAAATTTGTGGTGACCATTGTCCCTTCAAATAGCCGAGTGTTTCTCGATTGCCAGATCATATAGACTGTCGAACCTAGGGCCAAGGTTCGAGCAGTTGCCCGGCAGCTGCGTCCAGCATACTGTTTCTTGAACCACTTGATAGCACTGTGTAAAGTGGTCATTTGACGTCTCATCTGTAACCAGTCTCGTACCATGTTCCATACGGACAAACTGTATTCACATCGGAAAAACAGGTGATCATGTATGTCAGTCCCATTATAACACAGTTTACAGGATTTGTCTTCAACGTAGCACTGCCTATCCGCTGTTAGTAGTGTCCCAAGGATACCGAACTATAAAGTAAAAGCATGCTTGGGTAGGATGCCCCGTCTCCGGACAATGTGGCCCACAACCGTAGAAGAAGCTATAAGCACCACCCGACTTTGCACTGCCATACCATTTGTCCAATGTCTGTTGGACTCGTAGAGGTTGCCCAATACCGGATAGAAGCTCATCACGTAGCTGTAGGATGCGCTTGATCAATTGTGAGTCTGCGTGCTTAGGTAGCCAATCCCACACAGTGATTCCATTTCTGGAAAGGTAGATGTGGTGTATCCATCGTAGCCAAAGTGATTGTAGACTAGATTGGATATCTCATAGTACTTTGGATAGCATTGCCTTGTTCCAACATTTTAGATCCCGCAAACCCGCACCCCCATCCTGTTTGGGAGTACACATTGTCGCCCAGTTGATAGGCGGGTGCTTAGAGTTCCAAATAAAGGAGCGACATAGTGAGTAAATGCGATCGATAACCCCGAAAGGGATAGGTAATATCGAGAGCCAGAAGCATCCAACACCTTGCAAAACCGATCTGATAAGTTCCAGCTTCCCAGCGTAAGAAAGAGTACGTTTAGGACAGGAGTGCAACTTGTTAGAAATAGCCGACATTAGTGTGCCATAGTCAGAGAAGCGAAGCTTTTCCGCATCCAAAGGGATACCCAGGTATCTAAAAGGCAATGCCCCTTGTGTGAACCCCGTGATCTAGAGCAACTGTGATTTCAACTGATCATTTATACCCGCAACATACATGGCAGACTTGAGATTGTTGGCCTTAAGCCCAGTGCAAGAACCAAAAGATGCAAGGCAAGTAGACAGGATCTCCACAGAGCGGGAATCCGCTCTCCCAAATAGTAATAAATCATCAACATAAGCAAGGTGAGTAATACCCGAGGCAGCACATAATGGGTGGAAGTTATAATCAGAACCCAACGTGTTGCGACCGATAAGTCTGGATAAGTATTCCACGCAAATAGCAAATAGGAATGGGGACAGATGATCACCTTGACGGAGGCCTTTCCCCCCTTTGAAATAGCCAGTGATAACCTTGGCCAAGTTGGTTTGTCACGTGTTTCCATTTAGACGAGACTCAAATTCGAGTATGTAAAAATACATTTGTCTCTTTCCCGCTCAAAAAAAAAATTACGGAGAATGCAAAATATAATGAAATATAAATTTATATTTATAATTTAATGATTTAGTATTTTTGTAATATAGATTAATAAAATATCTATTACCATAAAATAGTATAAAAAATTAAATAAATTAAAAAATATGGGATTATTTTAATAATCATATTATTACTATTTTTTCTCTCCTTTAAATAGCATTAGAAATTTTTTTTAAAAAAATTAATGGTTATTTTAGAAAAAAATTGCGTATAAAGGTATATGCATATTTAATATTTAGATTCAGACTAGAGTGATAAAATAATCCTAAAAATGTCAATATTAAACAAATTTAAATGAATTTAAATAATTTCAAAAACAAGTACTAAATTTTTTTCCTTTGATTAGATAATATATATTTATATATCAACAACCCGAAAATTTAAGGATGTTAATAGTATGAACCAATATAATATTGCTTATATTTTAGATGATTTTGTGTTTTGCTAACTGACTCGTAACATTAAAAATAAGGGCAAAGTTCATGCCGGTACTATATACTGAAACTTTATCCTAGCTCGAGGAAAAAACTTGCAATCATTTAGGTCTACTTTAGGTTGCAATGACAAAAATGCAATTAATAAGAAAAGGCGGCAATCTCAAAAAATTTCAATATCTTCTTTTCAGCAAATCGTTCGAACTCTTCCTTTCACGACTGCAATTCAAATCTCCTCGTAAATCTCTCTCACCAGTTACGATTTCTTACAGTTGGTTTTTCTCTTCATTTATTCGATTTTTCATTCCATCACTTCGTTCCAGATTTTTTTTTCAAATCCGGTATGTGTATGTGTGTGTGTTTTTGTGTATGTATATGTGGGTGTTGTATACTGTTTGTTGTCATTTGAGGTTTTATAGTTATGATTCATTGGTGTCCGCGCTTCTTTGCTCATTTCCAAAATTTACAGCATGAAACTTGCAACGTAGAAGATGACCCTGAGAAAAATTAATTGGTGCACGAAAATTATTAAAAGTAACTGGTATACGAAACATATTGCTACGAGGCAGGTGACCTGGTGCACGAAAAATATAAAAAGTAACTGATGCACAAAAATTATGAAAAGTAAACGGGTGCACGAGAGATATAAAAAGTAACTGGTACACGAAAATTATGAAAAGTAAACTGGTGCACGAAAGATATAAAAAGTAACTGGTGCACGAAACTTATAAAAAGCAACTGTGCACGCACTTATAAAAGTAATTGATGCACGAACATATAAAAGCAATTGATGCACGAAAATTGAAAATCAGTGATTGATGCATGAAAAATGAAAATCAGTAATTGATGCACGAAAATTAAAATCAATAACTGGTGCACGAATATTGAAAATCAGTAATTGATGCACGAAAATTAAAATCAGTAACTGATGCACGAAACATAGAAAAAAAGTATGTGATGCATGAACCATAATCGCAAGTGGATGATGCACGAACCATACAATTAAGTAAGTGATGCAAGAACCATACAATTAAGTAAGTGATGTACGAACCATTTAATTTCGTGCACCGGTTGTTTTTTTGTAAATTTTGTGCATCGGTTAATTAACACAAAGTTCTTGCACCAGTGTTGTATTTTCATGCATCAGTGTTATATTTTCATACACCAATGTTATATTTTCGTGCACCAGTTACTTTTTATAATTTTTGTGCACCAGTTACTTTTTATCATTTTCGTGCACCAGTTACTTTTTACGATTTTCGTGCACCAAGGTTATATTTTCGTGCACCAATTAATTTTGAAAACTTTCGTGCACTAGTTACTTTTTATAATTTTCGTGCACAAATTACTTTTTCTCTGTGTCATCTTCTTCGCTGCAATATCTTGCTATCAGGCTGTAAATTTTGGAAATGAGCAAACAAGCACGAACTTCAACGCAAACCTTACTTCTTCATCCATATGCATCAGTCAAAGCCATGAGAGTTTTCTTTTAAAAAAAAACATACCAACAAACTTTTATTGTCTATAATTTAGCATCAGTATTCAAATTTATAATTCACATACACACACAATATACACACGATTGAATGTGCAGAGTAGATCCAGAAATTATATGTGCAGAGTAGTCCGAGGTCTTCTTCGATTCAAAAAGATTCCAAATGTTACGAACAATTTAGATGCTTCGATTCAAACATATTTCATGTGCAGAACATTTTAGCAAATAATTTTTAGGTCGGGGCGACGAGATGATGAAGAAAATAATGATCTGAGAAACATCAGAAAATTTTAGCAGAAAATTTAATATATGGGGCGACGGTATTAGGAAGAAAAGAAAGATATGAAATTAGGGTTATAGTGTTTTCAACCGAAGGTTATTTTAATAACTAAAAAACACATTTTCCAAACCAATAGTTTAAAAATTGGACTTATGTGAATATAATTTTCTCCTAAGTGTATTTTTTGGTAAGAAATTTTTTTTTCCAGATTTATTTATAATAAGTTTCTATAAACAGCACCTACTTGCAATGCCCCCTAAAAACTAATAAAATGTTTGGGGTCAAATTAAGCTTAATGGACATGTATTTTTAGTTTATTTCATTTGCTTTGAGCTTAATATCGAGATATGTAAGCGATGATCAAATTTATAAGTTAATGTTTTATTTTCGATTTACGAAATATTAGAGATGTTAAAATGGTCTAGGCCAGCTGGGTTGGTCTGTGGGTAATTTTCTTAAAAAAAGTTTTTTTTAACAAAAAATATTTACTTGCTTATACATATTGAATAAAATTTCTTAGTTGTATATGTATTAGAGAGTGTATATATTAAATTATCTTCCTTAAAAAATATTTGTATCTTAATATTTAATGTTTTATAACATAATTAACTTAAAATACATTGATGAGATAAAAAAAATTAAATTTATTATAAAATTATTAAAGTAAGAGAGAACAAAGTAATTTAGGAATGAGATATTTGTTAGATGAATATATAAATTTGAGTCATTTACCATTATACAATTTCACTTTTGTCATAATTTTATTTTTATTTCAATGGTGAAAATATATATAATTTTCCACACATGTAAAAATCTTAAAAGTAAGTTATTTTAAGAGACTTTCCTTTAGTAATATGCTTGCAATTCTGTGTGCACTTTATGTATATATATTATATATTATATATATATATAAAATATATATATATATATATAATACTATATTATAAAGTGTGAGGATGGTAACTACCTTGATGAAGCTTTTTCCATAATTTTAATATTGTCCCTCATATTATGTTATGCCAATTTTTTGTATTCCAATAAAAAGATTTGATAACTTAATTCTTTAAAATTTTAATTTATTATAGTAATTAATATGGATTCTTTATTTTTAATTTTGCCTATTTTTTGTAAAATTATTTTATTTAAATAATGATATGATATGGTTAAATTCGAACATAAAAAAATCATTTTTTCACTCAAATACAACAAAATAAAAATCAATAGCATACAAAATATATTTCGATGGTTAGTTTACTCATTAAAAAATATATTTTTTATTTCATTAAATTATGTCTATCAGATGTGTCATCAATTTATAAAAAAATTATTTCATTTTTGATAAATTAAATAAATTTTACGATAAATTAAATAATTTTTTATAAATTGATGACTTTTTATAATTATTTAAATTATATTGTGAAAAATTGGTTTATGTTTAATTTAATAAATATTTTGATAAATTGACGTCTGATAGACATAATTTAATGAAATCAAAATATATCTTGTTTAATATGTAAACAAGCCATCGAAATATAGTTTGTATACTAATATGCCATTGATTTTTCTTTTGTTTTGTTTGAGTGAAAATGATTTTATGTAGAATTTAATATATTATATCATTACTTAAATAAAATAATTTTTTAAAAAATTACCAAAATTATATATAAAGTATCCATATTAATTACTATAACAATTAAAAATTTAAAGAATTAAGTCACCCAAACTTTTTAAATGACCCGATCAGTCCCTAATATTTGCATCAATTCTTGATTTAGTCCCTAAAATTTTAAGTGACCTGATTCAGTCATTCTCCGTTAGTTTTAACGGTGCATTTAACTTTAGGATTGAATTGGGACAAATTAAAAAATTTAAGGGACTAAATCGTGTCAGTGCAAATAATATGGACTAAATCGAGAATTAGTGCAAACAAGAGGGATCATATCATGAATGATCCCTAAAATAAAAAAAAATTTCAAGCTTCATTAATAATTTAAAAAAATAAATAATTTAAATAAATAAAAAGCCAAAAAACTATTATATTTTATAATTCAAATAAATAAAAGATAAAAAATTACTAAAAAATAAAGTAATTTTTATAAATATTTATTGTAATAAATAAATATATATTATATAAAATAATTGATTGTATATGTACGCAACGTATGCAAGAGTCGCTAGTATATATTATAAAGTGTGGGATAATAAAGTAACTATCTTGTGAAGCCTTTTTCATTAATATATTACCACTCATGTTATGTTTTGCCAATGTTGTATATTCCAAAAATACCATCACATACAAAAACAAAATCTATCAATCTAAAACAAAAAAACTCATAATTTAAAATATAAACAATTTAAATAAATAAAATACCAAAAAAACTATGATATTTTATAATTCAAATAAATAAAAGATAAAAGAAGTTATAAAAATAAAGTAATTTTTATAAATATTTATTGTAATAAAAAATATATTATATAAAATAATCGATTGTATATACACACAACGTGTGCAAGGGTCACTAGTTATTATAGTGAGTGGCCAATAAAATACGACCATGTACTGTTTGGGCGGGTATTAAAATTGAAATTGGTTTTTTTATTTTTTTTATTTTTCGGCGGGGTGGCCTGCTTCGGGTTTGGATTGGAGTTTTCCTTACGTAGAGGCGGGGCGAAACGAACCTGTTTGGGCCACGGGTTGGAAGAAGTCAGCTCATTTGAGTCGGACTGACCCGATTTAAAAGCTCGCTCTACAAAATAGTATTGAATTTTGTGAGCAACTTACAAGCTATTGAACTAAATGATGGGTTTGGATTTGACACGGAAATATATTGCAACTCATCTCGAGTTTGATTATTTTAAGTATGAATTTAAATAATGTTTAAAATTACTCAAAAAATCACAAGTCGGCTCAATTTATTTTAGGAAAAATTATAATATTTATCTTATGCAGAAAAGATTTATTACTAATTTTGACATCTAGTTCGAATAATAACATGTACTCTTATAAAATAGCTTAATTACAATATCAGTCTCTCTAGGTTATAGCAGATAAATAAAAAATCACAATTTTTTTCACTATGATTTGACATAAAATATATAGTATGAGAAGATACACATTATTGTTTAAACGACAGGAGTGAAATTTCTTATTATTCAAACTAGATGATATATATAAATAATTCACCCTTTATTTTATCCTTCAGTTCTAAAATTGATTTATTTTTCAACCAAATTGAAGTTCAACTAGTAACTCTCTACTAGAAAAACATAAACTCTCTATAAAACAACAGGGAAAAATATATTTTGTAAAAAATTTAGAATTGAAAAAGTTCCGTATTATGCTAAATTCATCTGACACAAGAGTCAAGACTACCTCAATCATATCAATTTTCAATCTCGTAAAAAATAAAATGCAAATTTAAGTCTAACGAAGTTAATTCTTCAACAAGCTATGTAAAAGCTGCTGTAGTTCCATATTTGTTCCATGCATAAAAGGCCACAAGTAACACCTCCTGTCTAGCCAGATTTATCGTCACCATTGTCCTATTTGAGACGGACTCGAGTTTGAGCTCTATTAAAAAACATGTTTCACTCTCCCAATACTAAAAAAAAGAAGGAAATGCAACCTAGTAAAAATTCGTTAGAGCATGTGTCATATGCTTGGATGCAAAGTGAGACATTTATTCCAGTATTAGAGAAATAACTTTAGGACTGGGAATAATAACCAAATAAAAAAAAAAACTAAAAATGAGTATTTAACCATAAATATTACGCCAAGAACTTCATTAACACTGCAACCACATATAGTTACTAGAGACACCAGCTTCAGACAAACTCTTCATAAAACCTCAAAACATGTTAAACCAAAACCTAACACATTCCAAAAAATCCACAACGTAAATGTCCAGCCATATCAGAAACAAATCCCCACTAAATATGAGATAAAACACGACACAATCAACTGTAAATAACTGAGTTAGACCTAACAAATTACACGAGGGCGATGCTGCTCTCACCACCGGGTGGCTTACGAACCCCACCTAAGAAGTCTCGAGATTCCACTTTTCCGTCAGCAAAGATATTACTGCCACTCATCTCTCGCAATTTGGCCGAGCTTAGTGGTTTGTCAGCAGATGAAGGGGGTGCATCGCCCTTGAAAATGTTGTTTCCAGAGAGCTCGGTGAATTTCTGGTTAGGAATCTTCTTTGCTGTCTTCACTAAGTGTTCTCCAGCAGAGCCATTGTTTTGCCCTCCAGCACCCTTCAAAATACCGGAAAGCAGGTGAAGTTGAGTTCATCTTTGTGCTCGCTTATCATACAATCTTAAGTTTCAGTAAAAGAATATCATTTGTTGTTGCTATATCTTAATCGATGAGAATAATGCTATATACCGTTTTCACATAAAATCGACATAGCATTTAACATAAACAATACCAGTCCCGGAAAGACGGAAATAGGGACCAAAACACAGTTCTATTTTGGAAAATTCACATCCTAGACTAAAGAAATTCACAAGTTCAATCAAATTGAAATATGCAAAGCAGAGGGAAACTTCATTAAGAGACCACTAATGCATCTCCCTTAATAATATACTACTAAACTATCCCACAAATTCCGTACACTACGAAAAAGACCTCATCATTTGCATATTTTTCTACTCTGCTGACTTAAGATTTTCATTTCCAGAACAAGAAGTGCTGCACAAAGTAAAAATTTGGATGTTTGAAACTTCAATATAAAAACCACAAAATTCAGTAAAACGTATATAAGATAATAAGTAAAGTTTGGAAAAAGACTTACATCATGGGATCCATGATCTCCAATGGTAATGCTTTCTCTTAATGCCAAAGCTCGAGCGGCCAAAGGGCGGGGTAGAATTTCAGGTGGGGGAGCAAATATATCATGTCCACTGAGCTCCTTGCTTTTGGCATCTGAAAATTGTTTCATCAACTTTGCTTCAGACTCGCTCTCCAAATTTCCACTCAACTCCCGCTGCTTTGCAACTTCAGGCAGAGTTGCTGGCTTCTTGGGAGAAATGTCTTCCTCTTCACCAAAAGAAATTTGACTGATTCCACCCACCACCTGCTAATAACAGTATTAACCGGAAAATTTATCAAGACGCGGCATATCAAATGAAGTAATACACTACAATAAAACAAGAAGCCCTTGGGAATACCTGGTACATACGCAATCCAGTTTTGTTAGCTGGGTTCTGGTCAGCATCCTCCGCCTCTGATGTTCCATTTTCCCCTTTGGCTTTAAATATACCACTCCCAGTCATTTCCTTCATTTTGTAGTCTGAACATGGTTTCCTGAAACATATCGAAAGCAGATGTGTGTACATTAAATGATGTACAAGTACAGGCCACATGATTACCAAGTGATTCAGTAAATGCTTTCATTGGAACGGATCTGCATAACCATTACAAATTATCATAATGCGATGAATGGCCAGCTTACAAGTAATAAAATATCAAAGTGTTTCAAAAAAGGCTCGTGACGTTTATGTGTAAATCCGCCGATAAAATGGTTGTCCTGAATATTTATACTAGTAAATGTTTCTTCCTAGATTCAAAGAAGATGACTAAAAGTTGTGTTCCACATGACTTGTTCCATTGGTGCAGTTATTAACCATTGAAAGAGAGGAATGAGTATGATGTACAGGGACACACACAAAGATGTTTGTCTATTTCGAAAACAGGATTCATGGTATTTGTTTTTACATTGATTTTACTTGCCTTGAGTTTAATCAACCGACACCACATCGTTAATCAATAAGGCTTGCACCAATCTTGATTGTCGAGTGAGACATGAGGATTAGAAACCTATGCCTCAAATTACAAGGTCTATCTAATTCTACATTCTATAATCTCGGGGTTATCTGAATATCCCTTGATTCTTTTCTGTATGATCATTAACGTCCATATAACTAAAGATACTGCAGAAGAAACAGCAATTTACCTGGTTTTATAAAATTAAATTTAAAAGTAGCACTAAATATGGAAGAAGATTTGATATTAGCTAAGACACCATCGCTTGACCTTCTAATTAATGCATGATGCAGAGATAGAAATTATTTTATTTCTATTAATTATTATAATGAAATTCCATTAACTTTATATCAATTTTGAGATTTAATAGTGACCTGCCTTATGCGGATCTTAAGAAGAAGTTATATGAATATGAAGGAAGGAATGATTAACAATATGGCTAGCATTGATATGATACTGACAATTTGGTTAGATATGAATAGAAGAATCCTTAGAACCAGATCATGAGGAAAAGAATTCTTTTGGATTTAATAAAGTAGAGAAGTTGGCTTTGGTCTAGGGAACCGAATGTTTGCTTATCAGCTTCTCAATGTTAGGTGTCCTTTATGCTTGCTCTTGTAATTTTGTAACTTTTGGGTAATTCTTGTATTCTTTGTATTTTGTCTGATTAAAAAAAAATGATTATGAACAAGATCCAATTTCTAGTCAGAAGTCATCAAAATTTCTTCATCGCAGACATAAAACGGAAGAGAAAGAGAAGGACCCAGACAAATTCAATTCAACGTGAACAACTATTGACAAGAGAACAGAGATTGACCCCGAGAATGGAGTTTTTTTACATTAAAAATTTCAATTTCAATTTAATTTTTTTTAAAGATGCAGCCAAAAAATTTAAAAATGAAACCAAAAAACACAAGCCAACAAAATCTCAACACTACACAATTTGTTTCAAAAAAGGTGAGATGATAAAATTGGCTGCAAGAAAATTAATGACCAAAAACCGAAGCTAGATCTTCCACCTTTTATTCAGGCTCTCAACTTCTTCGTCGGTCACCTGACCCCCAAACACCACCTTGCTGATCCCATCCGACGGCTGCAACACCCAATTTCCAACCATTATTTTAAATATAAAAAAAAACAATTCCACATTTATCAAATCAGCGAAATGTATATTACCTGGTGAGAACGCGTGGCGGAAGCAGTGGCAGGAGTATTTTCCGGCGGAATCTCCGACCACGTGAGCAGATCTGCCGTCGAAGTGTGGGGTTTCCTGGCCGGAGTTCCTCTTTCCATTAATACCAAAATTCGGGGGGAAGCAAGATGAGATCTGAGGAAGGTGGCCCTTGCGTCGTTTGTTTGAAAGGGTAGCTATGGAGAAGATAGAGAGGAGGGGCTATGGAGAAAAAGAAAGTGTGGAGTAGTACAGAGTTTGATTAAAGTGGGTTTAGTAATATTCCTGCTTTTGGGATGAAGAAGATGAAAGAGTGGGGAGACACGTGCGCTAGCTGGGATGGCACGTGACGGTGACAGATGTGGGTCCCACTTAGGGTGTGTTTGCGATTGCTTATTCAAAGCACTTCTATGTTGCTTTTGCTTAAAGTTGGAAAAAACTGATTTTAAGCAAAAGCATTGAGTGTTTGTTATTTAAATAAAAAAGCAGCTTAATAAACTTAAATTAATTACGAAATTGCCACAAAACAACTTAAAGCAGTCAAAAGCATGTCATGACATGCTTCTCTATTTCTGCTTTTTTCTGCTTATTTTAGAGAAGCAATAGCAGAAGCAAACAAATAAAACACCAAAAAACTTCTTTAAAACTCTTACTATAATTCCTTATTTTGTGTTTTTAATAAAAAAGAAGCCAAACCAATCACATATTTTTTTAAAAAAATAAATCCAAGAAATAATATCTTTTTTAAAAAAGAGTGGTTTTATTCATCCAAACACATTCTTAGTATATATATGTAGCAATAAATTAGTTCAAACACGAGGGTTTAATTTAGGGTAGGCAACTAGTTCGGGTTTTCGAGTTCCGATCTAACCCGACCGAAAAATACCAGATCAAATCAGGATTATTCAGTTACCCTAAACCCGAATACATGACTCAACTCAGATTTAAGCAAAAATTAGCATTTCAACTTAATTTTTTTAATTTGTTTTTTTTAAAAAAAAATTGGGTTCCAGGTACCAGATATCTACACAAAACCCGAATTTGGGTACCCAAACGATTCGAATTCAAGATTGGGTATAATTTTATGATACCTAAATCCCGAGTACCTTATTCCGATTGGTAGATTCCCACCCCCTAGCTTAATTTAATGTGTAATTCATTCTAGGCCTTTGCATATTTAAGCATGTTATATTTTTATTATAATACTTTGTTCATTTATTTAAAAAAATTCGAATCATGATGTTATTAGATATTGATCATGAAAATTACATATAAATTCTTGTCGTAAACTTAATCTCATTTATTATTAACTATATATACATATCTAATTCAATGCAATTATTATATAATAAGTATTTGTAATATCCATATTTTATGGGTCTTTTAATTCTTTAAAATCTACATAAAATTCAACAAATTATTTTATGGTGTTTTTGATCAAATATTTTGAAATTTTGAATTTCGAATTCATTTGGATAATATCTTGAAAGATGAATAAAAAAAGTCCAGATTTTAATTCAAATTTGTATATACTTGGTAAAAGATTTAGTTAGTTATTTCAGATTACATATTTTTTAAATCTAATTTCATTTATATTTTGAAAGGATTTCAAACGTTATAAACTATTTGTCATTTCAAATTAGAGACTTTTTAAATAATTAGATTTTTAATATTTGTTCAAATTTAAATACACCAAATCAAATGTAACTTTGCTTTGCTAATACGAGTTTAATTTAATTGAATTTTAAATTGATTTTTGTCAACAAAATACCTTTTATTAGTAAGTATGATTATATATATATATATATATATATATATATATATATATATATATATATATTTAAAAATAATTTCTCAAATTAAATCATTCGACCTAAATAAAATCATGATCTAAACTCAACTTTAAAACATTTCTCTAATAGAGCTCTCGGTTTTGTCTGGAGCGCTCGGTCTTGTCGGGAGCTTTTGGTCTTGTCGGAATGTATAATAGTTTATGTCTATTTTAATAGACTCGAGGTCGAATTGCATTTGGCGTAAAAAAAATGATGTAGCCTCCACTGCTAAAAAAAAAATCTCAAATAAATGTTTTTTTAATTAAGAAAATATTATTCAATTTATGTGCACAATTGAGAGGAAACCAAACAGGCCTTAAAGATATGATTGGTGGGGTAGGGGATGATCGCTGATTTCGTCACCTACAAGAAACTAAAAAGTCTTTTAAATATTAAGCTTTACAACCTTGGCTAACGTAATCCTAACGATATTCCTAGCCGTTGGATTCTCCAAAAAATCTAACTATTTTAATTCAAATTTCAAATATTTCACTTTAAAAAAAAAATTTCAAATATTTCATTTTAAATTATTTCACAAAAAAAATGTATTTTGTCAACTAAATAGGCAATGAGAATGCCACTTCTGCCACCCCTCAACATGTGATTAAATCTCAGCAACCCTTGTCCTGAGTTTGGGTCCTATTGGTCCACTCTCTTAGATACCTGTCATCCGTACACATCCATCGATCTACTTGATGGCGATTTTGATGGACTAGGGTTATCACCTAAAGATTAATCAAGCGTAAATCTGGATACTTTGTTAAACAATAATAATAATAATAATAATAATAATAATAATAAATCGCCCATATTTGCGATTTATATGGGTAATCTTTTGCATACATGTGCTTATAAATTAGTGTTATTATATATAATACTTTTGTGATAAATAATTTTTTTTTGTAACAAATCTAGAGATTATACTAAATTAATAATTTTGGAGATGTTTTTTTTCTAAAATATATTGATAATTAACTAGAATAATTATTTAAGTAGTATTTTTTTTAAAGTTTATGGTGTTTTTTTGTTTGACTAAAGTGATAATATCATTTTAGGTTGGATAAGATTAAAAAACATATTCCTCGTAAGATAGATTTTGATAAAATTAAGATGAAGGTTTTTTTTTCTCAATCACATATTTTTTAAGATTATGAAAAAAAAGGTAGCATGACATCTATACAGGGGCGGATCCAACCCCAAAAAAAACAAATTAAAAAAAAAAGATTTTACTGCAAAAATTTTTTTTAGCCCTTATATCAAAAACAATTTCGTACCTCTGAGTTTTTTTTTTCTGATTCCGTCCTTGATTGTATAGTATAAATAATATAGATTATAAATTGAATTATTTGTTCCTAACTTTATTTTCACCATCGACAACAATTTTTAAACTATGATGCACAAACATTCCTAAAAGTCACTCGGTGTACATCCTCGGACACTCCTCAGACACATGTCGACACACCATATGGTGTCCTTAATTTTTTTAGAAAAAGAAAATCGAACACATGTGTTGGACATGGCTGATGGGCGTTTCCGATACAGAAATTATAATTTTTGGAGTTAATTATACAATTTAAAAGTTTTTGACTAAAACAAAATTTGGACGTCTCAGTTAAAATTTATGTTAACTGAAGTAATATATATTTGATATTAGTATGAGTGATTTACAATGATGATTTAGTGACATACATTTATTTATAAGTTTTTTGAATTTAGTAAGAATAATTTTGATGTTATATTATTTAGACGTGTTTGTTAAACTTATTTTAATTGAAGTAATGCATTTGGTGTTAGAATGAATGATACTATGATAATTCTACTGACATGCATTTATTTATATGCTTCTTGAATTTGATAAGAATATTTTTATTGCTTTGACACGAAATGTGAATTTTAGTATTTTGTAATATAGTGCATATAATATATATAAAAATATACAGGTGTGTCACAGTCGTGTCGTATCCTAAAAATTTTGAAAATCAGTATCATTATGTACATGTCGTGTCGTGTCGAGATCGTCGTTTTATTGTCAGTGCATCATAATTTTTAATTCATGCTTTTATTTGTTTTATATTTTTTAAATCATATATTTTTTTTTAATTATTTCCCGATCGACACAATTCGTGCCAATAACTTGTTTTAGTTAGGGGTGTTCGTTCGGTTCGGTTTGAACCGAACCGAACCGAAATTTCGGTTCCGAAATTTTTAAATCGAAAACCGAACCGAAATTGTTCGGTTCGGTTTCGGTTTTAACCAAACTTTTTCGGTTCGGTTCGGTTTGGTTTCGGGTAAACCGAACTTTAAAAAAAACAAATAATTTTTTTTTTTGTATGCTTATTCAAATAAAATTCAGCATAATACAAGCACTAATACATCGTACAAAACTCAAAATATCCAAAAAAACATCGTACAAGCCCAAGCATGCTTCATTTGGATATTAAAAAAAAACAAATCACAATAATTCTAGATTTCCAATCATAATTATTATACTTGAGATATCCTCATCACCTCCCACTCCCAGGGCCAAATAAGCTTCCATCACTATTTAAGTTTTAATCTAATATACCAAAATTAATAAACACATTGTCAGCACTAATTAACAAAACCCTAACTAAAACTCTAAATCAGAATTTAGAAACTATGAACACAAAATATTAAAATTGTAGGTAAATTACAATGTGAGGATTCAGGGAAGGAGAAGTGGAACTCGCCGACAGTAGGCTCGCCGGCTGACATCCACTTCGTTCCGTCCTTGGGAGGCGCAGCCGCGGAGGGAGATGGGAAGAGCGGAGCGCAGATGGAGGCTGGAGAGGATGGATGCAGAGGCGAGTATGCAATGACTGGAGTGAGATTTTCAGATTTTCAGCTTTGTTTAATCGCTTGAGGCTTTGAGCGGCGGAGGAATCGAGAGAGACTCTGTGTGGTTTAGGTTTTGGTTTCAAAATAAAATTTTAAGTGGTATTTTTTATTTTATATTTTAATTGTAATTTTTTAAAAAAAACATGAAAACTTCGGTTTTTGGTTCGGTTTGGTTAACCGATGATAATAACCGAAAACCGAACCGAAAACCGAAGTTTCCAATTTTCCAAAACCGAAAACCGAACCGATTTTTTTCGGTTCGGTTCGGTTTGAACCGAACTTGCTCGGTTCGGTTTGGTTCGGATCGGTTAACCAAACCGTTGAACACCCCTAGTTTTAGTGCGTGCATAAAAATAAATTTAGGGCATGTTTGAAGCTACGGATTAGGGCTGGATTAGGGCTGGGTCATGTAGCTTTTTGAGTTGCATATTTCTGGCCCATTAGATATCACGCTTATGTTGATTGAGATTTGACGGTCTCAATCTTGATATGATTGGTCTAAAATTATTGATATGTTCTTATCATTATTTTATTTGATTGGGAGCCATTTCTGAATGACTGACTATTTTAGCGAAAAATTCATTCTATGACGTTGTATAAGGTTGCTGAAAATGCTGTTTTTTCCCAAAAATTTCACCTCCCTCCGATAAAGTCCACGGAAACGTTGGCATGTCTTAGTATTTATTTATGCCAAGGGTATTATGACATTACACACGGACTAGACATTATAACCCAACATTTCAAAATCAAAACAAACATATTATCACTTATCGTCTTCTTTTTTTTTATACTTTGAATCCTATTTAAATTATTACTTCAACTATTTATCATTAATTTATCATATTTTTCACTCCAAACGATGCGTTAAAATCTAGTATTCAATCCATCATATTAGAATTTGATTGGAGAACTAGTGAACTACTATCTTAAAGATTTTTTCTAGTGTTAAAATTTATTTTTATCTATATTTTCATGAATAGAAAATTATACACTAATATTCAGCAAAGCTTTTGAGAGGAAATTTTAGAATGGATTTATTCGAAAAGAAGCAGTGATAGTAAAAATAATCGAAATTGTGCTTATTCCGCGAAGAAAAAAGACCAAAAAAATCTCAAAGATAAGTATTTATAGCATACTCTTGATCTCCTACGACCAATTGGTGAGTCCCTGATTCAATCACCATCAACCCTTCTTCATTAGCTCTCCCAAATTCCTCACATGGATTCACTTCAAACTCAAGTGTAGCCTCCTCATTTGCATCCAAGCTAATAGTTTGAAATCCAACCAACTCTTTCACTGGACTACCATAACTATCAGCTCCATCACCACGAAGAAACAATAGAACCGGATGTTTACCTGCAGCGGCGTACCCAGAAATTTAACCAAGAGGATATTAAACAATGTAAAAATTTCGAAAGAGAGGATCCATCACCGTTTACCTGCCATCTTTCCGTGGTTTTTAACACCAACAGCTGCAGTGAACTTAGCCTTCTCACATGACACGGAATCGATATCCAAAATCGAAATACTTTTGACACTTTCTTGATCGTTGGATGTACGTGAGTTCTTGAAGTTGATCTCGCTTTGGCTGACTGAAAGGAATTTGTAAGCGTAGTTCGTGTAGCTAAGACCATATCCAAATTCGAATACTTTTTCCCCTCGGTAGAATCTATATGTTCTCCCTGGATAGCCTTGTGATGGATCAGGTCTCATTCTCATGTCTGTCATTGGCACTTTGATGAAATCATTCGGATACCATGTAACAGGCAGCCTCCCACCTGCACAGAAACATGAATCGTAACATTTTTGGTTTACGTCGAAAACCCAATAAAATGTAGGGATTGATTGCGTAGATCTTACTATAACAGAGAAAATATTTGTTCTGTCAATTTTAATCACAAGAAACATGAAGAGTTTTTACCTGGATTATGTGCACCAAATATTATATCTGCAATAGCTTGCCCCCCTGCTTCACCAGGATAACCAGCCCACAAAATGCTTCCAATCTTAGGATCGTGTTTTGCAAAAGATACATCAACCGGACCTCCACAAAGCAGCACCAATATAACCGGTCTTTTAGCGGCCTTAGCAACATTGGTTACAAGATTTTCTTGCTCACCAGGGAGTACTAAGTCTACACGATCAAGCTCTTCGCTTTCTCGATCTTGATTAAGTCCCATAACCAGCACAACATAATCTGCTGACTCTGCAATCTTCAGGGATTCACTGAGGTTAATGGAAGTGCAATTTATAGTGTTGCACCCTTGGTTAAACTCAATATTCTTGACATAGCTCTTCAACCCTTCAAGTGGAGTAATGGGATTGCAAGGCGGGCCGGCATAGTTTCCCACAAGCGTTTTGGCAACATCAGCATTGGGCCCTATTACAGCAAGAGACTCGGTTTTTGTCTTGTAAAGTGGAAGGAGGTTTCCAGAGTTCTTTAGAAGGACAATCCCATGGCGGGCAGCTTCGAGGGCTAATTCTCGGTGCTCGGGTGTGCAGACGTCGTTTCGATTGAGGTGGCCGTAAGGGAGTGTGGTAGGATTGCCATTGAAAAGTCCTAATCTCATTCTTACAGAAAAGAGATTGTGCAGGGCTCTGTCTATATCAGATTCCGATACTTTTCCCTTTTCAACTGCTGATTTTGTATGAATCCCCAAGTAGGAGCCACAGTTGACATCCATGCCTGTTCTTTCATGTAGTGCCATGTAAAAAAAAAACAAGTTAAGAATGCGATTTCAAATAGGTTGCAGAACCAAATATACATCACTAAACTGAAAAAAAGGGTACAATTCAAATCTTTTAAATCATACAACAATCCAAATACCAAGTTTCTATCATTTTATCAGCCCAGCATATATAAAGAACCAATCCATATGGCAATTGGCACCTTTGAAAGAAAAACTGCAAAGCTTGAAAGGGTTCAACCTACCGGCTTTGAGGACGTATGCTACAGCATCTTCATGCGATTTGGCATATTTTTGCTGCTCAAAAATGAGTGAAACTGCGTCACAATCCGAAGTTATGTAGCTGCATGAATTTTCAAAGCACAGTCAGGGACTTCGGCACCAAATCCTAAAAAGCCTTCATCAATTTAACTAAATAAAAAGTTACCCTTGGAATCCCCATTCTCCACGAGCAGTTTTTGTTAACAGATTATAATCAGCACAGTTTGGAACCCCATTCACCAGGTTGTACGCACACATGATCCCACTAGCTCGCCCTTTTTCCACACAACTTTTGAATGGTGGCTGGAATGTATCAGCCATATCCTGTTTAGTAACCTTAGCATCAAAGGTAAACCGATTGAATCCCTTCCATTTATCCAAGTCATAGGCAGTAAGATGCTTGCAGCATGATGAGACTTGAAGATGGCCATCCTTGAGTTTGCCACCTTCAAAGCCATCCCCTTGTATTCCTCGAACGAACGAAACGGCGTAGTTTGAGGTAAGTAAAGGGTCTTCTCCTGGGGTTTCTTGGCCTCTGCCCCACCTCGGATCTCTGTAAATGTTGATGTTTGGTGACCAGAATGTCATTCCTATTGCATCCCCTTCATTGTACATTGCTCTTGCCTCTGTCCCAATCACCTTCAAGTGTACATATCATGCCACCCACCATAAGTAAGAAACAACAAATATAGTTCTTGATAAATTGACATGCCATTTGCATTCGAAGCATAGTAACTTAGATAACACTACAACTGACATGCCATTTGCATCCGAAGCATAGTAACTTAGATAACACTACAACTGCATGAAATACTTGTTTGCCAATATTTGAAGGAGAAATTTTAGGGCCAACCCACAAATTTTGTCCATGTTTCATAAGTGAAATCAATAGTTTTTTTTTATTTTCTAAATCATACATTGTTTCTAAATCATACTTAGATAACACTACAACTGCATGAAATACTTCTTTTTAATAAAGTTTTTATAATTCATTAGAAATTTTTTTTGTTATCTTTATAATTTATCGCCCTATACAATAGTTTATATATATTTTTTTGGATTGTTTAATTAGATTATGGGCTACGGTTACCTTGAAAATACCATGGCAATAAGGTGATTATTTTATACTCCTCATTTTTCCTAATATAGTATAAATATTGAATAAAATTAGGAGGAAAAAAATGAAATAAAATTTCAAATTTTATTTTTGCCCTGTCTTTCAACGTTTGAGTGGGCAACCCACTAACCCTCCGAGGCTCCGATCCGATCAAAGCCTTAAATTTTTTGTCTTTTTGTATAATTTGTCATAATGTTGGATGGATGATTTCTGATTCACGTTTTTGAGAAGATAATCACATGCATAGCAATCCAACCAAAGATTACCTAAATCTCGGCTTTTTACTAATATAATTTTGAAAAAAATTCGATCGTTCTCCTTGCATTGTTGTTCCTAACAATCCCCTCTCAGTAATTTTATTCATTACAATAAATGAGAATCAAATAAGATCTTGTCTCTCTCATACTAACTATAGGATCAAGCGTGCCCCTTTACCAAAAAATAGTGATAACAACATAATTCAAATATTTTCGATCGTACCACAACCCAAACACCACGTTTCGATCTCAACAAAACTGTTGTTCCCAACATATTTAACTATAATTAAAATTGAAAAGGAAAAGTGTGGGAATTAGTCTCTGGGTACAAACGAAACAAGAATGATGCATCATTATTAATCCAGATATGTGAGCTGTGTGAATAAAAATTCCAGATCCTGGACAAAATATATAAAAACAAGATCCTAAAAATCAAGGGCATGGCTTGACTTGCCCAGAGAATGCTGGTCCCATAAATTCAATGATAACACTCCTTATCTTGTTATTTGATATCCAATTCTATATATATATTTTTAACAAAGAAAAATATATTTTAAAAATAATTATGCATAAAATATAAATATTTGTATTTTCAAGACGACAACCAACCTTTTAATTATTCATTGTGTTAGATAGAAATATATAAATATACTGCATAAAATAAAATAATTTATAATAAAATGTATATTTTCTAAAAAATTATGTATAATTTTGATACTCCAACCGCCTACACTACCTTATGATCTTGAAGTTTACGATAACAAATTCAACTTCAAAATTTTCAGAAGACGAACCTTGGCTATACGATACCATAAATCAACATCAAACGTGGAAGCAGTAAGAATCACTTGAGGGAAACTAGTGGCGGCTTTAATACTCCTGTTGAACATAATCCCCGTCTCGACGCTAATAGCTTGCGCGACTCCATGTAACGCCTCCGACCACCACTGGTAGTACGGAATACCAAGCCGCGGGATCGCCGCCGCCTTGTTAACTAGCTGGGAGATCTTCTCGTCCAATGTGAGGCGGGAAATCAGATCGTGCACGCGTTCGCTGGTCGGTAATGAGGTGTCGCAGAATCGAAAAGATTTTGTGGTTGGATTGGAGGCGTCGCAGGAGAATGGCGGGTGATTGTTGGATTGTGTTGCGATGGCGGATGTTGTGAGGAGGAAGATGATGGTGGTTGCGGGGATGAAGTTTTTCATGGTGAATTTGGAGTGAAGGGAAGGAAGTAAAGTGAAATCCATATATAAATGCAATGGAACATGAGGTTAAAGCATGACAAATCAACTAATTTAATGTATTTTAAATATTGTTTGATTGGATTTCAAATTTCAAGTTTTTGGAAAAAAAAATGTGTTTAAGGTATTTTTGAGGTGTTATTTGGAATGTTTTAAAAAATTATAAATTTTGGTCCTTTAAATAGTTGTATTAGTCAAATAAGTTGGTTTTGTTTTTTTTTGCTTTTTATTTTCATCAGGGTATTCATGTGGTGCCGAAAAATACTAATGTGATATCGAAAAATACTAACGTAATATCGAAAAATACTGATATATTCAATGTCACGTCAGCACTATGATAAAATATGACCAAAATCCAACTTACGGACCAAGAACCAATTTAGAAACTTTAGAATACCTAAAGGGGCCAAAACTCAAAATATGTTAACATAGATGACCATTTTGGCAATTTTTCCATTTATAAAATATCTAATATGTAATCAAATAATTTTATCATGCCCAGGGCATTTGCCCAATTGATACCAAAACCCGCCAAGTTGTGGTGGTCTTGAGTTCAAGATCTAAATTGTACACACTTCTCTCCCTAATGCTAAAAAAAAAAGTGCTCAGACTAATCACCTTGGTGTTACGATAATCATAAAATAATCATATTATTGATAATTTAAAAAATAAATAAAAATCTAAAATACAATAAATTTTAAAAATAACAAAAAATATCATATTATACTAATTAATTATCAAAAAATGATACAAAAAACCATTTTTAAAGTTTTCGCACTACAATGATCTCTGAATGTTTTTACAAACAAATACATAACACCAAAAAATATAATATACATAATATCTTATTTATAATTGAAACGTTTTGAATCGCAGGGATAAAATTACAATTTTTTGAGTTTAGTCTAATTGAAATATATAACTAACCGGAAGTCACATGTTTTCGGGATAATATATGATATGGTCAATTTTGTTGGGACTCTGACATGATTTAGTCCATGTTGTTAACACTGACATGATTTAGTCCATTTAGTTTTCTATTTTGTTCCAAATCAGTCCAAACGTTAAATGTATTGTTAAAACAAAAGGAAAAAGACCGAGTGGGGTCACTTAAAACTTTAGGGACTGAATCATGAATTGACACAAACATTAGGGACTGAATCGGGTCAATTAAAAAGATTAGATGACTTCTTTAAATTTTTAGTTATTATAGTAATTAATATGGATAATTTATTTTGTATTTTGTAAATTTTTGTAAAATTATTTTATTAGAGCAACCGATACTTACTTATTAGAAGTCTTGAACTGTTTTTCAAACAACAAAAAATAGATTTTGGGTGTTTGATTTTCTTTGTTTTGTTATTGATTCTCTAAAAAAACAGTAGGTAAAAGCAAAATCAGAAAATCAGAATATGATTTTGGTTGCTTTAAGCTGAGCTGTGTCAATTTGTAAATAACTGAAGTTCACTAAACTACATTTTATTTTAATAACAAGCACTCAATATTTTTGTTTAAAAATAATTTTTTCCAACTTTTTTGCAAAAACAACATAAAATTAATTTGAATAAGCGATTAAAAGCAGGCTTAAAAATTGAAGATCGTATGCATGCTCTCTCTCTTTAACATATATTAGTTTGGCCGGTATTCAAACTATTCTCTAGGGATTTTTTTAATAAAATAATTTTTAAAAAAATTCAAAACTACCCCCAATATGTAACAATTAAATAAATATTGTAATATGCTATCATCTGTAGTGGAGATCTGCAAAATAACATGTCTCCGCGACAGCCGATAACGGAGGGCATTTAAAAATGGCCCCCGCTGTCACCTGCGGAGGCCAGATAACATGCTCCCGCAACCACCTGTAGCGGAAGCCAACTATTTTGCAGGCCCCCACTGCAGGTGATAGCGGGAGCTTTATTGCTCCCACTAATCACTACAGCGGGGGGCTCTATTTAGACCCCCACCCACCCCTTATTCTTCATCTCTCAACCATTTCTCCTCTCCTCAACTCCATTCCTGCATACTTCGATCACTTTTCTGCGTGCCAACAATTCGAAGAAGGTTAGTTATTGTAAGGACCCCCTTGCCCTTAACCCACAATTAGAGCATTAAGTCATACATTTGGTGCATTCAATCACGTGTAAATGGAAACTACATGTAAACGTGGCACACAATACCACCTATAAAATTTTCTTGCTTCATCTATTCCATTCCATGCAGTATCCGATTTCCAAATTAAAACCATTCAACACATCATGCACCTATGTAATACACTAATCACAATCTCAATTCATCTAGCTATTCCCTAGTTGATTGCTCACACATATAATGAAAAAAAAAAGGCACATGCCTCTTTATACAACACATATACACATAATTATTGCTCACACACGAGCATCGAATAAACCAATGTGTACGTAATGTATAAAAAAGGGCATACACAATATCCAGCCCCGCATGAGCTCCGGTGTCTCGATCCTGGAATCACCTCCAATTCATAGCTCGATCACAGCTCCAGAGTTACCATTGTACCTGTTTCACCTGCCCAACAGAGACAGCCCCCACACGGGGTGAGCATACCAATACCACCAAACCAATAATCACAATTATATAATTCGTAAATTACAACAATGTAATTGCTAAGAATTTAAATGATACTCCCTGGATGGCATCATCCTCATACGGGATCCCACTGTATTGTCCCTGTTCTCAAAACAACCAAAATCATCAAATTCCAAATATCCAGTTAATCATTACACTGATTAACTATGTCTCTAATCCAATTCAATATCAAGAGAGGAATAAAATACAGATATCCTAGATATCTAGCCAGAGGTCACATTTCCTCGCCCACTCAAAAGTAGCGGCATCACTTACCGATGTTCGCTCCATAGCGACCACATCCCGACAATTGCTCGCTCCAAAGCGGCGCCAAACAATACATAAGACCGACCAACATCACACACCCAGTCCTGTTTCCATTAACCAATTATTGCAAGACACCATATATTATGTATCGACTACTAACCCTTACCAATCATTATCACATGCACAACAATTGCAATAATATAATTAAGGTCATGCTCGTACGTTACACGTACCTTATAATTTCGTAGTTCAAGTCCGACTTCGCCTGAGTCACACTACCCGATGAATTACGTGCTAACACATAAATAGTTCACAATCAAACACAAGCATGCAACCACGTGCCCAAGCACGTTCAAAACTTCCAAACCTATCGTCTATCCATGACGATACCAAAATAAAAGCCCCCCGGCTAAGCATGCATAATACCCAAAATATTCCATTTTATAAAGATTGCCAAAAACTCAACCGAGAATTTCGTTTTATAAAACTTTGGCTCCAACCAATCTATTTTAAAAGTATAACATTCCCATTGGAATGTAGACATTGCCCCGGAAATAGGCCCTTTAAACATCGATTCCAAAATCCCGACATTTTCCAAAATTCCAAAAAAACAACCCAAACAGTGCCGCGATCGATCGCCCATCAGGCGCGATCGATCGCGCGAGCACACTGTCCATAGCACTGCCTTCCGCGATCGATCGCCACACCTAGCGATCGATCACCAAGACCCTCGCGATCGATCGCCTACTTCTCGCGATCGATCGGCGAGAATGTTCATCGCCTTCCTAAATCAGTAACATGTCGCGATCGATCGGCGCCAAGCCGCGATCGATCGCGACCTGCGCGTTTCCTAAAATTTCGAGCTTCAATGGTGTTTTTCACACCCAAACTCCAAACCAACACCCCATACAACCTCAACACCTCAAATACAACATTTAAAACCCATAAAAACTTCAAAAACTCAACTTTGGATTTTCCAACCAAAAAATCCCTAATTTCAAAACCCACCAAAAATCTCAACCAAAAACTACAATACTACTACCAAATCGAAGAAAACGGTGAGGGGAAGATGAATACCTGACTATCTTCGAGAAAACCGGCTCCCGAGCCAAGCTACCACCAATCTTTCTTCCAAGGGAAGAAGAGGGGAATGGGGAAGGGCTTGAGCGAAGAGAGAGGAAATAGAGGGGAGGGTTCCGTGCCAAATGACGGAATACCGAGTCTACTTGGTATATATAGTACCAAAACTCAAAAATACCAATTCCTCAACAAATACATCATGACTCATTAAAAATCATCTGTTTTCAAAAATCATCTTTCCAACTCTAATTCCATTACCAGCCCCAGTACAAAGTACTCCGGACCCCAAATCCCACCGAAGACCAAATTCCAAGGTTATCACCACGGTGAGAATGAAATCTCATCCCTTGGAACCAACGACTCCAAAAACAGGATTAAAATCCCCGGGAGTCCCAAATCGCAATTAATACACAACCAAAATCCATTAAGGATTATCACTACATCGGGATTAACACCAGTAATTCCCGGACATCACAATTATCCCCCACTAATAAAATTTCGTCCCCGAAATTTGCACAGGCGCACTCCACAACCGCCGAGACCACGCAAACCAAACGGATTAACATCGCCGAATCATGAACACATCATGAACGACATCCAACCGCGAGGATACCGACCTCGGATCAAAATATGGAATGGAGTAAACCTCCCAAACTATCGTAAACTCAAAGAAAGACGTCAGCATTCCCGATGCTAAACATCCCAAAAGCAGCTAGCCAACCCTAACTGCAAAACAATGAATCATTCGTGATTCTAAAATAGATATCGCCTCGAGGATATCTCTACGATCTAGCCACGATGATAAACATACCTCATTGCCAAGGGAACCATTAGCACACAAAAGTGCACCTAACCATAACCGACTTCCGTTTCCAAACCCGTCTCCATCAAAGGAGTAGTTGCACCACATTGCAACCCGGATCGGGCAATTCATTGCTACCGATAAACACCAAACACACCTCTAAAGATGTTCACATCCGGGTGTTCCAAGAAGATCACATCTTGGTTTAAACACACAATCGAGACTCCACAAGGTCTCAAGTTCTCGAAAGGACATGCAAGAACAATCAATTGCATTCCCACCACACGTGTCAGCCACGACACTAAACAAATCCGAATCCTGGCCATCCCTCGCTTACCCTAGGATTCAATAATCCTAACATAGGGAGGCTATCGAACTAACCAGCAAGAATTACCATGGTCCCAAAACACGACAATCCCTTCTCAGGGGAAGTCAACCGGACCTCACGATTTTCCCTTAGAATACATCGTGCTATTGAGATTTCCAATCTCAAGGCGTCCCAAATCCCTCATCAGAGATTCATTCGTCCGAGCATAGTATATTAACCCCGCTCGATAAGAACCAGTACGCTGGCATCCGTATACACGCCGGTATACATGCCTAAGTACCTAAACATGATGCATACACAATATACCCGGCTAGGGTATCCTCAAATACACCCATGAGCCCCACATACAATTGTCAATCCCCAGTTATTTTCACTCAAAGGAGAACGATGATCGAGAACCAACCACACCCAGTGTGATCCCAAAATCAACACCACACAACACTCAACGAATCTATTAAAGATTCCCAATAGGTATACCAATACCTCTTTCCTCACAAGGAAAGTGTCATGCTCCCATGACCCACCAACCTCGAACCACCGTTCGGAAAACATAGATATACCTACATCGACATGCATCCCGGAGCCAGTAAACACACAATGGTTCAGCATAGTTTGCTCTAGCCACTATTGCCGAAACAAAACCGCAAACACAACGATTACCCATACCAACGACGCTAGGTACTAACACCATAGAATTTCACAAACCCAAGCGTCTCCCTAGAGTCGTCTCTTCATGCGTCACACAAAAATATAAAGCAATTACCTAGTTCAGCACTAGTAATGCTCACCATGGCTGATCTGTGATCAACCTTGTTAGTTCCGGATCTTATCGATGAGATTTTAAAGATGACAAAACATATCAGACCGGATCGAGTGAAATCAGACTGACCAGAACGATCGCCCAAAACAGATCAAGCTGATAAGATGACAAAGCATATCAGACCGGATCGGGGTAATCAGACTGACCAGATCAATAGCTCAAAACAGAACAAGCTGATAAGGCATATTACCTATCAGACCGGATCGATGGATTTCAGACTGACTAGATCTATGCTTCAGATCGATCTCAATCTTTATCAGATCAGAGCAGTCAAGGATACATAAAGAATGGCTCCTCACTACGAATCATTAACGGCTATTTATTATAGCATTTAATGTTGTAATTAATGCTACAAAGGACCAAAGACTGAAGATTGCCATAAAAGGTAAGAAGACAAAGAAGAACTTACCTGACAGTCGCCGAAAGTATGAACCAGAACGGCAAGTATCCTGAAGAAGAAGACTGTAACCTACTCAGAGTTTAAGCAGAGTCAAAGTTGCACATTAAGGGAAATAATGTTGTTGGTACTTACAACTATAAAAGGATGCAACAAAAGGAATATAAGAACTCTTGCTGATCAATTGAAAATCACACAAGAAAGCAAAACAGCACAAGCTTACAAGCTCAGAAGCTCTCGAGCTGAAATTATTCTTAAGCACGTTTACTTTGTAACATTTGATCATTTAGGATCACTGTGCGCATCTTGTGTTTTCTGTGTTGAAAAATAGAAGTGAAAAATATATTGTAACTGTCAGACAAAGTGTGTCTGAGCAGATCGAGTGACTAGGAGTTTCAGATTGGTAGTGAGGTAAATCCAGTCTGAATCGGGTTTGTACAACATGATTGTATAAATCAAAGTCTTCTAGTATAAACATTCCTTAATTGGAAGAAGGGGAGACGTAGAAGGATTACACCACCTTCGAACTTCCAGAAACATATCCTGTGTATCGTATTTCTGCACTTGTTCTTTCATACTAGCCATCGAGCCGTTCTTACATATACAAGAACAGACCGTTCCGCACTTATACTTTCAGTGGTCTGTTCTGTACAAGAGTTGATTAAGAAACAGATTTCTTTCACTAATCCGAAAGAATTCACAAGGGATTAATTTTTAGAAGGAGTGTTCATTCACCCCCCTCTAAACACTCCAGACCGATCCTAACAAGTGGTATCAGAGCCAGGTGATCTTAATCAGCAAAATCACTCGAGCTGATGGCATCATTTAACAAAATTCCTATGTTCTCAAAAGAAGACTACGATGACTGGAGAATCAGAATGCAAGCTCATCTGGCAGCTCAGGACGACGATATGTGGTTCGTCATCACTGATGGACCAATGAAGATTCTAAAAATAAATACAGCAGTCGCCATTACTGGTGATGAACCACAAATGGTAGAAAATGACAGATCCCTCTGGACGAATGAGGAAAGAAAGAAAGCAAATCTCGATAATGTGGCCAAAGACATCTTGTTCAAGACATTGGACAAGAACATGTTCAGCAAAATCAAAATGTGATCTACTGCCAAAGAAATTTGGGAGAAGATAGCACAGCTATGTGAAGGCAACGACCAGACCAAAGAAAACAAGCTGACTGTTGCTCTTCAAAGATTTGAGGGCATAAAAATGAAGAGTGGAGAAACTCTAAATGAGTTTGATGAAAGAGTCACTGGCATCATAAATGAACTGAATGGTCTGGGGAAGGAATATTCTAACAGAGAGATCGCTCTGAAAGTTATGAGAGCTCTGCCAAAGGAATGAGATGTTAAGACCATTGCCATGAGGGAATCAAAAGATCTTAACAAGGTTGAACTTCGTGATCTGTTTGCAGATCTTAAGGCCTATGAGTTTGAACTGATAAGCAGAGGTGAAGCAGGGCCATTCATCTCTCAACCAAACAAGGCCCTGGCAGCCATTCCAGACCAGATCGCCTCAACATCAGACCGATCCGCTGAACAGATAAGTAATGATGCTATGTCATTATTTATCAAGAAATTCGGTAAATTTATGTCTAAGAATAAGAGGAACTTCAAACCCTCTCATCATTATAAATCAAGAAAAAATGATGATGTTAACGATCAGGCTTGCTACAATTGTGGTAAGACCGGACATTTTATTGCAGATTGCACCAGACCGAAGAAAGAAGAACGGAAAGAGAAGCATCGTGATGATAGGAAGAAGAAGCACTACAAAGACCGCAAGAATCATGGAAAATCCCAAAAAGTCCTAGTAGCTGAAGAAGGAAACAGCAAATGGGCTCAGACAGACTCAGACTCGGAAAGCTCTGAATATTCTTCCAGCGAAAGCGAAGAAGATATTCAATGTCTCATGGCAGACGAAGAGATGAGTCAGACAGACGAGGTATATGATCTTGACTCAAATGAATTTACACGAGAAGAGCTCATGTCCGCACTGCAAGACATGGTTAATGATTATAGGATCTTAGCTGAATCATTTGAGAAAAATAAAGCTAAAGCTAGTAATCAAATAGATGAGCACAATAAACCAAGCTGCTCTGAGCAGGGTGAGTGCAATAATCTAAAGATCGAGCTGAATGAGCTGAAAATCTCCTATGATCAGCTCCATGAAGAAAACAAGAGAATTAGCACACAAAATGCTAAGCTTTCTCATATATTCAAAACATGGACCAAATCCAGAACATCTTTGGAAGAATTACAAGAGGTTCAAAGAAACGTCGGTGACTTCACCGGCATAGGCTTTGACACCAAAGAATGCACCAAAGATGAGTCTGAGCTGTTGCTGGTAAAGAACCAAGTCAAACAAATGACATTTGTTAAATCCAGCACAGTATATGAGACTGAAGCACCTAAGATTCAAACAGGAGTCTCTTACGTGAATCAAAATCTGAGAAAATGAATTGGTTATGTTGACCAAGCCAAAGAAAAGGCACCAGCAAGATTTGCGTCTACCAGACCAAATCCAAAGGTGCAAGATCGAAGGCAAGGAAGACAATACAATTACTATAATTCAAAACCGATTCAACGAAGATATAGACTACCTTATGAGAATCAAAGGTTTTCACAGCGCACACATTATCACACACAACATCAAAGCAGACCAGCACACAGCACACATTACACACACAAGCCATTGAAGCTGATACAGGTGTGGGTTCCCAAAGGGCTAATCCGTTCTGGACCAAAATAGGATTGGGTACCAACAATAATTATATTTGATGACAGGTACCGAAGAAGCTCGCATCAGGCTGGTATTTGGACAGTGGGTGTTCCCGTCACATGACTGGAAACATCGAGCTGCTGTCTGAAGTCACAGAATGTACTGGACCCAAGATCATCTTCGGAGATAACTCAAAGGGTAAGACCGTGGGCAAGGGTAAGATTGTCCATGGTAACATTATTATCAATGATGTGCTGTTAGTTGAAAATCTGTGCTATAATCTGATCAGTATAAGTCAACTCTGTGATAATGGTTATGCTGTAGAATTTCACAAACACACTTGCACTGTTAAATCATCAGACGGTATAACCGTGCTCGTAGGAATCAGGAATGGAAATACATATAAGATTAACTGGAATCATGCTCAACCTGATAATCCTACTTGCTTCATCGCTAACAATGATAATAAACATTGGATGTGGCATAAGCGCTTGAATCATATAAACTTTAAGACTATTTCCAGCCCGTGTAAACATGATTTAGTTATCGGTCTGCCCAAGATCGATTTTGCTAAGGATAAGATCTGCGAAGCTTGCCAAATGGGCAAACAGATCAGACCATCCTTCAAAAACAAGAATGCCAAATCCTCCTCCCGCTGTTTAGAATTATTGCATATGGACTTGTTTGGTCCTAATAACAAGTTTAGGGGGAATGCGGTATACTCTTGTTGTTATTGATGATTACTCACGCTTTACATGGACTATATTTTTGAGCAGTAAAGATCAGACCGGTCCGAAGTTGATCAAGCTGCTGAAACGCACTCAGAACGAGAAATCATCCAGCATAGACAGGATTCGTAGTGACAAAGGCACTGAGTTTTCAAATCAGAATCTTGAATCCTTTCTAGAAGATCATGGAATCAAGCATGAGTTTTCAGCCGCTCGAACTCCTCAACAGAATGGAGTTGCAGAACGAAGAAACAGAACGCTCAAGGAAGCAGCAAGAACAATGCTTGCTGATTCTGGAATTTCGCAAAAGTTCTGGGCAGAAGCTGTAAACACTGCTTGCTACACTCAAAATCGGTCCATGATCAACAAGAAGCTGAACCTTACCCCATATGAAATATGGACTGGTAACAGACCATCTATTTCTCACTTTCACATTTTTGGCTGCAAATGCTTCGTTCATAACAATGGTAAGAATCATCTTACAGCATTTGAAGCTAAGTCAGATAATGGAATATTTTTAGGATATTCATCAACTAGCAAAGCCTATCGAATTTTTAATAATCGAACCTTAACTGTAGAAGAATCTGTTCATGTAGTTTTTGATGAATCTTTATGTGTTGAGGGCAACAAAGAATCAATTCAAAATCAGATGGAAAATATCCATCTCGAAGCTAACAGTGATGATGAGATTGTAGCTAACAGGTCAAGAGACAATCCACCAGAACCAGAAGTACCAGACAGACCGGATCTAGGCATTGAAACTTCTTCAGATCGAGCTGATCCGGATGTTCTTCACTCAAATGTTAAAGCAGATGCTGATCATGTTGCTACTACTCATCAGAGCGGACCAGACAATCCATAGTCAAGCTATCGATGGACTAAGAAGCATCCACCCAATCTAGTGATTGGTAGTCCCTCTGCACCGATCAGAACCAGAGGACAAATGATGGATGAATTCACACATGCTGCTTTCATCTCTACTCTGGAACCTAAGAAGATCGATGAAGCTCTAACTGATTTCAACTGGATTAAGGCCATGCAAGAAGAGCTAAATCAATTCGAACAAAATCAAGTTTGGAGTCTAACCCCAAGACCAAGCGATCTGCCTGTCATTGGAACCAGATGGGTTTTCAGAAATAAGCTGGACGCAGATGGAACTGTGGTTAGAAACAAAGCCAGACTGGTGGCACAAGGATTCAGACAAGAAGAAGGAATCGGCTTCGATGAATCATTTGCACCAGTCGCCAGACTTGAAGCCATCCGAATCTTTCTTGCATATGTTGCCTTTAAAGACTTCAAAGTATATCAGATGGACGTTAAGAACGCTTTTCTTAATGGAAAGCTTCAGGAAGAAGTCTACATTGAGCAACCACCTGGATTTCAGGACCATTTGCATCCCAATCATGTGTATCTACTGAATAAAGCAGTGTATGGTCTGAAACAAGCTCCAAGAGCCTGGTATGACACTCTATCTCAATTTCTGCTGAACCATGATTTTCAGATCGGCTCAGTAGATAAAACTCTCTTTAAATTTATTAAGGGGGAACATACCCTATTAGTTCAGATCTACGTTGATGACATAATCTTTGGGTCAACTAACCCCAAATTGTGCGAGAAATTTTCTAAGTTAATGCAGGGAGAGTTTGAGATGAGCATGATGGGAGAACTTTCATTCTTTTTGGGTCTCCAAGTAAGACAGCTCAACAATGGTATTTTCATCAATCAGACCAAGTATACCAAAGAGCTCCTCCAGAGATTTGGAATGGAAACATGCTCAACTGCATCAACTCCTATGAGTCCAACAATCAAGTTAGACAAAGATGAAGGGGGAACGGCAGTTGAAGTAACCATGTATAGAGGACTAATCGGATCGCTATTGTATCTTACAGCGAGCCGGCCTGATATTATGTTCTTAGTCTGTATGTGCGCCAGATTTCAGTCAGAACCAAAGCAATCACATTTTATTGCTGCCAAGCGTATTCTGAAATACTTAAAAGGATCTCAAAACGTTGGTCTCTGGTACTCCAAAGATTCAAACTTCAGCTTGATCGGATACTCAGATGCAGACTACGCTGGGTGTAAGATTGATCGTAAAAGCACCAGTGGAACATGTCAATTTCTAGGTGAAAGATTGATCTCTTGGTTCAGTAAAAAGCAGACATCGATTGCCACATCTACAGCTGAAGCAGAGTATCTAGCCGCTGGAAGCTGTTGCGCTCAGATGCTCTGGATTCAACAACAGCTCAAAGACTATGGAATCCAAGCTGTTGACTCTCCGATATTTTGCGACAACACAAGTGCAATCGCTATAACGTATAATCCAGTTTTGCACTCTCGAACAAAGCACATTGATATACGCCATCATTTTATTCGAGATCATGTTGGCAAAAAGGAAATTCGGATCGAGCACATCTCAACAGAGCAGCAAGCAGCAGACATCTTCACCAAACCGCTCCCAGAGGCTAAGTTTAATTATTTCCGTCAAATACTTGGTTTAATTGACTTATCTTAATAGTTTAGATGTTCTCTTTCTTTCGCACTTAATGATTTTTGTTGCCACAGATCGATAATACAATGTTCAGAAAGACACAGACCGGTCCGAACTTTCAGACCGATCTCTGTCAATCTGATGTTATCCCATGATCTGTTTGGTCAATACATCTGTTGTACAAAAACAGCCCGGACTGATCGCATTTTAACCGCCTTAACTATCTGTTATCCTGACCGTCTATTTTTGAATTTCTTTTCATCAGTCATCGAGATAAAGACACGTGTCTTCTCTCTCCTATTTAGCGGGCTGAACATTTCATCTTATTTCACTTTTTACAATTTACCGCTATCTGTTTTCTTTTTCTCTCACTCTCCCAAATCTTCGCACTCGTTTATCTTCACTCCAATGGCTACCATTACTCACAACTCTCTCTCCATTGAGTTCAATGATATTTACAGGGCAGAAGATGCAGAGATGGTGTCCATCTTCCAAGCTTTGGAATCTTCTGGTCTGAGAAACTTTCTGGAGTGCGGCACAGTTGTTTATGAATCAGAAATCCGCGAACTATTCGCCAATGCCGTCTCCCAGAAGACATCCATATCTACTACTGTCAATGGCAAATCATTTGAGATCTCGCCGATGATGCTAGCCAAAACCTTTGGCCTCCCCAATTCCGGACTGACGGAATTTGGACAGATTCCTCAAGCGTCACTCTCAGATCTTCAAGGGAAGATCTTTATTTTTGGCCACCGCCTGCAACCCTCGTTTAAGAAGAAGGAAATGCTCTTTCATTTCCAGGTGCTGTGCGAAATCGTTGGCAAACCTCTTCTGGGCAAAGCAGGAAGTTTTGACGCTGTAACCGCAGAGAAGTTCAGGGCTATGGCGGCTATAATATCTGGACAGAAGATGAATTGGTCCGTGATTCTGTTTGGAGTTCTGATGGAAACGGTGATTGCATCCAAACAGGCCGTATGCTTTGCTGTTCCTCTCAGCAAGCTACTGGAGTCCTTAGACATCGAGCTGGGAAAGCAGTCCGCTCTCAGTCCCTTCAAGATTCTAAACTCCAAAGGACTCGCACTGCTGAAGTCCAAGAGTGCTCCGCCTACTCCTGCCACTCTGGCTGCAGTCAAGATTGAGAAGGGCGAAGAACAAGTTGTTGCGCGCAAACCTCGCGTCAAGCGCAAACTGACCATCCAGACTGATTCGGAAGAAACTCAGTCTGCTCCATCGCCACCAACCAAGCCACTTCCAAAGAAGCCCAGAACCCAGATTACCAAACCAATCAAAACTCTACCCCTACCCATTTTGCCACCAACTAAAGTCACCCCTGCACCCCAATCTTCAAAACACACTTCAACCACTTCAACCCCTGCACCTCACCCTTCAACCCAAACTTCAACCCCTGCACCCCAAGTCACTATCCGAGTCCCCTCTACCATTCCCGTGGTGAAAGAGATTGTTATCACTGAGTTGGGCGACTATACCCAATCAGGGATCAAGTCCCCTTCCTCCACCGGCAAGGGAAAAGCCATTCTCTCCGAACCAATCTCCTCTAAACCCAAATCGGCAGTGCAGACAGCCATCGGCATTGCTATGGAGGATGTTGATGAGAAGGTGAAGGCACTCATTGTGGTCTTTGATGAGTACGTCGAGTACCGGACTGTCAACCACATTGAGATGTTCTTTGGAAAGCTGAACAGACTGAAGAAGATGGAAGAGGAAGTTCTCAAAGGAACAGAGACCAATGATGTTCGGATTGCCGTGCAGCGCAAAGACCTATTTACGGCAAATCAAAGATTCAGTCTGGCCACTCTGCTCCTAGCTGATAAGAAAGAGAACTTTGATCCGATTGCTCCAACTGCCAGGGATGATGGGGCCGTTATTGCTCAATTAGAGATGGATGTTCATGCTCTTCACTTAGCTGTCCGTTTTCAACGACAGAAGCTCAGCGTATCCACTCCCACAACCAGCCCGGATCATCCCTCTGCAAGCAAGACTCTGGCAGAACCTTTCGTTGAGGTTATTCATTCTGATGCAGTAGAACAGACAGCCGAGCAAGCAGCGGATCAGACTGCAGAGCAAGTACCAGACCAGACAACGGAGCAGCCATTGCCTAATGCTCCGTCTGCGACATATGATGAACCATTGAATGTCTTGTTGGACTCTCAAACAACATCTATTCCTTTGGGGTCATCAGTCTCCCACGTTCAAATCAGTCCAACAGCAGAACTTGCAACAGTTGGTGCTCCAGAGTTCGTCGATCCGGATCTGGTGGTGTCCACCGTTGTTGCAGCTCTCCAGATTGAGGAGCCCTCCAGACCAAGCACTCCTCCAATCCAATTAGATGAAGATATGGCTTTCATTCAAACATTCTCTTCGGATCTGGTCACCTTGATCCGGTCCGCAAGTCACCAAGCTGTTGTCTCTTCACTTATCCCGTTTGCTGAAGACGATGAACAGGCCTTGTCCTCATCAGATCGCTCTCCCAGCCGATTATCTGATGCACCTCCATCTCTGGCAAGGACCCTTCAGCACTTATCTGACAATTGTCTGTCTCTCTCTCAGCATGTTCTAGAGGTTCATCAAGGCCAGCGGGTTACATCTCTGGACTTTGATTCATTTAAAGAGAAGATGACAGCCATTATCGGCAGCCTTCAGCGAGGCCTAAATGATCTGTTTTCTCAGCAAGCCACTTATAAGAACAGCCTGAGAAAAGAGCAGATCGAGCTGGCCACTGAAGTCCGAGCATCTGTTGCCAATTCCCTCCGTGCTCAAGACGTTCGTCTTGACGCTATCAGCGCGCAGCTCGCACAAGTTGTTGATTTTCTTCAGGAGATTGCTGCTGACAAAAAGGGGGAAAAGAAGAAAGACTTCAAGCCGCCTCCAACTTCAAGAAGATAGCAGTCTCGTTGATCAAATTTTTTAGACTGACTGTATGCGAGATTTTTTAACAATAAAAATCCTTCTTTATTAAGTCCTTGTTCATTTATTTTGAACTTTAATAAAGGCTTAATCGATCCAACTTAATAATGTTCATTTATTTTGAACAAAAAGAAAGTAATCGATCCGAAAGTTTTCGCTTCAGAGTTCTTATCAGACTGGTTAAAAAGACTTAGAAGCTAGGTTTTGTCATCATCAAAAAGGGGGAATTTGTTAGTTCCGGATCTTATCGATGAGATTTTAAAGATGACAAAACATATCAGACCGGATCGAGTAAAATCAGACTGGCCAGAACGATCGCCCAAAACAGATCAAGCTGATAAGATGACAAAGCATATCAGACCGGATCGAGGGTAATCAGACTGACCAGATCAATAGCTCAAAACATAACAAGCTGATAAGGCATATTACCTATCAGACCGGATCGATGGATTTCAGACTGACTAGATCTATGCTTCACATCGATCTCAATCTTTATCAGATCAGAGCAGTCAAGGATACATAAAGAATGGCTCCTCAGTCCGAATCATTAACGGCTATTTATTATAGCATTTAATGTTGTAATTAATGCTACAAAGGACCAAAGACTGAAGATTGCCATAAAAGGTAAGAAGACAAAGAAGAACTTACCTGACAGTCGCCGAAAGTATGAACCAGAACGGCAAGTATCCTGAAGAAGAAGACTGTAGCCTACTCAGAGTTTAAGCAGAGTCAAAGTTGCACATTAAGGGAAATAATGTCGTTGGTACTTACAACTATAAAAGGATGCAACAAAAGGAATATAAGAACTCTAGCTGATCAATTGAAAATCACACAAGAAAGCAAAACAGCACAAGCTTACAAGCTCAGAAGCTCTCGAGCTGAAATTATTCTTAAGCACGTTTACTTTGTAACATTTGATCATTTAGGATCACTGTGCGCATCTTGTGTTTTCTGTGTTGAAAAATAGAAGTGAAAAACATATTGTAACTGTCAGACAAAGTGTGTCTGAGCAGATCGAGTGACTAGGAGTTTCAGATTGGTAGTGAGGTAAATCCAGTCTGAATCGGGTTTGTACAACAGGATTGTATAAATCAAAGTCTTCTAGTATAAACCTTCCTTAATTGGAAGAAGGGGAGACGTAGAAGGATTACACCACCTTCGAACTTACAGAAACATATCCTGTGTATCGTATTTCTGCACTTGTTCTTTCATACTAGCCATCGAGCCGTTCTTACATATACAAGAACAGACCGTTCCGCACTTATACTTTCAGTGGTCTGTTCTGTACAAGAGTTGATTAAGAAACAGATTTCTTTCACTAATCCGAAAGAAATCACAAGGGATTAATTTTTAGAAGGAGTGTTCATTCACCCCCCCTCTAAACACTCCGGACCGATCCTAACAAACCTCCAAACAACATCAACTGTCTCCATGACAGTAAACACCACATCTCGCCGAGAGATACGAGCAACGAAGTAGTGCCAAACTACTTACTATAATCCACAATTCGATCATGTCTCCCAATGAATCCCAAATTCATGGATTCCCAGATCGAGTTAACAATGACTTGTTGACACTCTTATTGGTACCCTAACAAAATTGAGTTGTCCCCAGAAAAGTCCCACAACAAAAGCGTACAACCAATCCGTGAGGTATTCTCAACCTCAACCTCATATATAGTGGTGACTGCTAGAGTCCACCATCAACATCATCGTATCACCGTACGATTTACCAAATTCGACCCCAACGAGCAACATAACGGCTACAACAAGTCCATCATGGCACTGCGCAACACATGGCAAGCAAAATCGTTGCCTCCTTAGGTTTTAACCAAACCTACCAACGCATCACACGTTCCATCCCGGTATACCATACCGTCACATCCATTAGAGTAGTGGGTCATCACCCAATATTTCTCTAATACCAATGCACAAAGGACATCCAGGTGTCCTTGCTCAACAACGAAGCCATCCAAATCCATTAGGACCTATCGCACACCCTCAACGGTGGGCGTGACCATGTCCACCACACGTCACATCGACAAAAGCGAGTAGTTTCCTCAACGACTACTCCTATCGCCAATCACTTGGCCAAAGACCATCCCGACGAGTACACGTAAAGGTACCACTACTCGTAACATAAATACTTCAACACACGCTGCGGTATACACACATGTATAGCACATCCAGCCCTTGATCGAGCAAACTTGCTCGGCATAAGGGTCACGTCAACTGGTGACATAGGCACCACCTTGTGCCCAACATCGGCACCTCAAAATATACCACTAAAAACGTCTATACAATTGTATTATTTAACGCAACGACGTTACACGGACATAAAACATCAACTATGCCGCCATCTCGTGACGGTAATGCCGACACATGACATTCAATTCATCGTCAACTAGTGACGGTACATGACAACATACAACAACTACAACTACATCGTCAACCGTGACGATACATGTCCAAACACATAATACTCAATACAACAACGCCAACCCGTGACGGCACATGCCAAAACACATGGTATCTAAAACAATACTAAAGAAACAATAATATACCTCCATTCCTTGCTAACAAAGTAGCGGTCTATCTGTCTCCGTCGCTCAACAACAATATGCAATCAGCACCCGTCGCTCGAGGACGGCATAATCCCGTGCTGTGTACCTAGCGGCATAATCCATCGCTACAAAATTGACGGCATGATCCCTCGTCACACAGTCAGCATCATGAGCCTTGCTATGCACATCCGGGTACGAACAATCATCAACAGAATAGCGGAATGAGACGTCGCTATATATATAATCGGCGGCAATAACCATCGCCATGGAATCAACGGAACGTACCATTGCTAAACACATGTCCGGCGGCATGAACCATCGCTAATAACATAGCGGAAAAGACATCGCTATACACACACCTGGCGTAATAATCATCGCCAATAATACAACGGCATGAACCATCGCTCGATATACCTGGCGGCATGAACCATCGCCAATAATACAGCGGCATGAACCATCGCTCGATATACCTGGCGGCATGAACCATCGCCAATGACATAGCGGAAAGAGGCATCGCTATACACGCACCTGGCAGAATAACCATCGCCCTTAACATAGCGGCATGAACCATCGCTCGATATACCTGGCGGCATGAACCATAGCCAATAATATAGCGGGATAAAGCATCGCTACACATGTACTCGACGGCATGAACCATCGGCAATCAATATAGCGGAATGAGACATCGCTACACATGTACCCGGCGGCATGAACCATCGCCAATCAATATAGCGAAATGAGACATCGCTATCAATATACCTGGCGGCATGAACCATCGCCAACTGAATCAGCAGAACATATCAAGGACTCAAGAGGTACTCACATGCATGTAGCACTTTGTTCCTTTCGGACCCAAGAGGTGGCTCACCTTGCACGCATCACTTTGTTCCCGATCGCGTCGCTCAAATATCGATAATGTGGCTGTTCCGATCTTGTTATAACAGCGGAATTTTAGGACCCCTCGCTTCGACATATAGCGGCATCATATGATATCCCTCACTTCAACAATGACAGCGGCATGTACATCGCTTCGACATGACAACGGCAAATATCATATTACCATCGCTTCATATGACAGCGGCAAGTACCTCCCTCGCTCGAATATAACAACTACCGGAATCTTCCACTAGCTCCATATACCTGCATCAAGGTTAATACAACAGTTCACAAATCCTACTACGTCATATCGGCGGCTCAATAATATCCCTCGCTTCGACAATGACAGCGGCATGTACATCACTTCGACATGACATAGGCAAATATTATGATCCATCGCTGATGATATACCCGTAGTAGGACGCTAAAAGTAACACATTGTATATTCAATAACAATTGAAATCATACCACAATATCCCACTGTCTGTTGTTAACCATCCCTGTCCTTAGACATCATATCACATTTCTCATTTCCTGATTTTCCTACAAAATCAGATCCCTTAGCACATAATACATGGAGTGCCAGACATTACCATTAATGCCATCCCATCGTATTCTACACGATTCATGCAACCACAATGATCATTTATACCACTTTCCATATCGCAAAAGCACATAAGCAATTAGTTGTGTCACACAACACTAATACCATCATGTATAAATATGTGCTACCAATTCCTATCAACAAGTTCCTAGGCCCTTAATAGCCCCAAAGAGCAACCACTGCTCTGATACCACTAATGTAAGGACCCCAGTGCCCTTAACCCACAATTAGTGCATTAAGCCATACATTTGGTGCATTCAATCATGTGTAAAGGGAAACTACATGTAAACGTGGCACACAATACCACCAATAAAATTTTCTTGCTTCATCTATTCCATTCCATGCAGTATTCGATTTCCAAATTAAGACCATTCAACACATCATGCACCTATGCAATACACTAATCACAATCTCAATTCATCTAGCAATTCCCTAGTTGATTGCTCACACATATAATGAAAAGAGAAAGGCCCATGCCTCTTATACAACACATATACACATAATTATTGCTCACACACTAGCATCGAATAAACCTATGTGTACGTAATGTATAAAAAAAGGCATACACAATTTCCAGCCCCGCATGAGCTCCGGTGTCTCGATCCTGGAATCACCTCCAATTCATAGCTCGATCACAGCTACAGAGTTACCATTGTCTGTTTCACCTGCCCCAACAGAGACAGCCCCCACACGGGGTGAGCATACCAATACCACCAAACCAATAATCACAATTATATAATTCGTAAATTACAACAATGTAATTGCTAAGAATTTAAATGATACTCCCTGGATGGCATCATCCTCATCCGGGATCCCACTGTATTGTCACTATTCTCAAAACAACCAAAATCATCAAATTCCAAATATCCAGTTAATCATTACACTGATTAACTATGTCTCTAATCCAATTCAATATCGAGAGAGGAATAAAATACAGATATCCTAGATATCTATCCAGAGGTCACATTTCCTCGCCCACTCAAAAGTAGCGGCATCACTTACCGATGTTCGCTCCATAGCGACCACGTCCCGACAATTGCTCGCTCCAAAGCGGCACCAAACAATACATAAGACCGACCAACATCACACACCCAGTCCCGTTTCCATTAACCAATTATTGCAAGACACCATATATTATGTATCGACTACTAACCCTTACCAATCATCTATTTCATGCACAACAATTGCAATAATATAATTAAGGTCATGCTCGTACGTTACACGTACCTTACGTAGTTCAAGTCCGACTTCGCCTGAGTCCCACGACCCGATGAATTACGTGCTAACACATAAATAGTTCACAATCAAACACAAGCATGCAACCACGTGCCCAAGCACGTTCAAAACTTCCAAACCTATCGTCTATCCATGACGATACCAAAATACCCCCCGGCTAAGCATGCATAATACCCAAAATATTCCATTTTATATGTTTAAAAGATTGCCAAAAACTCAACCGAGAATTTCGTTTTATAAAACTTTGGCTCCAACCAATCTATTTTAAAAGTATAGCATTCCCATTGGAATGTAGACATTGCCCCGGAAATGGGCCCTTTAAACATCGATTCCAAAATCCCGACATTTTCCAAAATTCCAAAAAAAACAACCCAAACAGTGCCGCGATCGATCGCCCATCAGGCGCGATCGATCGCGCGAGCACACTGTCCATAGCACTGCCTTCCGCGATCGATCGCCACACCTCGCGATCGATCGCCAAGACCCTCGCGATTGATCGCCTATTTCTCGCGATCGATCGGTGAGAATGTTCATCGCCTTCCTAAATCAGTAACATGTCGCGATCGATCGGCGCCAAGCCGCGATCGATCGCGACCTGCGCGTTTCCGAAAATTTCGAGCTTCAATGGTGTTTTTCACACCCAAACTCCATACCAACACCCCATACAACATCAACACCTCAAATACAACATTTAAAGCCCATAAAAACTTCAAAAACTCAACTTTGGATTTTCCAAGCAAAAAATCCCTAATTTCAAAACTCACCAAAAATCTCAACCAAAAAATACAATACTACTACCAAATCGAAGACAAAGGTGAGGGGAAAATGAATACATGACTATCTTCGAGAAAACCGGCTCCCGAGCCAAGCTACCAACAATCTTTCTTCCAAGGGAAGAAGAGGGGAAATGGGGAAGGGTTTGAGCGAAGAGAGAGGAAATAGAGGGGAGGGTTCCGTACCAAATGACGGAATACCGAGTCTACTTGGTATATATAGTACCAAAACTCAAAAATACCAATTCCTCCACAAATACATCATGACTCATTAAAAATCATCTGTTTTCAAAAATCATCTTTCCAACTCTAATTCTATTATTTGCCCAGTACAAAGTACTCCGGACCCCAAATCCCACCGAAGACCAAATTCCAAGGTTATCACCACGGTGAGAATGAAATCTCATCCCTTGGATCCAACGACTCCAAAAACAGGATTAAAATCCCGGGAGTCCCAAAACCGCAATTAATACACAACCAAAATCCATTAAGGATTATCACTTCACCGGGATTAACACCAGTAATTCTCGGACACCACAGTTATATTTTTAAGTTTAGTTTTATGTATAATCAATTTAATAATCATATTTGTTATCATTTTTTCATGTTTAATGTGTGATGACAATATATTCCGGTCCAAAAAAATTTAGTGTTTTGTACTTACAATCTACACATATATCAAGTGATATTAATGTAGATAATATTGATAGTATAATATCAATTAAACGTACATATAACCTTATATGTGGGTTATATGGTCATAACATTATAAATGAACGTGTTTTGAGATACACTGATTATATAGGTTTTTATGGTGTTTTACGCTGCGGATATCAACTTTTTGATAATCATTTGATTACTGCTCTTGTCGAGCGATGTCGCCGTGAAACACATACATTTCATTTAAGAACAGGTGAGGTGACCATCACCTTACAAGATGTTTCTATTATTTGGGGATTGAGAGCCGATGGTGAGCCTGTCACAGGCGTAGATCACACACCCAAAAAGGTAGAATGTCAACAAATATGTTTAAATTTACTTGGATTTCAGTCATCGTCCACTTATATAAGGGGCATTCGATATATGAACACTGCATCTCTTCTTCAATCAATAATATGAGCTCAGAGTTGGATGTAATAAACTACGCTCGTTGTATCGCCATGATGATCATTGGAGGAATTTTGTTTCCGGATTATTAGGGAGGCTCCTTGAAGCTCATGTTTTTACAGCTACTCCAAGATATCGAGCAAGTGAATTATAGTTGGGGGAGCACAGTGTTGGTGTTCTTGTACTGCCAAATGTGTAGAGCATCGTGTATTGGAAAACGTATAATCACAAGGCCATTGTATCTTTTGCAGGTATATATAACATATTAACTTAAATTTATAAAATCTCAATTTGTTAATTATTTTAATGTTTGTTGACAGATATGGGCATGGAGCAGGATACAGTCCGTTAACCCTGGCCGAGCGTTACAAGCTACTTTAGTCCCTGGTGATGGTGATCCAATGGAATCCTTTCAATTGCTCCGTACGGTGCAAGGTAATAATGATTTAATTTTTGTAATACAGTTCATGCTTCTATAATATCATTTATGCTTGTAATAGGAGGAATAGAGTGTTTAGTAATATTCATACAGCAACCCATGCAGTTAGAATTATACGACATTGTCTGGACCACATATCTGGCGGTGAGGTATACCTCTATTTCCTGAATAAATTATTATTATTATTATTATTATATATATATATATATATATATATATATATATATATGTATTGATCACTGTTGTATATCTGACATGCATAATTTAATTAGTCAGTTTAATTGGATGCTCTACAAACCACAAGATGTTGATGTACATAGAATTATTACCACGTACAATAATGAGATTTGGCGAAGTGTATGTCCTCCAATCTGCTTCGAGATAGTGGAAATGCATCGTCCCAATCGGGTCCTCAGACAATTCCACTTACGCCAATCAATTCCTTCCCCTGCACTTGATGGCGATGACCTACACGATATGACACGAGTAGGCCATCCTAACATGAATCGGGCCGCGTATCACAAGGATGCTATCCGGAGGTGGAATAGAAGGTTGAGATATGTTGCCAATGGTCAACCTTGTGGCAGATCAAACCCAATTGATGGTGTATATATGCAATGGTATAACCAAATCACTGTACGTATTATATCTCCCAACTTTAGTGGGATTGGTTTTCACCCTTTTACGGGCTCTTACCAGCATCATACCGGGGCAAGCGAACAACATGGTTTTCGCCCTTTTACGGGCTATTCTTCGGATTCACATCAGCCGTCAATGGGATTTGATATTGCAGGACCATCTGGGTGAGCTAGTGGATTTGCTCATATTGGGCCAATTGTCGGACCATCCGGTGTGTTTGATAGTGGATTTGAAACTACTGGTTATCATACACCATTTCAAACACATACCCGGAGTTTCTCTCAAGTACTTAATTTTGATTACCAACAACACATTCAAGAGGCTCAACCGGCGAGAAATATTTCATCACCTATCCCTTTTCCAAATTATTCAGACGAACATCTTTTGGGTGGTAGAGATGAGGATGATATTTCATTAATAACTAGGATTGCTACACAAGCAAATCTTCCTAGCCGTAGTCAAGCAAATCTTCCTAGAAGAGGGCAGCAACAACATAGGCCACCTTATTGTGGAACAGGGGGACAATTGTAGATGTGTCTAATTATTATTTGTAATTGTTAAGTTATCTTTTTTATTGTTTCAATTTGAAAGTTAGAATTATTTGTGTTGAATTGCTATGTATTTTATTGTTGAATAACTTATTTATTGCAATTTAAATATATACAATACCAAAAATTTACATTGTCAAATAAAATAAATATACATATTACGACGACTACATTGACAAATTGATAAATCTACAAATTATGTTGTTGTCTCTCCCTAATTTCAGACCTATCCAACTCATTTATGAAACGATTTCTTCTATCTCTTCCAACCCTTCTTCTTTCACGCCTAATTGGATTGTGGTGCAACTCAAAGGTTGGTGGATCCCAGTATCGAATATCTTCAAGAGGATGAATTTGACATTGTAGGCTGCTAAGTACTCTGACATTCTATACCATGGTTGCACAAGTGTCGTAGGATCTAACGAGTACCATTTAGCAGTGCATATAGCATGAGAACATGGAATGCCAAAAATATTCCGTTTACCACACAAACACTCATTTGTTGATAATTTGACAACTTGAACATGTTGTCCTCGACCTGGCCTTCCACCTGTTGCAACTGAAGCTGTTTGATCCCGTACATCGTATCTGGTAACGCGATGCTCAACAGATTTTTGTGATCACTCTTCATATTTTTTATAGGTGTAATCGGGCCATGGCTTGTTATCTCCAAGCATACGACGACTCTTGGTGACACGTTCGACGAAGTACTGAACACACCTTTGAAAGGTCAATTGTATGATCGCGGAAATAGGGAGTATTCGAGCACCCTTTAACACCCCATTTAAACACTCTGACATATATGTAGTTATTACCCCCACGAAGCCAACCACCACCATGAGGTAGAGTCCATTTCTCTTTCGCAATTCCGGCCAAATACATGTACGCCAAAATGTTCATGTTTTCTCCATTGTGGCATCAAACTTACAAATTTGATTTTGTATGCCTGCTACCCAGCATAGATCTTTCAAATGGACATTTTTAAACTTAGAGTTAAAATTTGAGCATACGTGTCTTAGGTAGAAACGATGCACACCATGTGTAGGTTGAAAATATGGCAGATCCGCAACTGCACATACAATTCCTTTATGCCTATCAGAAATAAGACACATTCCGGTTGCATCACAAAGAACATGTCGGCCTATATTATCCAATTACCATTTCCATGAGTCATTTGTTTCTTCATCAACAAGTGCGATCGTTAAAGGTAATATCTGATTGTTGGCATCCAGGGTGACAATGATCAACATCTTATGCTTATATTGTGTGTGCAGATGAGTACCATCGACACTAATGATGCGGCGACAGTGTCGAAACCCATCTATGCACGGCTTGATAGCCCAAAAAACATAATTCAACGTATGAACCGATCGAGGATTTGATCTTAATGGCTCCACATCACAACTGTCCCTTTATTGTATTTGCACAAAGCACCCATGTATTTTGGAAGTAGTCACACATAGCTCTCCCACGTACCACAAACATTTTCCACCGCCCGTTTTAAAGTTCGTCATGCCTTCGTATACGAGATAGCGTATCCATATTATCTTTAACATTCTCCCGTACATACTTAATTTGTACGAAGGATCACGTCGCACAATCCTCAGCAGTGTACCGGCCACCAGATTACAATCCAAATTGTGATGGTCGATACCAACATTACTAGAGATGCATGTATGAGGACCACCATATTTTGTTAGTATCCAATAACCGAGCTTCGACTTGAAATGAGCTCGAAGACCCCATTGACATCTGACATCAGGAGAAATCTTCTTACACCGTAGTTTTCATAAAGTACGAGTGCTATCCAGGACAATGTACTCCTCCCTAACAACTATAACAGAGAAATCCTTTACAGATGAAATCAAATCTTTCTTATCTTCAAAGATCATATTCATGAATCTCTCCTTTCTCTCGATTATAGTACCTCGTTCGCGTTCCCGAAGGTACACCCACAGAATCAGGAAGCTGTTCCTCGTAGACCACATTAAAAAAAGGTGGCATTTCATTCGTGTTCTGTAAAAAAAGGTGCGTCATTCACGTGTGTCACATCACAATGATTTTCAAGGGAAATGGGAAATGCATGCATATTATCATCTTCGTCATCATGCATATCATCTTCATCATCTCCAGACATGCTTGATGGTATTTCGGGTTCACTATCACTCCTGACCGCATCTCGATGACTATTTCCAATTACATCATCTATGTAAGGACCCTAGTTCCTTAAGTGCGGATTAAAGGCGTAAATAAAAATTTCCATGTATAACAGAGTATAAAGGTTGTGTTGATGCCCTGAGCTATTAAATTACAGTGCCAAAATAAAGTTCCAAAAGGGATTAGTTACATTCTCAACCAATGAATGCTAATCCTATAGCTTTACACTACTCCTAGAGTAGAGACTATACAAAAATTTAGCCTGCTATGCCAAAAGCACTCCTCACTGGCTCACTGCATCAACCCGCCTTAGCCCGTCCGCCCAAAAGTACCTACAGGAACAACCCCAAACCATGAGCATGTATATAAATCATATTCACAATAATATGATCATAATTCAATGCATAAACCATAAATGCAAATCACTTCCTGTACTTAACACATACAAAAGCTCCCTTGGTTGTCCCTGTACCATAATCACAATTAATTGATTATAACACCAATAATATATGTCATGACATGCATCCGTTCCATGTATACCAATGGCCAATCCCAGTCTTATTATATCAGTGGCATAATACCCCTCGCGTTACATGACAGCGGCATTAATACCCCTCGCTTCGACATATTAGCGGCATAATATCCCTGGCATCAACATGACAGCGGCATGATCCTTCGCTTAGACATGTTTGCGGCAAATATTCTTCATCGCTAAATATGACAGTGGCAAGTATTCTATCATCGCCTCGACATGAAGGCGGCAAGTATTCTTCATCACTGTGATATAACCTCGACTCACAATTACATGCAACCATAATGCATGTTCCAACTATATATGCAACCATAATGCATAAATAAGACCACATGTGCAACCATAATTGCATAGCCAATTCAAAGCGTAGTAAATGCGTTTTACCGTCCGATGCTCGTACGTCTCACTACGTACCTTAGTTCCAAAAGTGGAGATGTCGTGGAACTTTATCTCCTTTGATGTGTGGCTACCTGGGATGGTTCTACACAATCACATGAATCCATATTAGAAGCCAATAAGTGAACCATTACCAAAAATAACATCATTTAAAACAAAATCCCAAAATCCACATTTTATGCCTTGCGATCGATCGGTCCCCAAGCCCCGATCGATTGCCAAGTTAAGAAAAATAGGCATCCAAGTACTGCCTCCACCGATCGATCGAACCATTTTACCGATCGATCGAGACATCACACCGATCGATCGGGAAAAATTACCGATCGATCGGTAAGCTCATTTCACGCCTTGTTCAGGCTCTGCCTTGCTCGATCGATCGGACCCTAATCTCGATCGATCGAGCAGCCCTGTTCCAGCGAGAAACTTCCATGTATGAGCTTCCAACAACACTTAAACTCATATACAACCAAGAACAACTTCCATGCTCAACATATAACCACAAAACAACCTTAAAATACAACCCCCAAACATAAACAAGATGTTGGAACAAGATCTACCCCTTTTAACCCCAAAAACAAGCTACAACCCAACCAAAACTCAACAAAACTCTACCATAGTGGAAGCTTACCACTTGAGCTCCAAGTTTCAATCAAGAAAACACAAAAAGACTCCTTTTTCCAAGTTTTCTCCTCTCCTTTTGTTTCAGAAACGAAAATGGGAGTTTTCCTTGCAAGAGGAGAGATGAAGGGTGGTTTTGACTTAAAGGTGATGGGAAGGGATGTGATATAAAGTGTGCAAGTGGCTCCCTTGCCATGCTATGGGTTTAAATGTGTACCAAGACACAAGCATGATATATAGAATACCCCAACAAGATATTTTAAAAGCATTTTACCACAATGCATCAAGATCCCTATTAAAATCATGCATTACCAAATAGACACAACCCATTTCATTTAAACCATTATAACACCCAATTCCCAACATGTATAACATGCACCCGGAAATGCTCTACCGGGTCACGCCTACCATGTGACAAGCATTTTACCAAGATAATTAGTCCCAACACATAATCTAATTATCGCCATAATATCACATAAACATAATTAATGCCCTAATTGCAATTAATTATTTCGGGGATATCACAATCTATAACTGGCCCTTCAGATGAATCCACCATATATTTATGATTTAACGGACCCGTATCTGCATCATAGGCATCCTGAACTGGTGTAACATTATAATTCCAACCTCCTTCAACATTCGGCCAATATGTAGGACTGTCTTCTGACGGGCTAGTTATATGCTTATCCCAACATCCAATTGATGCTCAAAATATGCAGAATCTTGATTTTGTTGAAAACCACGGTGCGTTAAAGTATCCGGTTGATCACTGAACCATATATTCATTAGTCCTTCAGTGACATGTGGAATATATGATTCTGGTTCATCAAAATGGACATCATGGCAAGTTTTGCTCTGTTTCGACATAGAGATACAACATCTGCATATTGGGACTTACATAATAAACTCTACCCCAACATCATCTATAATGCTGATTTGTACTTCATTCCAACAAGATTTCTCCGTGAAATAATATTTGGTTGACAACTTGGTATTAAACATCATTGAGTCGATGTTCAATTTTCTATTTACTACTTGAACCAATTCCAATAAAGTAATAGATCGTAGAATTCGAATTGGTCTGAGAGGTAGTATGCTATACTCAATCGACCCATTTCCAATAATAATATTACCACCAAAATATAATAGCACTTCAATATTATTCATTTTGACAGAAAAAAAAATGTTCGAGTTGAAAACCAAAAACGAATGAAATAACGTGAGAAAGAATTTTTGCAAAATACACTAATCGTTTAATGAGAAAAGAAAGATCGAATAATGTGAAAGACTGGTCGTTTGATGATAAATGAAAGATCGATGTTAAATTTATATGAAGGGAGGAGTGGTGGATGGCATACTCCCGCTGCAAATATCAGCGGGAGCCTATATAATAGCAAGCCCCCGCCATCACCTGCAGCGGAGACCTGCAAATCAACAGATCTCTGTGGTAGGTGATAGCGGGGGCAATTTTAAATGCCCTCCGCTATCACCTGACACGGAGACTTGTTATTTCCATATCTTCGCTATAGATGCTAGCGTATTGCAGTAGTTAGGTAATTTTTGTACTTTTAGGGTATTTTTGAAATTTTTGTTTTTTTTAAAAAAATATCCATTTTCTAATGATGCAATTATTGCATATCGTGTATAAAGATTTGAAGTTTAATTATTAATTTGACAGCCCATCAAATGTTATAATTACTTTTGACAGGCTGGAGTTTTACATTTTATTTTAGGAAAAAATTCGGGCCGATCCCATTAAGTAAAAGATTTTTTGGCACTATCATCAAAAAAATGTTTTTTCAACTAAGTCCAATTTTTGAATATAATGATCAAATTAATCAGATTTATGAAAACACTCTGCATTTCATGAGTAATTTTTACATGCATCACATGATAATTTTATATGAATTTTCAATAAATTGTGTTAGACTACAAGTTAGGTCCGTACACATACACCACTCTTTTCCAATGATCAAATTTTTTTTTTCCACCTTCTAATTTTTTTTAGCCATGTATTATAAAAATAAAATTTCGTCCCCCAAATTTTTTTTTCTTATTCCGCCCTTGATTGAGGTTATCTTCGCGAGATTATAAAAAGATCATGTGACAAGTATTTCCACAAATTTCCTGATCATAAAAGGAAATCGATATTTCATCTTTTGTTATTCTCCTTAAAAATACTCTACTTGCGATATTGTTGCCATTTGTGAATCACGAGTGACTGAGAGCAATTAAAGTGTGGGGTTAAAAAATACTGTACTTTCGAAAATTGACATAAATTTAGAAAGAAATTAAAACGGCATTTATAAAATATTAAGACATTCTTAAAAGGTGATAAAAACAAGAATCAATCGCCATTATGCTTGGGTTTTCAGACATTTAATGATGTTTTAATATTAGAGTTATATTTAATATAGAAATTTTAATGCTATTCCCACGGTAGATTAGACATGACCATGGGTTACATTTAACCGTGACTCAATCCGGATCCGTAACCAGGTCAACAAGTTGGTAAATCGTTGACCCGGTTCAACGAGTCTGAACCCCTAACTGACCCGTCTGTATACAGGCCGGTTATGGTTTAGGCTATCATACACGGGCTGGCGCATGGTTTTCGGGAAGTGATGACAAAAAATATATTTACACAAAATGGAAGCCAAAAAAAATCATTTAGGGGTCAAATAATTTAATGGGGGTAAAAAGCAATTTTTAGGGGTAAAATGTAATTTTATAGGGTAAAAGTGTAATTTTTTTTAAACTTTTTTTTTTGGAGATAATATACTTTTTTTCTTGTTGGGCAACGGATCACTTGCCCTGTCACGCCCCGAGACCGGGGTCGGTAACACCGACGTTGATTCTAAATATCTTTCAAAATCAACAAGCCTTGTAATACAGAATTCTAGGAAAATTAGTCTGTTATTCCATAAAAATAAATAATCCTTACAAACATCAGCGGAAACTTCAAAAATCAATGGCAACGACATCTTGAACGACATCAACTAAATCATTATCTCCAAAACTGATTTGATCTTCGTCTTCGATTTCTTATTCGCTTCTATCTGAGGAGTGGATGTAAGGAGTGAGTGTTTTGGAAAACACTCAGCAAGTGGCGGTCAATCGATGTGATAATATAATATTTTTTTCATAATTTTCCATAACATATATCATAATCGGGGCATAAACTGATATGAATACTGAATCATAAACTTAATAGAATTGCTCTAATCAGAGCCAGAACGTAACATGTCATATCAGAAATATTTTTCATATACGTAAAGCACAGTAAATCCTCTAATTTTCTTCTGTTACTGATATAAGTTCTCTAGACTTAATCCTCCTAAAGATAAGGTCAGAAACATCGGATCACCCACGAAAAAAGGGTCTGGACTTTCCAGAACAACGGTTAACCACCGTATCAGGTCAGAAGGTCGGTTATAATCCTACCGCATCAGAGTCAGAAACAGAAACAGAATTCGGAATTCCCACCAATTGGATTTCGAAATTTAAAGTGCTTCAAAAATATAATTTTCATCAAAACATCAGAATTTCATAGTTTCAACAAAGTTCACATAATCGATTGAGGTTTCAAAACATACTTATGATTTTTCAAAAACGGAATGAATATAGAACAAGAGCCCACTTACAGTCGGATTTACGAAGCGTGGTAGAATGGATCATTGGTTGAAAGATAGTACAAACGCTGTCTTCCCTTGCCTAGAAATGTTCGAAATTCTTGTGTGTGATACAGTATGTATTTTTGAAAAAGGTGTTTGAAGATATGATAGCATTTTCTTAGCATGGTGTGTTGTGGTTTTCGAAGGTGTTGTTTCTTGGAAGAATAGCTCTTTCTTTGGTGGGATTTGAGGTGTTTTTAAAGTATGAGCAATAATGGAGATTTCTAAACTTTTGCCATTTAGTATCATCATTTTGGGAAAGGAAATTGAACTTGTTAATGAGATAATTGAATGGTATGCCATGACTTGAGCTAGTCACTTAAATGTCATTGAATGACTAATAATAAGGTTTGGTAAGTCCATTGAATGGCTAACACGATTTGGGGCAAGACATTTGAATTGGGTAATTCAATGAGTCATCACATTATCATAATTTGAGCAAGTAATGAATGTCATCAATGGGTAATGTAAGAGATTGATTGTAAATTCCATGACTTTGGCCTTCTAATAACAGTAATTGAGTCAAGATAATGAATGAATGATATCAATGTGATTGATTGGATCATCAGTATGTAAAATGAATGGCAAAAAAGAATGGGGTCATCACATGTTGGTCATCTAATAGCATAATTTGAGTAATACATTAAATGTCAATAAATTGGATTGGGTGAGATTGAATGGTGGCAAGAATTTAGGTCATACAATTGAATGACCTTGAATGACTACTGTTGTAATTTTAGCAAGACAATGAATGACTCTCATGATTTAGAAAGGTAATTGATTAGACAAATTTTGGGGTCATCACATGCCCCCTTGTCGAAACGTCCGTCCACCCCTGTTACATTGGTGTCAAATATTTCAGATGAATGATAATAATGTTCTGAAGATCAATAACCTTAGAAGCAACATCAAACTAACAATCATAGATCATTGTACTGTCATTACATATATTAAAGATAAGTCTAAATAGATAAGAATATTGTAAATTAAAAAAAAAAGCTTGACCAAAGCTGAATGGACATTTTTTTGCTCAGCGAAATTTGTTGGTATACATGAAAATTAGATTATAAATAATAATTTTATTATATGATTTGAGAACGAGGGAAAATGAATTTCTTTAATATAAAAAAATGAAATGCTTAGTTTCGTTTTGCTGATGAAAATGAAGGTTGGGAGCATTTTCTTCAACCTAAGTTATAATCCTCAATCTAAGTTATAATCCGATAAGCCGATTAGATCGTGGCTACCCCTATGATATAATATCTATGAGGTATATCCATCTATTTATTGGTTTCCACCCAACATCATTGAGAATATTTTCAATGGAGGGATTGATGTACCCTATGTGACGCTACCCATATAGTAGCCAATAATATTTTCGGAGAAGCCGATATTAAAAAAAGATGTTGTTATAGGGCTATATTAAAAAGGTAAGTAATCTTATTAGACCAGGCCAAAATATATTATTATTAAGAGTGGTGTTGCGCACACGTTAAGTGCTTTTATAGTCGATTTTTGTTGCAAGTATAATGACGTTTTGAGAGCATCTCGAATGGGTACGCTATTTTGGTGCTCCAATCTAACACTCTTTTATGCATTAATTTGGAGCATCTCTACAGTGCTACACCACTGCATAAATGTTATTCACATTTTTTTTTGCTTTTTTTTGTAATTATTAATTTTATTATTTTAAAATGAATTATTTAATTATATTGTTTTATTAGTGTAGAAACTTTGGATTATCAGTAAATAATAAATTAATTAATAAACTGAATTATTGATTAATTTTGAATTGATTTAATTATTAAATTTGATTTTAATTAATTACTAAATAAATATTTAGACATAACTTTAATATGTAAATTTATTGATTATAGTAACATTTGTAGTAGATGGAGGTTGTAGATGTGTCTGTGTTTGGTGCAAAAATTATGCTAAAATGAAGTTATGGTCGTAGATGGCATGAGAATTGTTGTTTTACTTCGATATATCTTTGATATTTCAATAGTTTGGTATTTTGGTTATCTTAATATGTAATTATAATTGTGCGTTATCATTAGTTAAATAAATATTATAGTATAGATACTTTGGATATTTAACTTTGGATATTTAAAAATTGACAGACATATATATATATATATATATATATATATATATATATATATATATATATATATATATATGTTGTTGGTAGAAGTAATAAATCTGAAATTCCTTGTATTTAGATTTTAAATACAAACATATTTTCTTTAAAAAATAGTTGATTGGCCATTATTCATAAATCCCTGTCTCATCGTTTTCCAGATCTTGTGCCATTAATTTTCATGGCATGCATCTTAGATTCTCATAACGTAATTTCCATAAATAATCGATTCGCAGATCAGAGATTTTCAAGAAATAGGATACAGAGATGTGGATGAGAAATAATTTGTAGATTTCATAATAAAATTTAATTTTTTTTTATAAAAATTAAATAAAAACGACCCATTAAACATTCATCCAGCACGAGTGCACGACACCAAAGTAGGAATGTTAATAAGACGGGTCAAAATCCAGACCCGTATGGAACCCGACCCGCTTCAATTGGCTTTCGAAGTGGGACGGGCGGGTCTCGGGATTGGCAAAACCCGCCTGCTATGCAAAACATACATTGAATAATAAAGTGTCATTATTTAATTTATATCAAAACATACGTGTTCATATTAAAAGAAGTTGAATATTTTGAAGGGAATGAGAGCAGCTTTGGTAGCTTAAAGATTGTTTTATATGTCTTATTATAAATATTTACTAGAGAAAAGCATGAAATTCAATCACAATTTTTTGTGCTTCAAAATTTATTTTTTTCTAATAAATAATTTTTTCAAAAATAAAAAATAAAAAAAATCAACCGAGGCAGGATGAGTTTAACTTGCCGAATTCACAGGGCGTGATGTGGCTGGGACAATCTTTTTTTTAGCGGGGCAAGTCGAGTTTGGCTAAACCCGTACCAGGCTCGCTCTGTTGCCATCCCTACACCAAAAACTTAGTCTGATTGTTACCATTCTCAGTGTGATATTGACTCAAATTTAATTGACTCAAGTTTGAATGTGCATGAACCAAAAAAAAAAAAAAAAATTCACCTAGCACCATTACCTTGGAATCTTCGTACAGGCACAAAGATTCCATATTAAACTAGTGAAATATGTTGTCAGTTTCTGGTATTGAATAATATGATACAATCTAAAATCTAAGTTTAAATGCAGACGTATCCATACACGAATCAAACAAACTCTTCTGTCGTCTTTTCTTATATTTATAAGATTTAAATTAAATATGAGTTGTTTAAGGAAGACAAAATTACTCATTATTCACAATAATAAAAGTTGGTATTTACAAATCTACTTAATATAGCATTTAGGACATATTTGGTAAAATACATCGAGAAACCAACACGAAAAAATAGTGACGTAAAGTCTATGAAACATATATTATATCTGATACCCGATATAAAAAAAGAAAGAAAAGAAAGAGTAACCCTAGTAGTCATCAAGAGGTCGACCACATCAGTATATCATGTCAGTAATTACTCTTATGTCATTCCTATGGCATGCAACTCATCCCTTGCAGCCGAGCTCCCGATAGGTCATCCCTTATGACCGAGCTCCTAACATGTCATTCCTTGCTACAAGGTTGATTCGCTTCGCAGCAGACCAGCGAAGTAGGAACGATTCAATCAAGTTGATGCAACCAACACGTTGAATATATAAAGATCAGTTAAGTAATTTTCAGAGCAGAAGAGTACTTGATTAGCAAGGTAACATAGAAGCTATCACCAACAAGATCTAACTCAGAGAAGATTACAAAAAAGGTCAGACATCAAGCTGCACATAGCCAACAAGTCAAATATGAATGTTGGAGAAGTCAGAAGAAAAGTACACAGAAGTCATATTCATTAAGTACTTCTCAAAGAACATATTTCCGTTTCTAACTGAAAAATTTGAGTCGAAGGCAATATATACACACTTAAAGATCGAAAATCAAGATAGAGAGAATCCTGGAGAGATTTACAACATGTACCGAAAAATATCAAGAACCTTCAGAGAATATATCATATGATTGAGAGCACACCCTAAAACATAAATCTCTTACCATGTTACATCAGATAATGTATAGGACCAGTAGTGCCAACTCACTTCTCTCATTCATTGTAAATGTTAGCTTAATATATGAGTTCCATCTGTAATTGTTAGACTTGTTGTCTACACATGATCTTTGTATATGAGAGGCTAAATAATATATAAATTGAGATACTAGAAGTTTAGATCATCGAGTGACCCCGATCTAAGTGTGATTGTAAAAGAGTTGTATAATTCAAAGTATTCTAGTATATCATTCCATTCAGTAGAAGAAGATGAGACATAGAAGGATTACACCATCTTCGAACTTCCAGAAACAAATTTGTGTGCATAGTTTACTTTCTGTCTTTTAAATGTTTTTCTACTCTGATTTTACTTCTTGCTCATCAGTTATATAGCGGGTTAGCTCGAGTATATTCCAGTTGGTTTGCTGACCAAACTCGATCTAATCTCCCAGTGCATATATTTCAAGAACCATAGATATTGCACATCATCGAGCTGTAGCTAGGCAAGTGAAGTGAACAATCAGTTGAACAATTTCAACTAGTGGGTTCAGAGTAGCTTACTCGAACCCCCTAGTATCGATCATTATCAATCGCTATCAAAGGCTGATTTATTCTTACAGAAATTTCTCAAAATTTTAAAACCATGAAATCAATTTTCAATGCATTTTTTCGAAAAATCTTTTGTACAAAACTTTTAGCACATGGAATTATTTTATCATTCGTACTGCACAATTTTTTTGAAATTTCCCCCGCTTTATTGTAAACTACATATTAAGATGCATATTTTTTTATTTATCACACATAGTTGTGCTTGTTTCATACATTGTAGCTGACTTGGTAGTTGACAGATTTAAGCTTAGTATCGCTCTGCCATCTATTGCCGACACTTCAATGGATTCATGAAGATTTGCAAAAGTAGGATTTGCTGTTTGCGCCTGAATGGGAGAGCAGGTGTTTAGGCTTAATGGATCAAGGACACTGTTGAAGTTATATCACGAAATCCGAGGAATCTGCAGTTTACCACAACATGCATACAATTGATTTTACCCAACCCGTGTGCTTTTATGATTTCAGCATTCAATTTTTAAAAAGGGGATTAAGATTCTCAAGGGGAGTTTATTATATTGGGGGGAATTTTTAATTGAAAATTTTAAAACACGTTCTGATCTTGAGGGAGAGATCAAACTTGTTCATTATTCTCTTCATCCTTTTCGATTTTCAGAAAAAATGGGGAGAAAATATATTTTTTTTAAAATATGATTTTATTTTTGTGATCTTTAGAGCAACACCTCGCTACTAACGTACCTATTTTTTTCAAAGTTTTGTAATTATAAAAAATGGGTAGATTGTTGGATTTGAGAAATCCTAATAATCTTGATTTTGAAGTGAATAAAACTTGTTATTGTGTTGTTGATATTTTGAATCAAGTGTGCATCAAGTTGATTGGCTTCGGAGCAGACCAGCGAAGTAGGAATGGTTCAACCAACACGTTGAAATATAAAGACATGCTAAGTAATATTCAGATCAGGCATGTGATTGTTAGCAAGGTAAGTGAAGCTGTCACCAGCAAGATCTAATTCAGAGAAGATTACAAAGAAGGTCAGATAGGAAGCTGCATATATCCAACAAGTCAAATATGAAAGTTAGAGAAGTCAGAAGAAAGCACACAGAAGTCAGAATCGTACAAGTACTTCTCAATAGACATATTTCTGTATCTAATGGACAAATCGAGTCGAATGCTTTATATACACACTTGAACATCTAAGATCAAGAGAGAGAGAATCATTCGGAGATTTACAATATGCATAGAAGAATATCGAGAACCTGAAGAGATTCAAACAATGGGAAGCTTCAGAGATATATCAGATGATTTAGAGCACACCCTAAAACATAGATTTCTTACCTTGTTACATTAGATATGCATATGATCATTAGTGCCAACCCACTTCACTCTATACATTGTAAATTTGAGCTTAATAGATGAGTGATGTAAAGACTTATAGTCTACACATGGTCTTTGCATATGAGACATTGAACAATATGTCGGTTGTGATGTTGGGTGTTTAGATCGAAAGAGTGACCAAGATCTAAATGCGATTGTACAAAGAGTAGTGTAATTCAAAGTCTTCTAGTGTATCATTTTATCCAATAGAAGAAGAGAAGACATAGAAGAATTACTCCATCTTCGACCTTCTATAAACAAATCTGTTTGCGTACGACATGGTGACGATGCTTACAACGATGCATCGAGAGATAATCGAGCTCCATGATGCGCGAGCTCAGGTTGTGTATGGTTTCTTATTCCCAGTAATAGTATATGATTTTTAAACAAAATAAATTTACCGGGGTATGCCCCGTGTATGTGATAGGCTTAGATTTTAAGTGTTTTTAGCTGTAATTTCTTACCATTTTTAGTACTTTTTCCTGGATGAAATTACGCTTTTTGGTGTTTATTTGCTTGTTTCAGGAAAATAGGTTGGAAATGGAAGAAATAAGCTAAAATGAAGAAAACGGGTGAAATCGAGGCGAAAAAGAGAAAAAAATGAAGAATCTGTTTTTTCAGAATTTTGATCGAACGAGATTTATTCTCGATCGATCGATCCGGGCAGAGAGTTCAACACCAAAATTTTCGAAGTGTCGATCGATCGGAAGAAAATCTCGATCGATCGATCGATGCAGAAACTTTTAAAACGCTGAAGCAAACAGTGCACCGATCGATCGAAATTATTTTTCGATCGATCGAGACGCGAATTTCTGAAGATCTTATTTTCCAAAATTAACGTGATTTTCGGTGTTTTAAAAGGAGGGATCTCTTCCAGATCAAAGGAGATCATATCAGAGAGGGTTGAGAGATTTTTTCATCACCAATAAACCCTAGAGCCGCCGCTAACAAGGAGAGGAGAAGCCATCTTCTTCCTTCTTCATCCAAGCTTTAGCGAGCCATTTTCCGGAGTGCAAGGAAGGAGCAAGAGAAGAAACTACGGTGCAAAGCACGGATTCATTCCAGCATTTATCGTATTTCTAAACTCGGATTTATTTGATTTTCATTTTCATTAGATGTTTTTGAGGTTGAGAAACAATTTAACATCTTATTGATTTGTCTTGAATTGAATCTAGTTTATTTTATTGAGTTTGATTTTAATTGTGTTTGATTTATTGATTCGACTGTGTTTGACTGTATTGGTATCTTATTGTTCATGAATTGAATGCTTATTAAGATCAAAGCCTAGCTAACTTTGATTTAACCTTGTGAGTTATAACCGAGATCGAGAGATAACGTTATAATACGCTACCTTAATTCATGATGTATGTTTTCGAGAGATGAAATCGCATACGTGATCACTTTGAATCGAGAGATTTAGAGTAACGAGGTTTTGAAGATTTATGCAATATTAGATTAGTAAATAAGTGCACGAGAGTGACTTGTTCTAATTTGATATTAGTTTCTTTACAGCTCGAGAGAATGTATTGAATAATAACGAAAACCTTTCACCTTAAGAATCAATTGGTTGGTAATTGCTTATTCAAATGAATCATTAAGGATAACACAGTTGAACGAAGAGCGAGATAAATTTCTTGAGCGAATTACCTTTGCATATCCGGAACCCATTATTTTATTTCATTCTTATTTCATTTTTGTTCTTGAGTTTTAATTTGGATTAGTTAATCTCCCCTCTTTAATCGTAGGCTAAATATAATTTTACTAGTTTTATTTGGTACTTATACATTAGTCCCTGTGGATTCGACAACCCTTACTTTCATTTAACTATACTAAAACTTGACAACCGTGCACTTGCGGTAGAATCGCTTCACACTACACTTTGAAATTTTCTGTTTAAAAATAAAGCGGTCAGTATGTTGTACTTGAAATATGATATTTTCGAGACTATGTGATAATGCGGGTTAATGTTTGCTTTACTATTTGCAAATGAAAGGCCTAACTGGAATTATATATATATTTTGATATCAATATATATGTATCAATTAAAAGCGAAATTTTTTAGGGCCATTTAACAAGACATTTGAAATTAATCTTGCGTTGTTTACATAAATTAATCACTGTGTGATAATTAAACACCACATTAGGAACGGGCCCTCACATTATGGTTCATTTACATTTTTCTTTTAAATGTTTTTATTCTAATTTTACTTCTTGCTGGTCAGTTATAGAGCGAGTTAGTTTGGGTATCTTCCGCTTGGTTTGCTAACCAAACTCGATCTAATCTTTCGATGCATAGAGTTTTAAGAACCAGAGTTATTGCAGCTCATTGAGCTAGTGTCAAACAGGTGAAGTGGTCAATCACTTGAACAATTTCTGCGAGTGGGTTCAGAGAATCAGAGCAGCAGACTCAAACCCCCCAGTGCCGATCCTCATCATTGTGGAAATAATATTTTTGGGATATGATATACATTATCAGAGATTCTGAAGATCTAGACCCGATTGGAAGATTTCTACAAGATAAGAACTCCAATAAGAAAAGAAGTCCATAATAATGATAACTCTTTCTCTACAAATATCATGTTTGGTCGTTCCCTTATACACACATTTTGCTTACAATATTTATATTCCTCTCTTTCCCGTTTCTTACTTGAGTATCAGAGAGACTACACCAAAACAACCTTATGGCCCCCTTATAATGCTTTTTTTTATTTTATTTCAGGCCATCAAAAGGTCGGATCTCGGCCCTTAGCTTCACTTTGCATATTAGGAGAAATGAGATTTAATCAAAATTTTTTTTCAACATCAATATGCATGGGGTGACGAAGATCAATCGATATTATTTGTTAGACATTCGAGTGTACCTTGTAGTAGGCGACGAAGAACAACCGCTCTTTTTCTTCTCGGGAATATCGAAACTACTAAGAACTTCACCTGAATTGTCTAGATGAGATTCTTTGGGCAATCTTATGGATTTTATTCTGAAAATTAATGATAAGTTCGCCGAAAAGTTATATCTTATCAAGGATATTCCGATATAGTTCCTTCCCGAATAAACGTGTGTATTCGAGAAATAATCCATCAACCAAGATAAGAACCGGTCAAATCCATTAAACGGCTGCTACAATTATGAGAAATAATGGAGGAAATGAATAAGATCATGTTAGCAGATGAGGGGAAGATAATGACTAATGTTGCGGACTGTAACTCCCGATTTCTACCACTCATAAATATCAGATTCTTCTCAATGGACACTTTACACAAATCTGAAACAAATCACACGAAATATTTACACAAAGAAACTGATCATTCTACCTATTCAAGAGAGGAAGAAGGACAATTCCACAGCCTTTCTGCAACCAAAGATTTGCTAAATCATTGTTAGGAGCCATCCAAACCAACCAGTAAGAGATCTTATGCTTTAAAATCGTATTTAGGCGATAAAGTTCATTCGAACTTGTGCAATAGTTCTATGAGATACTGAAATTTTATGTGATAAAAGTATGATTTTGAAGTACTCAAAATTCCGAAATCCAGTTGGTAGGGATTCCGAATTATGACCTTGACGTGGTTGGGTAATAACATCTATATGCCTTGATACAATGGTTAACTTTGTTATGGAATACTAGACCTTCTTAAATTATAACTATGAGAGTTAAGTCAAGAGAACTGATATCAGTACCAGGAAGAAATTAGAGAATTCAATGTGCTTAAACATATAAAATGAAATATGTCCTGATGTGAGATTTGCTATGTTTAGGTTCCAGAAGGGCAGTATGATATCTCGGTTCTATTCTAACGAAAGCAATTCTATTTTGGTTTAAAAATTTCAGGTTATGTATCTGTTTCGACTGACCCTCACTTCCTGAAAGTATTCTCAAACACTCACGCATTTCCTTCTCTATCCTGATATAAAATGAGATAGATATCGAGGAAGAACAACTACACAAGTTTTGGGGATGGTGAAGTTGTTCTTGTTCTAGCTTGCCTTAGAATTGTAAGACAAGTACGTTCGATTTCAGGGCCGAAAGACTCAAGTGTAGGTTGTTCACTCCTTAACATAAACGACAATTCATGCATAGTAGATCAAACAACATTAGTGAAGAGTAGTAAGAAATAAACAAAAATAAAAAGTGAATGACTAAATTACAATCAACTAATCTTGTATGATATTATTAAGGATAGTCCCCGACAACGGCATCAAAAACTTAATCGTCACTTTTTTTAACGAAAATAATACAAGTAGTGATCGATTAATCCGCAAGTGCATGGTTGTTAAGATTTAGTATAATTTTAAAAAGTAGGGATGTCGTACCCACTAGAACTAGTAATAATTACCAAACTTAATCAGTTTAATTATATTTAGTCTACGATAATTGGTTGATAATTATGCAACAATAAAAATAACGAAAAGAAATCAATATTCCCAATCAACAAGCACGTTGAAACGAAGAATTCAATAGAGAAGAATTATCAAGACATTGGTTCACCTATGCATTCCCCTACAATTATCTCATAGCATCGATTAATTTTTCATATGATTCTAAGGTGATGAGTTCTAATGGATTATCTAATATACTCTCTCGATATATATTAAACATAATGCCAAATTGCAGTAAGTTGTCATGCACTTATTTAGCAATTCAACATTGCATAAAATTGGTGAAAACTTATAGCTTTCGATTATAAGATATCTATGACTCAAGCTGCTTAACGGATAGGGTTAATTGGATCCGATCCAAAATCGAACCGCTTAAAACCGGTTCGGAACAGGGACCGTTTAACCCGGTCTGGAACCGAACCGGTTAAAACCGGTTCAGAACCGGGATCGGTTAACCTGGTCCCGAATCGGAGTTCTATCCGGGTTTAACCCGGATCGGACTGGTTCCATTGGATCGGAACCACCAAACCGACGGTTTCTGTTCCAATGGAACCAGTCCGGTTCAGCACCGGTTGTGGGTCCGATTTGGAACCAGAACCGGTGATTCTTTTTTAAATAAAAAAAATTAAGACCCGTTGGCCAACGGCTATTGAGCTTTAACTAGATGGAGTTCTTTACATCACATGTTAGAATCTATGTTACTCGTGAGGAAGCTTTAACTGTTTTCTACAATAATTATCAGATGTCCGACAGTGATAATAGTTATTTATTGTGTCCTACTGATTGGGCTTTTGTTACTCAGTGTACTACTTTGTTATATACTTTTAAGGAAGCAGCCGATCATTTTCCGGTGTTTTTTATCGAACTTCTCCTTATTTTCTTCCTTTAATATGTTTTGTAAATTTATTGAATTTGGAGAAATAGATAATTTGGCACAACTTGTTCAACTTATAGAGGCAAAATTTAAAAAAAATATTGGGAAAATATTCCACATGTTCACTGCATATCTATACTTTTAGATCATCATCAAGGAATCGGCTCCTTTGATACTTTTTTGAATATTACTATCAATTTTTTGAAGAATAATGTTGACAACCAGAATCATACATTACCTCCAAAATATGTTTGCAATGTATCATTCTGAACAGGTACAATGGTCATCATCATAGAGAGGGGACAAGAGTAAGAAGACACTACACAGTCAAGAAGTGAATGGATTAATCTGCTGAGGAGTCTTGGCAGAAAGAAGCTGAGAGGAAGCGGAGTGACATCTAACACGTCGAACGAGTTACAATTCTTCTTGGGTCAGATGTTCGTAATATATGAAAATTTTGACCTACTGAAGTGGTGGAAGCCAAACGCAAGATAATTTCCTATCTTAGCCAAAATGGCTAAAGACGTTTTTGCGGTTCAAACATCCAGTGTCGTATCGGAGTCGGCGTTCTCAACTTGTGACCGAATCATTGGAGACTATCAAACTTCACTTTATGCAGATTCATTGTGCATACTTACATTGCTCAAAGATTGGTTCGATGCGGAGCGCATGAATAAAAGGGGAGGAGGAGTCGACGAGTTCGTCAACCAACGTTCCGAAGATGAAGAATTGTGAATACTATATTAAATAATTATGATGAATAATGTAGATTATTTTTAAAAGTTCAAATGATGTAGATTTTACATCAAGCTTTTATTCAATAAAGTATGTATTTTTTTCATCGTATTTCATGTATTATTTGAACAATATATTTAGACATATAAAAAAACTAGAATCAATTCCAAAAAAAAAAAAATATATTAATCAGGTCGGTTCCGGATTGGAACCAATCCAATCCGAAATCAGTCTGGACACTCCGATCCGAACCACCGGATCCATATGCCATGTAACCGGAACCAGATCAATTCGGTTTGAAACAGGATTGATCAGGTTCCGATCCGATTGAGCTCAGAACCGGATTGATCCTGTCCGGATCCAAACCAATCCGGTCCATAAGCACCATGGTCTATGTCTATCACACGTGTATTTGATCTCATATATCGATCTCAATCTGAAATCAGCGGCAAATTTACTATGTCATATTATAACATCCTTCTCAATCTCAATTATAACACCCAATTCAATTCATCGGTGAGCAATTCATGAAAGCATATGGTTTTTTAATCAAAAAACTAATCATAGGTTCACACATAGGATCCCCAAATCTTGATAAAATAAACCCAGCATATAATCATCTTCATAGAAAGATGGTTACATAATTATTGTAAGCAAAACAACATCAAATTATGAACTAAATAAACTAAAGGTTCAGAAATACTAATTGACTCCGGGCGTTGTTCGTCTTCTTTCTCTTGGTTGAATCTTCCTTGGCGGCTTGGAATATGATTAAGAAGTGAGTTCTAAGGTAGAGTATGGACCATAGAACTTGTTGTGGCCGTCCATGTTGATGTATTTATATTGAAGGAAAAATAAGGTAGATAAGGTAGATTACCCTGCGGACTTCAAACTCTAAAAGATAATTATTTTTTTTCTTCTGATTTCTCGTCTGCCGATCGATCGGTAAGAAGTATCGATTGATCGGTAATTCATCGATTAAAATCCTTTTAGCTACGGCATGCTACCGTCGATCGGACATGGGTACCAATCGATCGGTAAATCTTCATATCCTTTAATCTACGACATTGGTATCGATCGATCATTATGTTCTACCAATCGATCGGTAAATCGTGAATTTCAAACTCAACGCATGTCTGTGGCGACCGATCTGTGAATGTGTACAGATCGATCGTTAACTATTTTTCTCCATTTGTCGAGTTTTCGTTGTTTCTTCAATCGATTCGCACGTTTGAGTCTTTTTTAATCATTTTAAGAAGCATAAAATCCTTCACTTTCATTAACTTGGTCATTGATTCCTGAAATGAACAAAAACAACATAAAAGCGCATAATATCGTTCAGGAATCAATATAAACAATAATAAAAATCCTAGAAATATAAGTGCAAAAAATCACACTTATCAACACATTCACGCCAAATATCTCTTAGACTAGTGGCACTGAGTGTCATAATATGACACATATTTCAGATTCAAGACCCATGTAAAATCCATTTTCCAAATATATTAAAAGAAAAAATACATTGACACGCGTCATTTTTCTTGCTTGCCATTCTCGTGCTCTGTACCAAAGAAATTTGGTTTCTTTCGAGCTTCACATCAATTTTTTTTTTTTTGAAACAACATCACATTATTGTTATTATTATTATTATTATATATATTGTTGTGAAACTCGACCCCGATCACACCAATTCTATTCGATATATCTATACACGCAGCAATCAAAATGTTCGAGAATAACCAAATATGTCCTATTTCTTATTCAAGAACTAAAACCTGAACTATTGCAAGTCAAACACATACTGAGCTTATTGCCATGTACTGCGCTAGTTTCTGTTAGGATGATTTCAGTTCCTTTATGCAGGTTTCTTTAATCAAGATTCTATATCATGAACCAAGAATGCACCAACACTTCCCTTCTTACTCAACGCACACAGCAATCAATTTGATACACAATCAGTAAAGAGAAGTCACTCTTTTACACCTCAAGAATGCATGCATACAGATTTCCAGTAGCAGATTTACGTGACAACAAATCAATATAAAATCATTCACGCATAAGAGATTTTAATCGGCAATAGCAGTAATAACTCGAAAAGCAAGGAAGAAATTAACGACACCGAATTTACGTGGTTCGGCCTTCAACCTGGCCTACATCCACGAGAGGGGGACGATTTCATTAGCACAAAAACCAAGAGTTGATATCAGATTACATCTCACACTTCTTGTCTTTCTCAATTTTCTTCATCCTATCACAAATGATACAAGAAAACTTCACAAGACATACCTATGTGTGTGTGCACTCAATCTGTATCTTCCCACTCTTGTTTTCCCTTTGTGCTCTCTCGATCTCTTCCAAAGAAAAACGCTCTGTTCTCGCTGTTCTTCTTTTCTCCAGAAAAAGAAACCGCTCGCCTCTCTTCTGTTCTTTAAGTCGTGAACCCTCTCATCGTTTCCGGTAATTGCGCTTTTAAAAGGGAAATGGAAACAGATTTCACACCTTCATATCCCAGCCATTCAAATTGCTCCCACATTAAATGGCTTGGATGAAATCTGCACAATTACAAAAGAAACCACAAAACACAACAAAACAAAACCAACAGAATAAGGGTAAAATAGTAAATGTGCATTTAATTAATTAAAAGTCAAAATATAACAAATCTCCACCTTGACTTCTAATTAACTATCTTATGAGATCACCCCCCTCCAATCAGCCCCAAAGGGCTTTAGTTCCTTCGGATATTCACTAAGTCCAGACAATGTCTGAACTTAGATGTGGATAATGCTTTGGTAAGCATATTTACCGGAATGTCCTTTGCAGGGATCTTCATCATAGACACCAATTCCTTCTTGAAAGCATCTCGATGCCAACCCAACTCTTCAATCATCTTACGTAGCCACATAGCTCCCTTTATTGCTTCAGTGACACCAATATACTCACCTGATGTGGAAAACACTACCACTGATTGAAGAATGGCCTTCCAGCTTATATAACCTGTTAGGGACTTCATGGTGTCTATCCTCCCTGCAAATCCCGAGTCCACATATCCTACTACGTGGCCACTTTCATTTTCTTTCCTCTTGGGTATTATCCCAAGTCCAACGAAATCTCTCACATATCTCAGAGCCCATTTCAGTGCCTCCCAATGGTCTCTCCCTAGATTTGGCGTGAACATGCTGATGGCACTCACAGCATAAGCCAAACCAGGTCTATTACACACCATGCCACACAATGTACTATCTACCGTACTCGCATGTGACACAGTCTCCTCCAACTCTCCATGTAAAAACCTCGTTTTTACATCCAGTTGATCCAGCTCCAAGTCTGAATGAGCAACCAAGGCAATTAACAACCTTATCCGGCAATGCTTGACCATGGGCGAGAAGATTTCATTGAAGCCTATCCCTTCAATTCGAGCAGATCCTTTGACCACCAACCTGACCATACATCTCTCCTTCTCTATCCATGGGATTCCTTCCTTTTCCTTGTTGATCCATTTACACCCCCCAACTCTCTGGTTCTTGGGCCAATCCACAAGCTTCCAAGTCTGATCCTTGTATGAGGAAGTCATCTCATCTCGCATTGCACCAGTCCACTGGTCTCTGTCCTTGTCACTCATGGTTTCCTTGTATGTCTCAGGCTCCACATAAGCTTTATCCTCGACCATGTGAAATGCATAAGAGATAAGATCAGCGTGTCCATACTTCAATGGTGATCTAACTGCTCTTCTTTTCCTATCCCTAACAAGAACATATGAATCTAATTCATTCGTCTGGTTAACAGCTTCTTGACCCTGTTGCTCATCTCTTTGAGGTTCTTCTTGAGTTTCATCATAAACATCTAAAGGAGTTTTTGTTCCTTGAAACTCCACCTCAAGTTCAACCTGAGATTTATCCTGATGTTTCTTGCCATTAGATTCATCTAGTGTTTTAGTAGCTGGATATCCCATCTTTGATTCATCAAAGACCACATCCCTACTAATCAAACACTTCCGTTCTCTTAGTTCAAGGCACCACAGCTTGTACCCTTTCACACCAGGTGGATAGCCTATGAAGATGCATTTCTTAGCACGTGGCTCGAGCTTGTCCTGCCTTACGTGAGCGTATGCCATACAACCAAAGACTCTCAAAGTGTTGTAGTCTGCTGATTTCCCATACCAAAACTCCACCGGTGTCTTAAAATTATTGGCAGCAGACGGACACCGGTTGATCAAATAACAAGCTGTAGACACAGCTTCACCCCAGAAAGTCTTAGAAAGACCAGCATTTAGTAACATGCATATAACCCTCTCCAACAGAGTTCTATTCATCCTTTCAGCTAGGTCGATCTGTTGAGTGGTATTGGCCACAGTCTTGTGCCTGGTAATGCCAGATTTTCTACAGAACACTTTAAACTCCTCGGAAACAAATTCCGGTCCATTGTCCGTCCTAAGATGCTTAAGCTTTGTTCCCATCTTAGTCTCAGTCAGTGTATTTCATTCCCTAAATCTTCCAAATGCCTCAGATTTATTTCTCAATACAAAGACCCAGACTCTCCTCGAGTAGTCATCCACAATGGACATGAAGTATTTCCCACCACCATGAGTTTGAGTTCTAGTAGGTCCCCAAACATCTGCATGCACATAATCAAAGGTCTAACTGTCTTATGAATTCCAGTGTTGAACTTAACCCTTTTGACTTTACCTAGCACACAATGTTCACAGAATTCCAAGTTTTCAACTTTATTTCCACATAAAAGATTCTGCTTGGACAACTCTACAAGACCTCTCTCACTCACATGCCTTAATCGATTAGTCTTACTTACGGTGGATGAGTGACCCGTTACAGTGTTTCCTAACAGTGAATACAATCCCTTTTTCCTAACTCCTTTCATCGCCACTAGGGATCCCTTTAACACTTTTAGTGATCCATTATCAGCCTTAAAGGCATATCCGTTCATCTCTAGTGTGCCTAAGGAAATTAGATTTCTTTTGAGTTCTGGAATGTATCTCACTTCTTGCAGGATTTTTTCTGTACCATGATGCATTCTTAGCCTAATGGAACCAATCCCAATAACCTTGCAGCCTTTGTTGTCCCCAAGCAACACTAGTCCACCCTCGACCCGGTCATGAGTCTCAAACCAGCCCTTGTTGGGGCACATGTGGAAGCTGCAACTTGAATCTAATATCCATTCTTTATTGGCCTCTGCTTGGTCCACTACTAATGCATCTGCTGAATCATATCCATCTGACACTACCGATGCATTATCCCCATTACTTGATTTCTCCTGGTCTTTTTCCCTTTCCGGACAGTCTCTCTTGAAGTGACCTTCCATGTGGCAATTATAGCATTTATATCCTGCTTTTCCATTGCCACCTTTAGCAAGACTAGATTTCGATTTCGATCTAGCCTTCTTGGCCCACTTCTGACTGTGCTGGTCACGTTTTTCCGGTCTGCTCATCGTGAACAAACCGTCCCCGGTACTTTCTTCATTCCCATCGATTTTCCTCTGCCAATTCCTTGGCTCTTACAGCTGATTGGACTTCTTCAAGGGATATTGTCTGATCCCTTCCATAGAGCATGGCATCCTTGAAATGATCATATGACTTTGGAATCGAGTTCAATAACAGCAAAGCTTTGTCCTCATCCTCAAGTTTCACATCTATGTTCTCAAGATCATCAATGATCTTGTTGAAGTCATCAATCTGTACTGAGACTGATTTTTCCTCCGTCATCTTGAATGAATAAAGCATTTGCTTCATGTAGAGTCGATTCGCCAAAGATTTCGTCATATACAACTGCTCTAACTTTGTCCATACAGCGCTTGCTGAATTTTTCCTCGCCACTTCTCGGAGCGCCTTATCACGAAGACTCAATATTATTGAACTATGAGCCTTGTCTAGGATATCCGACTTCTCTTTTTCAGATAGGGTGGCAGGAGCGCGTCCATTCCTTTCAGTGCGTCTACTGTTCCTTGTTGCACCAAGATTGCTCGTATCTTAATTCTCCATAATCCAAAATCGTTCTGCCCATAAAACTTTTCTATATCGAACTTGGTGGATCCCATCGTCGTGGATTCGCTTCCCACGGACGGCGCCAATTGTTGTGAAACTCGACCCCGATCACACCAATTCTATTCGATATATCTATACACGCAGCAATCAAAATGTTCGAGAATAACCAAATATGTCCTATTTCTTATTCAAGAACTAAAACCTGAACTATTGCAAGTCAAACACATATTGTGCTTATTGCCATGTACTGCGCTAGTTTCTGTTAGGATGATTTCAGTTCCTTTATGCAGATCGACGCGAAATTGGATTATTTCTTTAATCAAGATTCTATATCATGGACCAAGAATGCACCAACACTTCCCTTCTTATTCAACGCACACAGCAATCAATTTGATGCACAATCAGTAAAGAGAAGTCACTCTTTTACACCTCAAGAACGCACGCACACAGATTTCCAGTAGCAGATTTACGTGACAACAAATCAATATAAAATCATTCAAGCATAAGAGATTTTAATCGGCAATAGCAGTAATAAATCGAAAAGCAAGGAAGAAATTAACGACACCGGATTTACGTGGTTCGGCCTTCAACCTGGCCTACATCCACGGGAGGGGGACGATTTCATTAGCACAAAAACCAAGAGTTGATATCAGATTACATCTCACACTTCTTGTCTTTCTCAATTTTCTTCTTCCTATCACAAATGATACAAGAAAACTTCACAAGACATACCTATGTGTGTGTGTTCACTCAATCTGTATGTTCCCACTCTTGTTTTCCCTTTGTGCTCTCTCGATCTCTTCCAAAGAAAAACGCTATGTTCTCGCTGTTCTTCTTTTCTCCAGAAAAAGAAACCGCTCGCCTCTCTTCTGTTCTTTAAGTCGTGAACCCTCTCATCGTTTCTGTTCGGTAATTGCGCTTTTAAAAGGGAAATGAAAACTGATTTCACACCTTCAAATCCCAACCATTCAAATTGCTCCCACATTAAATGGCTTGAATGAAATCTGCACAATTACAAAAGAAACCACAAAACACAACAAAACAAAACCAACAGAATAAGGGTAAAATAGTAAATGTGCATTTAATTAGTTAAAAGTCAAAATATATATATATATATATACTATTCTATACTATATTATAAAGTGTAAACCCCTTATAATAACTACTTTGGTCAGTCCTAAATAAACCAATGTCAAATTACTTATATGTCCAAACAAATTACTTTGCTTTTTATTATTAAGGGGCAAAAATGTAAAACAAAAAAAACATCACATCTCTCCCTCCATGTTCCAAAACTGCTTCAGTTTAAAAAAAAGGAATCTCTTCATCAATTTTAAAAAATTGTGATATGATGCGCAAAATATTACATATATCCAATACAAAATATTTATTTATTGTTGCGTGTGCGTCGTCCGTAGTATATATAAAACTTTATAATATACTTACCACAGATTTTACATCTATACTTTACTTCCCCCTCACTTCCAAAATCCAAGAAATGCACTCACTCTTCCATGGTGCAGCAACTCTCTTCGCCCTCGCATGCCTCGCAGCAACACTCACACTACCCTTCACCGAATCCTCTCAGCCGCCATTTCCGTGCGGCACCGCAAACCCACAAACAGAGTCTCTCCCGTTTTGCCAGACGACACTCCCCATCTATCAAAGAGTTCGGGACCTGGTGTCGCGGCTGACTTTGGACGAGAAGATAGCCCAGCTGGTTAACTCGGCTCCCGCCATTCCTAGACTCGGCGTTCCGGCGTACGAGTGGTGGTCGGAGGTGTTGCACGGCGTTTCCGGCTACGGGAATGGGATAATGTTCAATGGTAGAATCAGCTCCGCCACCAGCTTCCCGCAGGTCATTCTGTCCGCTGCGACGTTTGATTCTCATCTTTGGTACCGCATTGGTCAGGTAAATTAAGTAAATTCTATTAGTCTAATGGAAATTTTTTCATGTTTATTCTTAATTATGAATTACTGATCTCTTTCAAGTCTTTTTTTTTAATGTATTCCTTTATCTATACATTTTAATTATGTAATGTCATTAATTTTTACAAGAAATAATTCTAATAATTCTTTCTAAAATATTCACTTAGTAAATTTTTGTGAGAATTAACATTCAAATGATAATTAATTGTCCTAACGTCATAATCGTAAAATGAAAAGTACTAAATTGAAGTTTTTATTAAATATAATTTCTTTAACATAAAGTATCTTTTAATTTATAATTAGAATTAATGTACTTATTTTCAAATAATTAATTTTAATCACTCTTATTGAAATTGAGCAAGAAATGTTTTTTTGAAAGTAGTGAAATATTTGATGAAGTAGTGTTTATTCTGAAAAGTATATAATGATGCTCAAAAAATAAAAATAAAATATTTTAGAATTTAAACCTAGTTGGAGTTACATATCAAATTTTTTTGGGTATTATTCTAACAATGAACATGAAAATTAATGGAAAATTTGATGATGTCGGAGGGCAATATCCCGGAGAACAGCATTATCATTGTAAAAAATGTTAAATCAATAGTGAAAATATACTTGAAGGTAGCATCAAATAAACTAAAATTAATTGACAACAAAATATTAATCTAGTTTTTGTTGTCTATTTTAAAAATATATTAGGTCTCGGTTTCCAAAATGTATTAGGTCTTGGGGTCGATGAAAAGTAAGGGACCGGGGGGGGGAAGGAGGGGAGAAGGAAGGGAAGAGAAAAAAAGGAGGAAAGGAGTGGAAAAAGAAGGGGGGAGAAGGGAGAGGATGGGGGGGGGAGGAGAAGAGGGGGGAGAAAGGGAGGAGGGGGGGAGAAGGACGAGAAGGCCCGGAGCAGAAGAAGAAGAAGATAGAAGAAGAGGGTGGAGAGAGCAGAGAGAAAAAGAAAAAGAAAAGAGAAGGCGGAGGAGGCGGAGGAGAAAAGGAGAAGAAAAGAAGAGAGAGAGAGAGAGAGGGAGGAGGAGAGAGAGGGAGAGAGAGGAGGAGGGGAGAAGAAAAGAGGGAGGAGAAAAGAAGAAGAAGAAAGAGAGAAGAAGCGAGAGAGAAGAAGAGAGAGGAGAGGAAGCAGAAGAAGAGAGAGAGAGAAGAGAGAAAGAAGAACAAGAGAGAGAAGAGAGAGAGAGAGAGAGGAAGAAGAAGAGAGAAAGAGAGAGAGAGAGAGAGCGAGAGGGAGAGAGAAGAAGAAGAACAGAAAGAAGAGAGAGGAGGAGAGAGAAGAGAGAAAGAAGAAAGAAAAGAAGAGGAGGAAGAAGAGGAAAAGAAGAAGAAGAGAGAAGAAGCAGAGGAGAAGAAGGAGGAGGAGACAAGAAGAAGAAGACGAAGAAGAAGAAAAGAAGAAGAGGAGGAGAGAGGAGGAGGAGGAGAAGAGAGAGAGAAGAGAGAAGAAGCAGAAGAGAAGAGAAGAGAGAGGGACAGAGAGAGGGGAGAGAGAGAAGAAGAAGAGGAGAGAGAAGAGAGAAAGAAGGAGAGGGAGAAGGGAGAGAGAAGAAGAGAGCGGAGAAAGAAGAACAGGAAGAAGAGAAGAAGAAGAAGAAGGAGGACGAGGAGGAGGAGAAGGCAGAGGAGGAGAGAAGAAGAGGAGGAGAAGAAGAGAGAAGAAGCAGAAGAGAGAGAGAGAGAGAGAGATAGAAAGAGAGAGATAGAGAATATAGAGAGAGAGTAAGAAGGGAAGAAGAAGAAGAAGAAGAGGATTAGGAGGAGGAGAGGAGGAAGGGTAGGATGGAGAAGAGAGACGAGGAGAGAGACGAGGAAAGAGAAGGAGGGATAGAGATAGATAGGGATAATTAATTTGATAAAAATAATAATATGGAGATAAATATACTAAGAATAGTATATATAAGATAGAAATAAGGACATTAATAATATTTATAATAATTTATCTATAATATAAATAGTAACATTAATAATAAAATAATAATAATTAATATAATAATAATAATAATAATAATAATACATATATGTATATATAATAATAATAAATAATAAAAATAAAAATAAAAATAATAATTATTATTATTATTTATAATAATAAAATATGTAATATATTATTAAATAATAATAATAATAATAATAGTGTAATATAATAATCTATATATATGATAATAAAGTTGTAGGAAATAAATTGTAATTTTTGGAGGGAATTTCAAATTTTGTAGTAGTAAAAAAAAGGTGGGAAGGGGTATTTATGTCATTTTGTTGTAAAGTATGATTAGAATGAGATAAATATAATGGGATAAAAATTTTTTATGCATCAAACCAAACATGGGATAAATAAATAATCCTAAGATTATTAATCCAAATCATGCAAAGTAAACGGTGCCTAAAGGTCTTATTTTCCCGGATTAATTTCCGTTTAAATGGATACCAACATGAGCGGAAAAAATGGATTCTGGCGGTGGGGAAAGAGGCTCGAGCGATATACAACGAAGGGCAGGCGAAAGGGATGACATTTTGGGCGCCAAACATAAACATATTTAGGGACCCGAGGTGGGGGAGAGGACAGGAGACGCCCGGGGAAGACCCACTGGTGGCGGCGCAATACGCAGTTTCCTATGTTCGGGGGATACAGGGCGACACTTTCGAAGCTGGGCAGCTCCGAAACGGTCATCTCCAGGCATCCCGCCTGCTGCAAGCACTTCACCGCCTACGATCTGGATAATTGGAAGGGGATCAAACGCTTCGCATTTGATGCAATTGTAAGTAAAAAAATATCCATGCATTCACTTGCTTCTTTACATTATATAGTTTTGTCTACATGCTTGAAGATTTTTTAAAAAACATAATTTTCTCAAAATTGTAAATGGAGATCATAAAATTTGGGGGATGCAATATATTTATTTAAGCTTATTAAATATGCAGTGACCTAGTCGTCGTCGTCGTCGTCGTCGTCGTCGTCGTCGTCGTCGTCTTCGTCGTCGTCGTCGTCGTCGTCGTCGTCGTCGTCGTCGTCGTCGTCGTCGTCGTCGTCGTCGTCGTCGTCGTCTTCTATAAACTACTCGGCTTCGACTTCGTCTCCCACTAATTTAGGAATTATATTAAAAAATAATAATAACGTAAATTCGTGCTCTTTCTCATTAATTTTAATCATAATTTTAGCTCGAGTACCAAAATGTCTAATATTACAGATAAAATTGATCATTCAAAGCATTTCTATGTTGAATTAGTCTTTAAAGTGGTAGTTCTCTGGTTTGGACATCATATTCCCGGTATGTTTGCAATTGATCATTCAAAACATTTCTATGTTGTTTTTGCTTAAAGTTGAAAAAAGTTGTTTTTAAGCAAAATGATTGAGTGTTTGCTATTAAAATAAAAAAAAAACAGCTTAATAAACTTCATTTAATTACAAAACTGTCACCAAATAACTTAAAGCAGTCAAAAGCATATCATGATCTGTTTCTCAGCTTCTGCTTATTTTTAGAGAAACAATAACAGAAGCAATGAAATAAAACATTCAAAATCTATTTTTTTTATCTGAAAAACTGACAAACAATTTGCAAAAGCATTTGCAAACTCCTGCTCAATGCTTTTAGTTGGAGGCGTGCTTGACTCGTTGCACGAAAAGTAACACTTAATTATTAAAATATGAAACCACCCATGAATCACGGCTTATCACTCTATCGAATTTAGATTGCATCGAAGAATACATCCACAAATTTTAAGAATATGATGGGCGAAAGTATATATTATAAGATAAGGTAAGTACTTGCTATACCTCCGGGCTAGGACAGTGTCCTGTTGCGATAGCTATCATTGAACGAGAATATTTTCGTCCATATTGCATAAGAATATTCTCATCTAATCTAATGTAATAGCAGTGTCATTAAGGATTGTATCAATCAATAAAATATAGATTTTTGGAAAAATAAATTTAAAATAGTCATCTTCATTTCTCTGTGAGGGAATATATATATATATATATATATATATATATATATATATATATATATATATATATATATATATATATATATATATATATATATATATACACTTGGCCTAGATGTGACCCCAGTTGGTTCCAGATATAGGTGCCATCCAAGATAAATGTCACATGTGTGAGTTGGAAACAAGCGGAAAATTCAATGGGACCACATTCCTAATCTTTAAATGAGCCCACAAAATTACTAATCCAGATCTTAAATTATATCTCATGTTCTTATATTTGTTATCCAATATTTAGAGTTTGGTCTGGGAGAAACTTTTTTTTATTACAATATTATTTATGGTTAAATGTATTGAAGTGTATGTAAGAACGGAACGACGAATATAATTTGGGAGGAATTTTTTTTTATTTAAAGAAAACATGGGTTAAAACAAAATATTTTTAAAAACAAAATCTATAAAAAACACTAAAAAAAATAATTGGGGTACAGCTGCCCTTCCCGCCTCCACTCCCTCCGCCCCTGCTCTTGACGGTGATTTGATCATGTCTAGGTTTTTTCAATTAGATCCAGTAAACATGTCATCAACTACTTTTGTTAACTCAAACCTAGATCGTGCTACGCTTCTGAGTACGAGTTCGATTTTGTAATTCTAATTTTTTGAGCTTAATGAGCTGGAGTTTCTAAAATTTTATAACTCTAGCTAATTTACACTTCTAATCGAAATCTTTGTCCATATAAAAACATGAATATGTATATAAAGGGTGCCAAAAAATACTAATAATTGAAATAGAATTCCCCACCCCTCACACTATTTTAGAAAGTCCTTTTGTATTTGTAGCATATGCACAATTTATTGAAGAAGTTGAGATATATACATCATGTAGATAGGAAGATTTGCTTGATCGTTATCCTTATATTGAAAGGGTATATTTGGGCAACTTTTGTTTGCTATATATATATATATAAATCGTCATTTAGCATTCAGACCGAATGACTCTATGAAATTACGTCGATAATTCCACATATTATGGGTAACATAGGAGACATTTGACGAGCTGCGATAAATTCATAGCAGTAATCGTATGATCATGTTTAAAAATGAGGACATGTTTTTCAAATCTAGCTCCTCCAATGATACAACTAATCAATATTTAATTCTTAAATGGATTAACAACAGGTGACCAAGCAAGATTTGGCAGACACATATCAGCCTCCTTTCAAAAGCTGTGTACAACAAGGAAAGGCCAGTGGGATAATGTGTGCGTACAACCGTGTCAATGGTGTTCCAAACTGTGCTGACCACAACTTATTAACCACAACTACCCGTCGGCAATGGGGTTTCCATGGGTGGGTAGTTTAGTAATTGCATGTGCTAGTTTATGGTTTCGAAAGGGTATTTTCTTCATTTCGACTTATTGGGATCAGGTACATCACATCAGATTGCGATGCTGTGGCCATGATTCATGATATTCAGAAGTATGCAAGATCACCGGAAGATGCAGTAGCAGATGTACTCAGAGCTGGTGTTTGTTTTTACTTACAAGCATGAAGCATGACATTACGCACTATATTGAAGAAGTGTGTCTCCAAACTATTGAATAAAATAATTTAAACTTGAAATTTATAGATGCTCGAATTTGGCTTCAGTTCAATAACGTCAAATATAAAGCAAATAATATATTAGCTAGTCCATCCAGGTATGGACAAAGGATTTTGGTCGACTTTCATAAAAAAAATGTGTATGATTTTATTTATTTGGTTTTTTTTTTAGGATGAGGCTAAGTCCCTTAGTCGATAGAAAAACCTGCGATTTGATTCGATTCGTTTACGACCTAGTTCGAGCCTTTGATATGATGTCGTACAAAATCCTAGTAATTTTTGTAATCTGTTAATTGATAAATACAACCATTTGGACATTTGGTATGCGAGCAAACTTGCTATAAACGATTCCCAAACATTTAAAATCAATGCAGGGATGGATGTAAATTGTGGTTCATACTTGAAGAACTATACCAGATCAGCAATATTGCAGAAAAAGTTGGCAGAATATGAAGTAGATAGAGCCCTTCACAATCTATTCTCAGTTCGAATGAGGCTCGGATTATTCAATGGAAACCCGTACAACCAGCTATTCGGCAAACTTGGAGCAGCTCATGTCTGCACCCAAGAGCACCAGCAACTAGCCCTTGAAGCCGCAAGAAACGGCATCATCCTCTTAAAGAACGACGCCAAGTTCCTCCCACTTTCAAGATCCAAAGCATCATCCCTCGCTCTGATTGGCCCCAATGCTAATACAGCCTACACGCTTCGTGGAAACTACGATGGCCCTCCATGCAAAACCCTTGAAATTCTCAAGGCACTTCAAGAATATGTGCCGAATACCGTCTACCACAAGGGTTGTGATGCTGTGACGTGTGGTTTTGCTGATGTGAATGGTGCTGTTAATGTGGCTAAGGGCGCAGATTTCGTGGTTTTGGTGATGGGATTGGATCAGAGTCAAGAAACCGAGGATCATGATCGTGTGGAGTTGACTCTTCCAGGGCAGCAAGAGAGTGTTATTAGGGAAGTTGCTAGGGTCTCGAAGAGGCCCGTGGTTCTGGTGCTGCTGTGTGGAGGTCCCGTTGATGTTTCTTTCGCAAAAAACGACCTGAAAATAGGAAGTATTTTGTGGGCTGGGTATCCTGGTGAAGCTGGAGCAGTTGCTGTGGCAGAAATCTTATTTGGTGACCATAATCCAGGTAAGGTGAAATGATCCGAAGTAACTTTAAATAGAAGCTGATGTTTTTGTTTATATATGCCCTATTCATGTGACGCAGGAGGGAAATTACCTGTGACTTGGTATCCAAAGGATTTCATCAGCATACCAATGACAGACATGAGAATGAGGCCTGATCCATCCTCAGGGTATCCGGGACGTCGTTTCTACCGGGGGCCAAAAGTTTTCGAGTTCGGGTATGGCCTCAGCTACACAACCTACTCCTACAACTTCATGCCTGCCACGCCAAACACCATCCATTTGAATCATCAATTGATGTCAGATACTCGAGCAGTCCATGAAACCTCTAACACGACACACTACTTGTCGGTTTCCGAGATTTCTACGGACATATGTGAGAAATTGAAGTTCTCAGCCGTTGTTGGAGTTGAAAACTCCGGAGACATGGCTGGAAAGCATCCGGTTCTGTTATTCGTGAAGCACGAAAGATCGCTGGGCGATGGAACTTTGATGAAACAGCTGGTGGGATTTCAGAGTGTGAGCTTGAAATCTGGGGAAAGGGGTGTGATCGAATTCGTATTGAATCCATGCGAGCATCTTAGTATGGTGAATGAGGATGGCTTGATGGTGATTGAAGAAGGGTATAGATATCTGGTTGTAGAAGATAAAGAGTACCTTATTGACATAGTAATTTGACAATTTGTTTTGTCAAATTTCAAGAGCTAAATCATTTACTTAGATTTAGCATTCATGCTCTATGTTTTGCTCTTCCGGTGCAAGGGAGGACTTACATATATTAGGATCAAAGTGACACGACCTCTTCTCGGACCTCGCACATAGTCTCCCTTTTTTACTCTATCTTTTGTTATTTGTGATTCCGATTTTGGAGTGATGTATACTTCAAAATGCTACTATTATTACCTAAGAAAAAGAGGATTATATAAATTTCGGATTTGGATTCCTTGGGAAAAGAATGGTAAGAAGTAAATTTTTTTTTTGAGTGAAGTATGTTTAGATGAACTAGATTTTACTTATGTATGCTTGTTCCAGGATATATATAATCTATTCTATTATTTAGGTATTTTGCACCACGATAACGCAATTCTTGTACATCGTTCGACTTCAAACTTTACTTTTCTTAAAAAAAAATCTATTATTCTATTTTTCAACATTATTTTATTTTATTAAATAGCTATGTTAAAGAATCATGTGAGTTTTAGAGGACTCTTCATAATCATACAATATAAAAAAAAAATATTGAGATAAGTCTTTGACTTTTAACGAAATAAAAACTTTGTATAGCATTTATAAATAGATTAGGTATAATAAACTTAAAATTTTTTAATACTCTTATTATCAATTCTCATCTTCAGTATTGAAGGTGTTTTGCTGTAGCATCTTGGCACTCTTTAAAGTGAACTTTTTATTTCTTTGAGGCCTTGAACATCGAGCGAGTGAATTGGGGATTTTTTTTTATGCCAGTTGGCATATTGCGACATATGTCGGCTTTTTTTTTTATATAAAAAAAGAAAAAAAGTGTAAGGATACATGTCACAACGAAAGACACCGCCCTTAAAAGCGGCATTTTTGATGATTTATTCTATACCATGTTGAAAGACCTTCGTGAAAACTGAAATCCAATGGCACATGATCATAAGATATATCAACTCAGACGAAGATGTTGCTACATTGATTGAAGCAGTAAAAATGACTTGGAACGACAATCAGTATTTTAGAAAATATTGCAGTATTCATCATAGGTCCAAGGTTGCCATAAGTTCTATATGGGACATGTATTGAAATCATAGATTTAACCATTTCTATTAGGGATATAATCTCTCAAAGTTCTTCATAGCACAATTTTATACACTTCTAGATATATTATTACAAGGTTTAAAATTCTATATTTTTGTCCCACTCAGACAAAAATCTTATTATATGTCCTATCAATATCAAAGCTAGATTCGCTCTGTGTTCGAATCTTCTAACAATGGCGAATGAGATTGCTGCAATCAAGGATCGTAGTTAGCGGCAGATGTAACAACAGAGGTGGCGGAGACTGATCATGGTGATGGTGTGGCTGACTCTATTCAGGAATTGGGGTCGGGGAAGGCAACAAGGTGTCGTCCCTGGATGACACGGCTGTCTCGGAAACGGTGGCTCATGGCGACAAGTTTAGGTTTGTCCTGAGATCTCAGGATCTCAATAAATTGCTCTATGTAGAGGAGGACTCCAATGTTGTCATTGACTCTCTTGACGAGGCTGTTCACACAAAGAGTGATTTAAAAAAGGATGGAGAGGTTTGTGTTTAGGAGGTGGTCAATTTTTTTAAGTTCCAGAATTCTATATTTCATTCTGATATGGAAATTCATATTCAATCGGCTACATTGGTGGATGTTTTGGGACTTGAATATAGGGAGAAAGATTAGGAACGTGATTATGGATTTTATCCCATCTTAGAAATCTAATCGTGCTACTTTTCCAACTTCTATCATCTCTAACTTTAAAAAATCCAATTCATCTTCTAGTTCAAATGAATCTAAAGCTACAATCATCCCCTCCAATAATTCATCAGATTCTGAATCGAATTCCTCCCAACCATTAATCAAATCGGGATTTCTGAAGAGTAAAAAAACTGATCACTTTAGAGAAGAGTTCAGTAAAACCAAAAATCTCTTTACCCAACAGTAAACCGTGAGCAGAATGCGTCGACGATGTTAATGACCTACCCTTGCGGTTTGGCTGGAGAGGCATATAAAAATTATGTCTTGGAAAAGGATTTTCATATGATGCAGAGTTGATGGAACACCTTAATGCGGAATATATGGCTAAACATGTCCAAGAGGAATCGAGAGCACATCGTCATTCAGATGATGAGGATGATGATTAAGCCGAGGCTTTGTCACACAAATCTTATGCACCAACCACAAATGAAGAAGAAATATTATGGATTTTTTGGATCTCCACCTTGTAATTGATTACTATGTTATTCTCCATCTTATCTTTTAATGTCTTACAGTATTTGGTAGGTCTTGGCATATACCCCCTACCTTGTACTATTTTATTTGCTTAAGCAATTAATAAATAAAAAAAGAATATCTACTAAGATTCTTTTTTTTTAAAAAAGAAAAGAAACGGTAATTATATTAATTAACAAATCGATTGTAGATACATCGATTAATAGGTGAACTAAAAGGTCCAATGGCTGATCAGGTAGATCGAATCACAGCAGAAGCACAAGAGCTTGACCTGTAGAGTACAAGGATCACCAGAGCCAAATCAGGTCTCATCAAACCAAACAGTTCAGGATGTGGTCGAACAAATGAACTATCTTTCATTATATCTGAAGGAACAAACAAGGATAAACGAGATACATAAACCCATGAAAGAGCACTAAATGAGCAATTTCCCGTATCCAAATCCCTTATTGAAAGTCATCAACCAAAAAACATCACTGAATGACGTACGAAACATACTTGCCTAAGTAGACGTAAAAGTAATACATTGAGTTACCGTAAACTATACTTTTAAAAGGTACTATTAACCTCAAGCAATAAATGGTTTGTTAACCTCACTTTATATCTCTTCCCCCTCGTTTCGGATCCTAACAAATGATAATAATAATAATAATAATAATAATAATATAATAATAATAATAATAATAATAATAATAATAATAATAATAATAGCAGCAATAAATTGTATTACTATTTTATGATTTCTATGATATGCTTTTATAGATATTCGATTTAGGGGTTATCACTTTGCGGTTTAAGTTGGAAATAATTTTAAAAAAAAATTGTTATGTTTTAAGTAAAATTAGATGAAAATTTCGAATGATTTCGAGCAATTAGACAATTTTTACCATAAACAAAGAATGACCAAATAGAAACCATCAATTTTTAGTAATGTATTACCTCAAAAATTAAAATTGAAATGCAGCACGATTTTTTGAAAAATAAATTGTTGATCCCTTTGTTGTTGGAGTGCAACAATTGCTAATTGTTGGAAGAACGATCAAAATGTGATCGATGAGCTGCTATATACTTTAAAATATAAAAGTTGTTGCTTGATCCTAACATTTGATATTTAGAAATTTCCCAACTATCAATGTCTGCACTAATAATTAAAAACTAACTTCTCCAATTTTGTGGTACAATGCACCTTGAATGTAGGATGAATTTGATGACCCCATGCTAGATAGAAATTTCGCACCTCTATATAGTCCATAAGTGAGCTGTGAGCCCACACTTAAAAGCCATCGAATTTTTTTATATCTCACTTTGAGTCGATCAACACGTGACATGTATGTATTCACTTATTTACTACGATTCACGGACATTAGACCCGACCATGGTTCAGAATCACTGGTTAGAGATTAAAAAAATATCGATCTTAACATTAACCTTCCTTGACGGTTCCGATTACGGTTCATGAGCCGTCGGTTACTGTCCCTTATTTTTAAAAATAAAAAATAAATACATAATAAGTGTAAAAAGTATTTGAATGTGTTTTCATCCATGGATTAAATACATAATAACATAAAATAAATTCAAGCTCAGATATTAAAATGTGTAAGATATATTTATTTGGTTAATATACAATAAATTATAACATTATATTTAGATCAATAAGGCTCTTATAGCTTACTGATTGAAGCTAATTATTCAAGTTGGAGGTCATGCGTTCAAATCTACACCATAACATATATTTTAAATTTTAAAATGTAAAATGTAAAAAAATTAAAATAAACCATTGAATATCCAGTTAACCGACGGTTTACGGGTTAGCCAAATTATGACCCATGACGACACTGCCACGACACAATACGAACACATTGACAATGATTTTCAAAATTTTCAGGATACGATACGGCTGAGAACACGCTTGTATATTTTTATATTTGTTATATATATTATACATACTAAAATTCACATTTTTTAAATATTAAAACCATGTAAAAGCAATATAAATATTCTAACAAATTCAATAAACATATAAATAAATGCATATCACTGGAATTATCATAATATCACTCATAATCGTAATAAATACATCTTAATTTAATTAACATAAAATTTAACAAACACGTCCAAATAAAATATAACACCAAAATATTTCACCAAATTAAAAAGTATATAAATAAATGCATATCACTGAAAGCATCATAGTATAACATATATTAACATCAGATGTATATTACTTCAATTAACATAAAATTTAACTAACACATCCAAATTATTTTTTAAAATTATATAATCAATCGCAAAAGTGTCCTTTTGTGTCGACACACCCATCTACCGTGTTCTGCACGAGCCCAATTTTCAGGATACGATATTTATTAAAAAAAACTAAGGACACGACATGTGACGTGTACGAAAACTTGTCCGAGGAGTGCCAGTGCTCTAGACGTATTAGACACTGCATTAAATGATTTTTCAGAGTGTCCGTATCTCATAGCCTATTTATTTTATCAATTTTCTAGATTAAAAAATCCTCTAGTTCAAATTATAGTATAGGGTTATTTGATCACGAAATTATTAAACTATATTCAAAATTTTAACCGAAAAACTATTCATATTTTTTTATGTTGATTACTATATAGGAATACTTTTACATGTTGTTCTATTATTATTATTATTATTATTATTATTATTATTATTTGCATTCAAGGATAAAAATATCGATGCATATGCACACATAAAACAATTTTTGTATTCAAAATTTAAACTTCTTTGACTGTCTTTTCCTTGTTATTGAATTATTACTGATGAAAATGTAATCAAGAAAATAATTAATTTTTTAAGAAAATGTAATACAAGTTAGTTTAAATTTCAATAAGATGAACTAGACCAAGCATATCCTTATGTAATTTTATCTTCAAGTTATATATTTAGATAATAATTAACTTATTATGTTTATCCTACTAAATCAATATTATAAATATATATGCAACATATCTTAAGTTTCAGACAATATTTTTAAAATAATTGATGAATCATATCGAAAATATATATTATTTATCTTACACGTGGAAAACATATTAATTTAAATTTAAAATTTAAAATAAGTAAACGAGTTTTACATGTAAATTGGTATTTTTTTATGCTATCTTTAATGACGATATCCTTTGAAACAATATTTGTGATATATGTCGTCTCTAGATGCACCACCCTAAACATGGGTTCAGTGTAGCCCAAAATCGGATTTGAAGGAAGATTAAGCAAAGTCAATGCCAAATGATCTGACCAGATTAGCACCATCTCCGTTGTACGAAACCCCAATATTACCCTCAATCCTCACCGTTGACGCTTAATTTTCAAAACTAAAAGAAGGGCATTTTAGGGTTACAGAACTTGATTGTACCAAATCACCCTTCCGGTTACCATTTAACCAGTGTCCACCGGACATTCCCTTAGCCGGTGGCTCTCCCCTTATTTCCCCCTATTCCTATAAATACCCCCCGAATCCTTTCTTTTGTGTGCACAAGTTCCTTCTCTCTCATTACCTTCTCTCTCTACGCCGTCTCTATCGATCCGCATATAGATACAGCAACACCAAATTATAATTAATTTTAATTTTTTTAATATTAATTTCTATTTTCCCGTTGAAAATTGTTTCTCTCTCTCCAGATTTGGTATCCTTTTTGAGGTAAAACTCTCTCTCCTTCTCTCATGGCTAAAAGTTTTTTATTCAATTAATTAGTTTGAATCGAGAGGAATGTTAATTCGTAAACAGTTTCGTGTGGAGATAGATCGAAAAAATCCGTGGGTGAAGCATTTGACTATTGAGATTGGCTGATCTTTTACTGGAACTTCTCTTTATTCGACCTGGATACATCTAATGTTTTTCCATTGTTGACTAAGTTAGTGTTAATTATTATAATATTGTTGATTAAGACGTAAATTTAATTTAAAGTGGTTAATTTTTATGACCAGGAGGTGTTTTCCTGTGACTTTTGTGTTTGGTGGCGATGGTTCTTTTTAAAATCGGTGGTTGTTTATGGCTTGAGTTGTATTGTGATTTAATTTGAACTTTTGCATTGTATTAATATACTTGCCTGATTTAGTTTATAAGGTGTGTGTGTGTGTGTGTGTGTGTATTGGGGGCTAGGGTTGGCGAGCACCGGCTTGGTGCTAGAGACTCAAAGTATCGATTTTAATGTAAAGGTGAAATATAACCTAGGACTCTATTGTTTTCAATTTTTGTTGCTCTGTTGCTTGCAAATTCCTCTGGCCCAAGATGAAAAAGAAAAGAATATGTTAGTAACCCAGAGAAAGTTAATTGTCTGTGGCCTGGTAGTTGACATAGGTGTTGGATCTCGAAGTCCAATTTTGACCAGGAGTTGTGCAAATTATATGATTTGTCATTGCTGGCTACCAAATTTTGGTATTGGGTTCACTTGTATTGCTGTCTCATGTGTGTCAATTTGAAGTTTATTTTTCCAATAGATGCCTGGATGGAATTGGATGGTCGATCGTGTTCTCTCCATCTAATCATGAACTTTATAACTGAAAAACTTTCACTCGTTAATTTACACCAGCACTATCAATATCTGTATTTAAATTTAAGTTTAAACATCAGAGGAACAAAAGTAGAAGTTTTATCTTCCTCAAATTACCTAATTTTCCAAAACCTGAAATAATTACAGAGTTATTGAGTGGTGAGTCATTGAGAATTATTATTATTATTTTTTGAGCTTGAGCATATGACCAAGGATAGCTACTCTTTTTTCATTGTCACGAACAATTTTTCTGTGTCATTTTTCCTACAATGGTATAATAGTTCATAAATTTTGAGAAGATGAATACTGGGGTTCAGATTTTATTTTAAATACTTGTTTATGTTAATTGAATCATCTCTTAATTAATTATTGAGACTTTAAAGCTAATATATTTATGCTACTCATGCACAGTATATATACACCACTTCTTCTATTTTATGGGCAGAACCTTCAGTTTATGATTGTTTTTGAACCATCGTATATTTTATATCTTCCAATACTGTTTAGCAGTTGATACCCCTTGAGGGATATTTATGTACTATGATTATATTTTCGGTTCTTATATGCGTTACCGAATTTCAATGCAGAACTTTCCTGTAGTGCTAGTTTCAACATTGCTGGGATCTGAAAATTTGTGCCGATTGTCTCTGTGATTGGCATGTTAAATCCATTTTCTAAAATTTATCATACAATAATTAACGCCAAAATTGGTGGACATATCTATTTGCTTGTTTGCTCCTAATGTGAAATGGGCTCCAAAGGAAGGTTTTTATTTGATCTTAATGAACCCCCGGCTGTTGACGAGGACGGGAATAATGATGCTGTTTTCTGCTTCCAGCCTCAAAGGGCTATTCCTTCAAGTACTGCTACATCTAACTTGTTTTCTGTCTCAACTGCTTCCGAAGGGATAGTAAATAACCATGCCTTCTCCCACGCTTCTTCTGTATCTGGTTTTCAACCTTTTGTCCGGCCTCAAATTGTAACAGGCACTGATCACTCTGTTGAAGAAAGGAGTTCTGGGAACACACCCTACGATTTTGCACCATTGCCTGAACCAAGTAATGGGCTGGATGCAAATGCTGTTCTAAACCTGCAATCAGGTTCTGCAGAAGCACAAGCTGAAAAGGAGGAAGGGGAATGGTCCGATGCAGAGGACGCTGTTGGTACTGACAGAAAAATTGTTGCCCCTGAGGAATCAAGTAGTGGTAGGTGTAAACATTTGCAGGAGATGATTGGAAGTAACGACCTGGTGGGTGAGGGAAAAGTGCCTCTTAATTCTCATGATGCTAAGAATGAAAATATCAGTTTTTCAGTTGGATTGGATCATGAAACAAATAACAAAAGAGGCAATGTGTTTACTGATGGTGAGGAAGGTTCTGCCCCAGAGACAAAACAGAGAGAAACTAGAGGGGTTGAAGCAAATCATGCCTTGAGGTATGCAAATAATCTTGGAAAGCGTCCTAAGCTTGATCAACAAAAGGAAGCAATGCTAGGAAAGAAGCGCATCAGACAAACCATGTTTCTCAATCTTGAAGATGTTAAGCAAGTTGGTACTTTAAAAACTTCAACTCCTAGAAGGCATATTCCTGCACCGACAATAAATCGGACCAAAAAAGAAGGTCGTGCTACGACGCCATCTTCTGAACAGGGGGATAAACAATTTCAGTCTATAAACAGGGACACAAAACAGTCTGATGTATCGAGTGATGGAGGAAACAGTCTGATTGAGTCTAATGACTTACAAATTGAAGCTAATGGAGAAAATAATTCTGTGCCTTTAGGACGTTCTCAGAGCTCGAATAGTTCAACAGATCTTACCCCAGAGGGACAAGTAGCTTCAGTTTCTAGACATGGTTCATGGAAGCCGTCCACTGATATGAGAAATATTAAAAATTCACAAGTCCCTGCCAGGAAACCAGCTATTAGCGGGCAGAGTTATACTGGTTCTAAATTGGCAGTAAAAAAATTACCTTCCAAGAAGGTACCTTTATTGAACACCCAGTACCAAGATACTTCAGTGGAACGCCTTTTACGTGAGGTGACAAATGAGAAGTTTTGGCATCATCCAGGTACCAATGTGTTTTGTGCTTGAATATAGAGATTCGATTAACATGATTTAGGAATTAATTTACATGTTAGTTTATTCAACTTCATGACACCTGCCTTTACAATGAGAACAGGTCAGATATTTGCTTTCACATGGTTCATGTGGGTTCCTGAACTATCAGTGTTGAACCGAAATGGACAGGCATTAGTATGGATACCTAAGATTTGGGGTACTTAAGTTGTTGGGGGTAATGTTGGTCAAATTTAATGTTAATTTTATAAGGATAATCTGGAAGATAATACTTCTTCTTTTTGGAACATAGAGTTCTTCACAGAACATAAAGCATTCCGGATTATGAAAGCTTCCCAAAATGCTCTTGGGAACCAGAATTTTCAGAAACACTAATCAAATGATTGTGAATTCTTTCCTTGTACTTATCACAACATCTTAACATATACTAGAAATAAAGATCCTATCTCTAAAACATTTCAACCAGATATAATAGGTAGAATCTATTGAATAGCCACCTATCAACATGATGTGACGGTCTGACTACACATAAGTGCTGAAGTTTGCTCGGTTTATAGCGTTAAGGACCTAAATTTTGTTGCTGTAGCTTGCTCATGGCTGTGTTTCTTTGAAGCAGGAGATGAGGAGCTTCAATGTGTTCCTGGTTGTTTTGAATCTGTTGAAGAATATATCAGAGTTTTTGAACCTTTGCTCTTTGAAGAATGCCGGGCACAGCTTTACAGTACATGGCAGGAGTCATCAGAAACAGCAGCAAGTCATGTTAGGGTCCTCGTAAAAAGCATTGAAAGAAGAGAAAGGGGTACTGTTCTTTTGCCTTTAAATTCTGTCTCACTAACTTAGTATTCAGTAATCATTCAGAATGCAGAAGTTTTGCATTCCAGTTGCTCTGATGTGTTGGTTCTTGACATTAATGGATATGCTAATTAAGACTGCTCAGTCAGCACTCGGCAGTCTGCTGTTAGCTGCTACTCTTTTGCCATTCAGAAAATGGTGATACTAGGTTGTTGATTTTCCTCGTCTTCTCGAGTTTCTTGTTTTCTGAAAAGTGGGCTTTGTTCTTTACATTTTTCTCTAATGTTTTCCTTTTTATCTGGGCGTTCGTGTTCTGCTAACAGAAGTGTTCTTTTCCCTTCATTTTAGCCAGTTTCACGGTCAATTTCCTGTAAAATATCCTTACAGAACTTATCCCTGACAACTTCACTATCATAATTATATTTCAATTTTCTTTATATTATTCGCAGGATGGTTTGATGTGATACTGCATCCGCCTCATGAATACAAATGGGCATTCAAGGAAGGGGATGTTGCAGTTCTTTCCACCCCTAAACCTGCCTCTGGTTTGTGTATGATGTTATTATTATCATTATCTTTATCTTACTCTGTTTATCAACTGGAAAGCTCCATTTTTAACCTTTTTTTTCTGAAATGCAGTCAATTATAAGAGGAACAGCTCATCAGCACTTGAAGATGAGGAGACAGTTACTGGGCGCGTCTGTGGTACTGTTAGACGGCATGTTCCAATTGATACCCGTGAGCATACCGGTGCAATCCTTCATTTTTATATTGGGGACTCGTTTGATTCCACTGGGTAAGTAAGTTTTTTACTCAGCAGTTTGGCTCAATTTTTTTGCTATTTGTTTTTTGGTTTGTTTTGGTCTGATAGATTTGCAAATGATGAATGTGATACACCATCTAAAAAATAAATATGGATGCACATCACAAGTGCATCCATATTTATGAAAAGTGCACATGGCGTGTGTCTGGACTCAAGGTGCAATGAGGCCCAACCTTTGCTTCTAGAGACATGTCAAGAAACAGCCCTTTAATGAGGCACGCGCCTTGAGCATTCAGTACACCTCTTAGTGCCCCTTAAAAGCCGAAAGCTCGTTTTAAAACCATCTCAAATGAAAGGATTGTGTACTTTAAGTACAATCCAATGCAATGATAATGTATATTTGCTTGTCCTATAAAGAAAGTTTAATAACTATGAGCGCAATTTCGCTTGTGTTATAATTGGTCACTTGAATTGTGAACCTATCAAGGGCAACTGTTAATCACTGGCTCCATGAATAGCTTTGATCTGATCGGACCTTATCTGGGATGGTATTCCTGCGTCTATTGGTTAGTTTGCAGTTTCTTTTCATGTACTGATTTTAATTTTTACATCAATATAGCAAAAATGATGATCATATTCTGGGGAAGCTCCAACCAGGGGGTGTCTGGTACCTTACCGTGCTTGGCTCTCTTGCAACCACACAGAGAGAATATGTTGCACTGCATGCATTTCGACGTCTTAATCTACAGGTTTTTATGATTTTCCCTTTATATGCTAATTATATGCATTAGCGGTAATGTTTCATGATTGATAGCCAAGTACTGTACTTTTACAGATGCAAAATGCGATTCTTCAGCCTAATCCTGACCAGTTTCCGAAGTATGAAGAGCAACCCCCTGCCATGCCTGAATGCTTTACTCCATGTTTTGTAGAATACCTTCGCAAGAACTTTAATGGACCACAGTTAGCAGCAATTCAGTGGGCTGCAATGCATACAGCTGCTGGTACATCCAATGGCATGGCAAAGAGGCAGGATCCATGGCCTTTTACTTTAGTTCAGGGACCTCCTGGGACTGGTAAGACTCATACAGTCTGGGGCATGCTTAATGTGATCCATCTTGTTCAGTATCAGCATTACTATGCTGCATTGTTAAAGAAACTGTCACCTGAAAGCTATAAGCAGATCAATGAGAACAGCTCAGATAGTGTTGCCATTGGATCCATTGATGAAGTTTTGCAAAGCATGGATCAGAATCTATTTCGAATCCTTCCCAAATTATGCCCGAAACCTAGGATGCTTGTGTGTGCTCCTTCAAATGCTGCAACTGATGAACTGCTTTCGCGTGTTCTTGATCGTGGTTTTATTGATGGTGAAATGAAGATCTATCGACCTGATGTGGCTCGAGTTGGGGTAGATTCCCAGACTAGGGCTGCCCAGGCAGTTTCTGTGGAGCGCAGAACTGAACAACTATTGCTGAAAAGCCGTGATGAAGTTCATGGATGGATGCACAATTTGAGGGTTCGTGAAACTCAATTATCTCAGCAGATAACCTGCCTTCAACGAGAACTTATTGCTGCTGCAGCCACTGGTCACGCACAAGGGTCTGTTGGTGTTGACCCTGATGTTCTTGTGGCCCGAGACCAAAATCGAGATACTTTACTTCAAAACCTTGCTGCAGTAGTAGAAAACCGAGACAAAATATTGGTTGAGATGTCCCGGCTGCTCATTTTGGAAGGAAGGTTTCGGCTTGGTAACAACTTTAACTTGGAGGAAGCTCGTGCTAATCTGGAGGCAAGTTTTGCGAATGAGGCAGAGATAGTTTTCACTACCGTCTCAAGTAGTGGACGCAAGTTATTCTCTCGTCTAGCTCATGGCTTTGACATGGTTGTCATTGATGAAGCAGCACAGGCTAGTGAAGTAGCAGTTCTACCTCCGCTATCTCTGGGTGCGGCTCGCTGTGTACTTGTTGGGGATCCTCAGCAGCTTCCTGCTACTGTCGTCAGTAAGGCTGCTGGAACCTTGTTGTACAGTAGGAGCCTGTTTGAGAGGTTTCAGTTGGCGGGCTGCCCAACAATGTTGTTATCTGTGCAGTATAGGATGCATCCCCAAATCAGGGATTTTCCTTCTGGATATTTTTATCAAGGGCGTCTTACAGACAGTGATAGTGTTGTAAATCTTCCAGATGAGTTGTATTACAAGGATCTTTTATTGAGGCCTTTTGTCTTTTATGACATTGCACATGGCCGGGAATCTCATCGCGGGGGTTCAGTGTCATATCAGAATTCGCAAGAAGCACAGTTCTGTGTTCGTCTCTATGAGCACCTTCAGAAAACTCTGAAAACCTTGGGGATTGGTAAAGTATCTGTTGGCATAATTACTCCTTACAAGCTGCAGTTAAAATGTCTTCAACGGGAGTTCAGGGATATATTGAATTCAGAAGAAGCAAAAGACATCTATATTAATACAGTGGATGCTTTCCAAGGCCAAGAACGTGATGTCATTATAATTTCTTGCGTTCGTGCATCCAGTCATGGGGTTGGGTTTGTTGCAGATATTCGCAGAATGAATGTCGCACTTACGCGGGCAAGAAGAGCTCTTTGGGTATGATTTTAACTCCCTTTTTGTTGGCCTACTACACAACAGCTATTTTGAAGCAAAATTGTTTATTGTATCTTGTAACTATGACAGGTCATGGGAAATGCTAATGCACTGTTGCAGTCTGAAGATTGGGCTTCATTGATCGCTGATGCCAAAAAAAGAAATTGTTACTTAGATATGGATTCTCTGCCTAAAGATTTCTTTCCATCTGAATCGAGTACTTATGGCTCATTTCCTTCCAAGATACCTAGTGCTAGAGGCTTGAGGTCTGGACAGAGGTATAAATCGCATGATTCGCACATTGAGCCAAAATCTGGCACGCCATCAGAAGATGATGAGAAGTCAAATACTTCTTCAATCACCAGGAACGGGAGTTATCATCGGCTCTTGAAGCCTGGAACTGAGAATTCATTCAATGATTTTGATCAATCCAGCGACAGAACTCAAGGCGCTTGGCAACTTGGATTACAAAAGAAGCAAAATACTGCTGGTGTCTTGGGAAGGCGTGACTTGTAGCGACTGGTATGATGCAATTATCTCCTTTTGCTTTGTAGGGCTCTGAGTATTACCATGGAAGCTCTTAGAATACAAACCTCGTCTTCATGGATATCAAAGAGCACACCATTCTTGACTTTCGTGACTTTATTGAACTTGTGATAAGGGTTCCTAGTGAGTTTGACGGCACCAGGAAAGGAAGTCTCTTGAACAAATGGCCTCAAAATCGGCCCCAACAATTGCATTCTGGTGAGGCGGATAGCCTCCAAATTCCTCAAAATATTACTCTTCTTGAGGCGGTCGTGCTATATCGAATGCCTTCATAGGATGCAGTGGTAAGGTTAATTTTTTATTTTCATGCTTCAACTGCTAGATTTATAGCCAACTTTGCAAGAATCCCTATAAGTTCATAAATTGGAATCTTAATTACGCCGTAATGATTCTTAACTAAAAGTCGATTTCTTGAGGTGGATTGCAGCTAGGAAAGTCGACTTTCCTAGTCCAATGATTTTTGGCATATGTACCACTTTCCATGGTTATCCGAAGAACAGGGCACATTCTCTCCTGGGCCGATACATTGCCATTATAACCGACTGGTGGAAACGGTAATCAGAAATTTGTGATCTTTATGTGTAGAATGTTCACCGAAGCAGGAGGAAGAATAGCTGCTATTCACTTTAATGAGGAAAAAAAGGTCAATATTTACATAGTTTGGATCTTCAATTGACGGCAAAGATATAGAAGAAATCTGGTCTAGATAAATGTACAGAAGTTAAAGCTACAGGGATTCTGGTAGATATGTATGTTTTTTTTAGTAGGAAGTCACAATCCTTCATTTTATTATAGTTATTATTGATAGGCTCGTAGAATTTGGACCGATACCTCTATAGTTTCAATTCGGTTGTTCCTATAATTCTAGACTGCATTTAGATGGAAGGGTTTTGATTTCAAATATTTAAAACAAATCCATTCAAATTGCTTGGCTAATGTTGAAATTCATGGATTTCAAATCTACTATCTTCAATTTTAACATACTTTTTTTAACAATACCAATATATTTCAAATTCCTAAGTATTGAAGTCATTTCAAATCTACTTCGAAATAAAATATTTCCAAATGCAATCGTGAAGACAATTTTCTTTGAGTTTATACCAACGTTTTCTCTGTTACTATTTATAGGAAAAATCTATGCTATATCGGATGATCATTGAATGGTTGTGTAGGGCTCTTATAAATGTGCCCACCTGATAGATAATCTATACTCCGTGTACTAGCTCCACTTGCTCTTTCTGCTAAGGGCAGACTAGCGTCGTTGAGACACCTGAATTATGCTTGCAAAAAACTTGCGGTTTTTTTTTTTCAAAATTATTTGTTAAATTTAAATTTCATTACTACAAATAGTTGTTGTATAGTTTCTTATGTTCTATCTACTATCTTTTACTATCTTATAAAGAAAGAGAAGGCTACGGAAACTACCATGATCTCTTGATATGGTCATGCAATTACCAAAATACCCCTAAATCTTTTAATAATCACAAATAGTATGTAACATGCAAAATGACTGAAATGCCCCTGAGACTTTTAATAATTTCAGTTTATCCTTATACTCTTGAAATGTCCGTAATGCCCTTAATAATATTGTCAATTACAATATTATCATATCGTATGACATTTGTAATTAAATCCCGAAAAAAAGGTAAAAAGGCATTTGAAAAAAAAGACGGTGCAAACACGCAACGCGTGTTGGGGAGACTAGTCTACTATGAATATATGCTGACATCCAACGGGGAGTGCTCAAAATTTCAGTAGAACATAATAAGCCGACGTAAAAATTAGACAATAGATATTGATGTGGTGTTTGCAAATGCTTATCAGAAGTGCTTATTTGTAGATTTTGAGTGCTTGATTTCAAGCTTCTGCTATTGTTTCTATAAAATAAAGTAGGTAGAAGAAGAATTAGAAGAAGTCATGACATGTTTTTGATTGCTTTAATTTATGTGGTGACTATAAAATCACTTTAAAATTGTTAAAGTAGCCAATGAACCTCATTTACCACCCCTCTTTTATTTTAATAGCAAAAACTCAATGTTTTTTTATAATTTTAAGCAAAAGAAACAAAGAAGTTGTTTGATTAAGCAATTGCAAACATACCATAAATATGGGTAGAAAGAAAAAAAAAAAGTGTGTAAAGACATACCAGGTTAAAAATATTTATTTTTCCATCCAAACGTGAAAGATTTACATCAACGATTAATTTACACGTAAATCAAACAAGCCTGTTACAAACACCCAACGGTCATGAAAGGAATCGAAGATCTTGCCCAAATTCACAAAAGTTTTTTTCTTCTTCCTTTTATTCTGTTTTTATGAGTAATAATAGTATATATTGCGTGTGCTTAAACTAATTTTGCTATTTTTAATGTTTAATTTATTATATGGTTATTAAAATAATAAATATTTTAGGAAATAAAAGACATCAAGAAATAGCATTCCAACCTAAGTCGCATAAAGTGGATGTGTGGGAGTGTGTCAAATTTTTTTTAAAAAATGTATATGAGTGTGTTTTAATGTGCCTATTAATACACACACTGATTAAATAAAATTAAACATACATAAAATACATCATATTTGACAAACTTACATTATTATTATTATTTACAAATTTACAATATAAAGTTCTTAACAAAATAGATATTTGCAGCTTTAAGTTCTTAAAATCATTAAAATTAGATCTTATGTGTAGGATCTAACATTTGCAGTTTTGCAAAAAGTTATAGCTTGTGATAATAGTACAATTCAAATCTTTTATTCGACCGATCTTCTAGTAGGGACAATTATTGTTCTCCAAAAAATATAATTTAGAGAATGAAAATGAAATATTAATATTTTATTTTATTTTAAGACATAAGATAATTAATTTGAATAGTAAAACCAAACATTAGCTATGCACATGTTTGGTAATATGATGAATTTATTAAGAATGACTCATATTATTTCCAAAAAGTTATATTATTACATATGAATGACTAATATAAACAATTAAAGTAACTCAATAGAAATAAAAGTCATATTTATAAAGTTCATTCTATTAATTTTCATTCCAAAAAAACTCATGATATCAAAATTAATTTTTCTCTTCCTAATAATGTTATAAAATCACACATTTTTGCCATAATTTTTATCAAATATTTTAATATATTAGTATGTCTTTAGTGACCGTGTAATAGATTTTTATACCAACCCGAAGCGGCGAGGAATCATGAAAATTCATCCGAGCCCAAAAAGTTGGAGAATTAAGAATGTTTAACAATAAGTCGCAACCTTGTAGAACTTAAATTGAGACTTAAACAGATAAATCGTGCATTTTAAAATTTAAATTCGCCACTTAGTAAAACTTATTGCGTGACTTAATAAAAGTTAGCATCTTAACTCTTAAAGTTTCACACACATACACTCAATGCACCAGATCGTGACAGGAGTATGAGTGCGTGAATGAGCGTATGAGGCTATTTGAAGCCTACACATCAAATAAACAAAAACCAAAAAAAACAAATCAATAATTTTTTTGATCAACCTATCTATAGGTAGGAGAACTCGAACTTGCGTTCGTACAAGGAGAAATTGTGATAAACTATTAGGCAACTGTCCCTAGTTGTTAAAAACAAATCAAGATATAACGAATAATATTATAGAAGATAGAGCAGATGTAATTTAATCTTAAGTGTTCACAGTATAGCAGTTGTAATAGATCTAATAGTTAGGTGTATCTTTTGTAACCTGGGAACTTCTTGTACGGACGTGGTCTGTCATACATCAACATATATAAATATATATCTATATTATATGTTTATATGTGTGTTGGTATTTGTAGGACCCGTGCCATACAAGAATTTCCAATTGTAACCTCAACATATACGCATGACAAATGTTTTTTTTTATCTACTATTAACACTTGCGAACACAAAAATGTCAATATACAACAATTATTTTTTATTATAAACTATATTAGTATATATGGGATATATTTACTATTTTTGTTCTCCGAATAAATCAATTTATTTTCTAAAATATTTATTCCCAATAACATCTTTACTTTCATAGGAAAAGTGAACATAACAAAATAAAAATAACATAAACTTCAAAGTGAAAAAATGTACATGTATTTGTGAGTCACGATGCCCATTTTAATTATAAACATGATTCACTGAACCAAAATTTAGTGATTGCTAACTTTCCCATCAAACTTTTTTTTTCTTTCAAAAATCTGCCAGTAAAAGCAGTATATGAGCGGGGACCGAACCAAAACCTCTCACTGAAAGCATTACATGAATTTATACCAAGATCTACGTTACGATAAACCTTCATCAAACTTAATTTGAACGAATATTACTAAAAACTCGGCCATATTTAAACATGACCAAATCCGATCAAACCCCAAAAACAGATTCATCGATATTACAGGGATACACCTAACTAATCCTAACAATATCAGACTCTGCCCTTTAATTAAATCTTTCTACATTATCACAACAAAGCTCCACTCCTAAAATAACAAAAACCATTCCCTTCTATATCACTCGTCATATTCAAGAAAATGAAGCTGAATTTCTTGATCCTCGCATGCATCTTGGCCTCATGGGCCGCCACCGATGCGAGCAGCACCACCCAGCGCCACCACCGTAATACGGTGGCTCCAAGCCCGTCGACGGATTGCTCCACCCTGGTCATGGGAAACATGATAAGCTGCATGCAATTTCTGAGCAAAACCGGGACCGAAACGAAGCCGGATGATGGCTGTTGTTCGGGTTTGAAGACTGTATTGAAAACAGACGCAGATTGTCTTTGTTACGCCATTAATAATGCTCCTAGTTTCGGACTCGATCTTAACATGACTAGGGCGGCGGCGATGGCTTCCGATTGTGGCATCAACAATGCTCCTCCCATTAGCAACTGCACTGGTGCGTCGCACCACATATATACATATACATATATATATATATATATAAATAAATGTCTTTTACCAAAATATATGATATTTTGGTTTACAAGGCAAATTAGCATCTTACCCTCGATTTGTTTTTAAATAAACTATATTCTAGAGTAACTATAGTCTAAATTTATGATAAATTTTCGGTCAAATAATGAGAAACTATATAGTTATTTTTTTCCCCCCTATATCTGATTGAATTCGTGCTTTTTCATGCAGCTTCTCCCATTCCAGGGCTATCCCCAGGTATTTCGTTTTAGGGAAAATTGCAATTTTTGTCTTGCATGTTTGATTATCTGTGATTTTGATCCTATGTTTTCAAATTTTATCTCTCTTTCTTTTTTTTCAATTTTAGCTTTTCCACTTGACGCTAATGTGGCACTGACGTTGTGCCGATGTGACGTTCAAAAGTGTAGTGCCACATCAGCATTCTCGTGGAAAAATGACTAAGGTTGTCAAAAATTGAAAGACACATAATAGATAGACCCGTTTTTAATAAGATAGATGACCAAAATTATAAAGAGACAAACATACATGACAATGGCAATTTTCTCTTCTACAAATATGTGATTTGTCCATTATGTTTACCCGATCTGCCATTCTGCCTTGTGATTATCGTCATGTAATTATTCAAGTTCGATATTAGCAGTTCATCGATCCAGTAGAGAAATTTTAGTCGATTTCGTGATTTTACAAAGAGATGATAAAAATAATTAATTCTTTTTAAAAAAAATCTGAAATTTTAAAAAAATTATCCAAAGGAGATACGTGAGTTCAAACCCGCCCAATTTAATAAAAAAATTATGATTTAAAATATATATAAAAAATTGATTAATATTTTTAACAAGTTAAATAAAAACTTTTAAGAAATTTTTATTTTATTCATTCTCTGTTTATTATGCAACCATTTTACTTATCCTCTATTTTGCAGCTAATCCGCCAAATGTTCCCCCCACGGCTCAGACACCGGCAGAAGTCCCCTCACCCGGCCCAGGCCCTTCGCCGCCACCGTCCAAGCCAGACTCCGGCGCTTACTCAATTTCTGCCACCTTTTCAGTCATTTTTGCTTTACTAATTTATTACTCGTTGGCTTGAGGAATCCAAGAAGATGCATGAATTAAAAGAATAATGAATGTCAAATTTAATCGTTTTGATCACCTATATTTTGTAGTAGGTTTCTTGATTTTTGGCACTTTCTAAGGTTATTCTTTTTGCCTTCAACATGGGGAGCGAGTTTATTAATTTAAGTACTCAATCTATTTTTTCCCATGGATTGGACATTGGACTGTAAACGAACCAAAATGAACTAAATGTGAGAAAAATTAAGGCTCAAATTTGGTTCGAATAGACCTCAAAATAGTTGAATATTTTCCGCTCGAATTAGAGCTCGAGTTTGAGTTCGGCTCGAAAGATTCGAACATTTTGCTATAAATTTCTTGAAAATAAATGCTCGAAAGGCTCAAAATGTATGTATTCAATATGTAATTATATCAATTAATAAAATATTAAAACTTGCGAATAGTTACAAACTAGCAAACAAAATCATATGAGCTTGAGTTCGCTCTCGAGTTCGGCTATATTTCGATAATTTCAAATTAGAATCTAATATTTTTTGAGCTGACTTAAATAACTCGTGAGCCACCTCGATATGTTTACTTGGTTGAGTCATTTCAAGGTCTTTAACGATAGATTGGTCGTGTTAAGAAAGAAATAGTGACTTTTACTTGACAAACTTCAATATTTGAGTCCAATTTTTTTCCCATGAAATTAATATTGTACTAAGAATATAGTTTTAAAACTCAACAAATCATCCTATAATCAGCGAAAGTGATGAAAACTCTTTTGCTAGTTTTCTATTTCTCTTCAGGTATATTAAATTTGTATGGGATTTTCATAAAGAGAGAATAGAGCTAAATATTGATCAATTCCTATTTTACATTATCAACACACAAGTATAATATGAATATATTCAAATATATTTTCGAGCCAAATTCAAGCCCTGATTATCTTAATTGACGATTAGCAAAACTTTCATTTAATAATTTTTTTTTTGTATTTAGTATTCAAATTAAATGAGTTAATAAACTGAGCCAAAACTTTCAACAATTGCTTAATAGAACTTGATAATTAAGTTTGAAGTAAACGAATCAAAAATACAAACTTTAAATCGAGCCGAACTCAAACTCAACTAGTTCGTCTTTCAACTATATTGTACACTACACGTACTGTGGGTTGCTCTGATATGATTATAGGTTCTACATTAGTCAAAGCTATTATGAAGCGGAGTTGACGTTGTTTTTTTTATCAGAAATGATTATATTGATTGCAAATGGATATAGTTTTGGATGAAAATACTTATATAAATCTGATTGGGCCAATTTATGTACTAACTCAATATGATTGGTCTAAAATGATTGGTATACTAGTTTAAAATATGTTATGTTTTAATAAGTTGGTGTATAAATGGACTAAAACCGGATGTATATAATTATTTCCCGTTTTGGAATTAATGTGTTAAAGGGTGTCAGCTATTTATGCGAGTTTGTCAAGTCCTATTTCGAGATATAGTGTCTCATATTCACTTTAAATTCTAAGTGTGATAATATTGACAATGTTCTGCTTTTTCTAAGATTGTAAGGGTGTGTTTGCTTCACGGGATAAAGTCGGCATGACTGTTAAATAATCATGTCGCAATCAGATGTTTGGCCCGTTTTTACAGCCCTTGATAATTTAATGGGCTCAAAACTGTAGGAACTATGTTTGATAAATAATCACGTTAAATAGATGTGATTTATTATCACAGTTTGTAACAGTTATCATGATATAATGCTAAATTACATTAATATCCCTACTTTGCCCACCTCTATCCGACGAAGGAAGCAATCATAAACCTAATTAATCTTTGCCAGAAGCTAAAATGTTCCTGCTTTATTTTCTCAACATCGAATTTCTTTGAAAATATTAAAAAAATGAGAAAATAATTGAAGATATATATATATATATATATACATATATATATATATATATATATATATACGCTGCTAGGTAAATGGCATGTTTGATTTCTGTTTTTAGTTAACGCTTCTATATTTTTTTCATATAAAAATTGAAAGGGTGAAATTAGAGTGAAAATGGCAATATAATTTTTTCTTGATCTTGAAAAATTTGTTTGGTGAAATTTATTTTTAAAAAATATTTATTTCTGCAAGATAGTTAAATTTATTAATTATCAAAATATAAAAATATAATTTATATTTTAATTTTAATTTACTCAATCAAATAAAATAATGGTGAAAGGGTATTTCAGTCATTTTAGTACGTATTTTACATCTATACAATATTTAATCAACTATACCAAATATATTAATATTTTTCTTTGCATTATTAATCATAGACACCAAACACAAGATTATTTATCCTTACTTAATAACCATCTCTTCATCCATCAGATTATCTTTCATTTATTTATCATATTCACGAACCAAGCACACCCTAATATGACAAGATAGCACAACATCATTTATTTTTACTTACATCATTTATCTCAGAAAGCCTAGAATTCTTCGAGGGCCAGAACCTGATGTGTTGCATCATGTGCGGGAAAGATAAGGAAGACTCTATTCACCTCTTCTTCTTATGCAATACTGCTCATAAAGTTTGGATGCAATCCTACCATTTGTTTAACTTAGTCATGGTGATGCATTAATTTCCAGCATAAAATCTAGTACATCATGTAGGTTTGATCAAGTCAAGCAGATCCAAAGATCTTTGGACATCACTTTGGTTATGCGTGGTATGGGTTTTTTGAAAGCATCACAATAATGTAATCTTCAATGGAATAATACCGTCCCATGTTGATAAATTTTTTGAAGAAATTCGTCATCTCTTGGATCTTGATTTCAACTAAGGTGAGGGATGTTGGCATGTTCTCCCTCAATGATTGGATTGTAAATCATTTATATTGTTGTAGATTGTTTTAGCTAGTCTTGTTAGCAGTTTTTGTTGATTTTAGGAGGTAGTGATGTCGATGTTTTGGTTTCCCTTTAGTATGATGTAGAATATTTATTTCCTGGTGTTCATGTTAAGGTTTGGTAGACCCTTTTATACGATTAATAATACTTTATCTTTACCGATAAAAAAAATCTTTACTTACAATTATAGAACACTATTTACATGATCGGCCCGACCCATTTTGCTGGGCCGGGACGGCACGATCCATTGACCCGTTTTAATGATGTCTAGGTTCCTAAGCTTATGCTAATATGAAAAAAAAATAAAAAAAAATGAATATATGTCAGGGCCACGTAGTCAAATACGATCATGTCGGCACGGCCCGCTATAGTAGCGGCATCCCATTGTGACGGGCATGTTTTGTCATCTCTAATTATATATATCATACAATTTTCAAAATCTCCTCTATAAATTTTTTTTTTTTGGCAAAAAGGTATTCGTATAAGTAGTATGCCAGGTGATCTCCGATTTTTTTCAAAAGTCGAGTTCAAGAAGATATTCTTTTGTGTCATTACGTGAGATTATGACAATTTTGTTTTGCATGATACATTTAAAAAGAAAAAAATAACAATGAACTTTAATTATCCGTACCACAACTTTAACAGTATAGTTGGTTCATTGTTTTTTTTTTTTTTCTAGAATATATGATAAGAGGGACCACCTAACAAGTAACAAGTCTCTCCAAGTCTGTCTCCAGGTGAAATTATAGAAACTAAACATCGATGAACAACCATGTTCTCCATCAACCACATGATTACGTAAGTTCTGAATAATGGTTGGTGGACTACCTCTCCCAATAAGGGCCATCTTTATGGTTTTAAGTCAAATCCAAAAGTTTTCAAGAATGGTTGGTGGACTACCACTGATAAGTGTGATTTTTACACTTAATTTGATATAAAATTATGTGCGTTTTTGTAGTGATTCTTGGAAAATATTACTCTTTTTGGTATATTTTGTATATTTCAGGAATCCAGGTCCAAATGCATAAAAGTGGAGAAAATAAGCTTAAAATGATGAAAAATGACCAAACTGAGCAAACATGGAAAAGAAGGGGCAAAATCGTAATTTGCTGAAAATCAGAGAAAGCGATCGATCGCATCAAATGAGGCGATCGATCGCCTCAAGGCAGTAGCAAAATGCGATCGATCGCTTCATTTGAAGCGATCGGTCGCCTCTACTCGAAAATTTCGGGATTTGGTTTCCATCTAGGTTATTTGGTGTCCAAACTTGGTGAAACTCCTCCTACCATAAATATGGATTATCATTGACGTTTTTAGAACTTTTGGCTCATAATTGACCTACAATACACAGCCTCCATGACTCCTCATCCTCTCCAATCATCCATACACCATAACCATTGAAGAGAAGACGCATCGGAAGAGACGGGACGACGGAGCAACACAAACGCCTCTCGTTATATCCTTATTTCTAACTCTAGTTCTATATTTTCATTAGATTTTAATGTTTAGAATGTTGCAAAACAAGTTTTTGCATTATTATTTGATGGAGATTGTTGGCTAGGTTTGTTATCAAGACTTAGGGGGTCCTTTGTATGAATCCATGGTTTAAATTGAATGATTTTGATTGATTCTTATTATCTAAGTGCATATATAATTGTTTTCATGCTTTTAAGGGTTTGGGCATCCTTGAATGATAGTAAATTACAATTGAGATCGAGAGATAAAATTGTGATTCGATATAGTGATTTATGCCGTGGATTTCAGACTGATATCGAGAGATGAAGTCAAATACACGTGTGATAGATATCTAGTAATCGAAAGCTAGAAGTTTTCACGGATCTTAATACAGTATTGTGTTGTTAAATAAGTACACGAGAGTGACTTACTACAATTTGATATTAGGTTTAATATAACTCGAGAGAGTATATTAGATAAATTTGAAAAACTCGTCACCTTAGATTGTTTGAATTCGATTTTTAACTAATAGGCGAATTATGGGGGATTTCATATGTGAACCGAAAGTCTTGATAATTGTTTCTTTTGATTATTAATCTTATTCACCATTGATTGTTTGGGTTACATATTGAGTTAATTTGTCACTTTAGTTAAACTAGTGGAGTTTGGTACTTATTTCCTTGTCCTCGTGGGTTCGACACTCATACTTATATTATCATTATACTAAAACTTGACACCGTGCACTTGCGGTAGAGAATTGCTACACTGAAAATATTGTTTAAAATAATAGTGATCAAGTTTTTGACTCCCAATAAGGGCCACTTTGTGGTTTTAAGTCAAATCCAAAGTGGCCCGACCATGCATATAACGAGATATTCGTAAGTCGGATTTGTGTTTTTAGTCAGATCCAAAATATATATTATTGTATGTTAAGAGGTTGGCATTTCTACGTGGGTTTTACCCAAACTTCAATAAATAATAAATCTTTGAAAACGTATTTGTTTATATGTTATCGCCTCGGAGCATTGCTCCTGGGATAACATCAAAATTCTGGTACATATATATGTGGGATCCACGTGAGGAAACCAGGTGTAGCATAGACACACTATCAGCTATTGGTATGGATGAGAGAGTATATTCTATTTTTGTGCTCAATTTTGTTTTATTCTAACATGAATATGAAACTTTATAAATTTTTGATAAATTAAAAATGAGACATCTTTAACCATTTTGTTTCAGGATTTTGGAATTATAGAATTTATTTAAAGAAAAATCATTTATCTATTATTTTGATAGAATACTACAAAAATTCAGTCAACATCCCATATCATGTTGAGACACAGCTCTCTTAATTAAGGGAGAAATATGGGCTGAAGATATCGTTGGAACACTCTTCACCTCCAAAGTATACTATATGATTGTTTGCAAATGCTTTCTTAAAAGTGTTTATCTGTTTTTTAAATCAAAAAATAGGTTTTGGGTGTTTGATTTCTTTGCTTATATTATTGCTTCTCCAAAAAAGCAGGTAAAAGCAGAAGCAGATAAGCAAATAATGAGATGCTTATACCTATTTTAAGTTTAGCGGTTTCAATTTTGTAATTAATTGAAGTTCATTAAAATATTTTTTTTAATATTAATAGCAAATACTCAATGATTTTATTCAAAACAATTTTTTCTAACGTTAAGAAAAAGCATCATAAAAATGCTTTGAATAATTAATTGCAAACATACCCAATAAAAATCACAAAAATTAAGAAAAACAAATATTATTTCTCATAGGAAAAGCCAATATATTAAAATTATACTATTTTTCCCAAAACTTAACTAATGTATATTAGGAATATCTGAAAATCAATAGATTAATTTTATTAATAATATCATGATTTTGCGAAAAGCCAATATACTAAAATTATACTATTTTTCCCAAAGCTTAACTAATGTATATTAGGAATAACTAAAAATCAATAGCTTAATTTATTAATAATATCATGATTTGGTTGAAAAACTATCAAAGTAGTTCTAATAAAATTAATTCAAAATGAAATTTTTAATTCAGTTAATTATTAAAGCATAAATTTTTTTTCTGAAATTATTGATGTTTGTTAAATTAAACTTTAAATTAAAATATATTACATGTTTATGATATTATATCTTCTTAAATTCATTGATTTATCGATCAAATTTATACCTACTTGCTGTTATATATTTATATAGTAAATGGTTAAAATTAGAAATATTATTAAATTTAGAAAACAAATGTTTATGTTTATCTATTTACTTATGTACCTATGTACATTCCAATTTTTTTGTTAACTAGAATTTAATTCGAACGAGATTATACCACATAAATAATCATGTGCTACATCATAGAAACACCTAAAACAAGCCAAAAATACAATGATTACAACAACCATTCTGAGTTAATGACCAACAGACACCTAGACAGAGACAACTAGACAAAGACACTGATAAAGAGATAAAATAAATGGTGTAATGGTAATGAAACGTACTACAGAGAGGCAAAATTTTGACCAGAGTATCCAAAGACCATCAAAGACAAACCAGGTCCCCTCAAACCAATCAGCGCAGCGAAATGTCAAAAATGGGAACAACCTTCCAAGATTTGTGAAGGTACAACTGTGGATAGACGAGAGACAAAAACGGATATAAGACCAACAAACGACCAAGCTCTCGTATCCAAATCCCAAGTGGAGATTCGTCGACCAATGAAAGCCACTGAGAGCACGAAACCCAGAAGCTTAGTGGTTAAAGCCAAACAATACTCGAGCAGTGATACAGAACCAAAATACCACCACCACCAAGACAAAATAGGAATACGAGAAACATACACCACATGACAACGACATATAAAAACATATCTACCAAGCAACACATACACAATATAAGTAGATAGTGAAGCATGATATATATACAAAGCAAAAGGGAAGCTTTCACGACGAGATAGTCACCCACAAAAGAAAGCACGGGTCGCTTCTCAATCCCGCATATTCCACCATATCTGCCTCATGCCGAACGGCCGGGTTGCCACGCAACCCCTGTGAGAGAGTAAAAGGCGGCCAAATCTGGACACCAAAATTTGTTGGCAAGTAGAAGACACCACCACTGAGACCTCCATCGCTACCCAAGCCACTACCAGGACCGAAATCACTACCCAATCTATCTTGTTGATCACATACTCCTAGCTGCCCACTACCAGCACCACCCCCGAGACCACCACGACCACCAATCCCCCACCATGGCTCCCACCACAAGTTCCTCCGCCTAAACCACCACCACCACCACCAAACCCCCCACTATGGACAAACCCACCATCGAGACCACCGACAAGTTCGAGTCCAACACCACTGCCCAACCAACCTTCACCACCCAAACATCCGCCATCCCCCAAACCCCCACCACTAACAACACCAAAAGACCAACAACAAAAATCCAAACCAAGAACCAAAAACCGACAAGCTTAGAGTGAGACTTACCCATTGGGATTGAAGACAAACCTAATCTCCACACAGGGAGAACTACTCGAGACATTTAAGCATTTTGCCTATGCGAGAGTCGCCACTGTCCCGAAACACGTCAGTTGTCTTTGTTAGTAATTTCAGATAAATTTATCACGACTCCCAAGGTCTCATTAGTCATGATCTTAGAACGGTTGACCAAATGGATGTCGTCCATTTTAGCAATAATACCCCTCTTACCTCGGAAATATGATGGAGTGATGTGCCACCTTTGACATCTATACACAGCTTTCATATTACAACCAATCCTTTAACCATTGGCCTACTCACATCCCAAATCATAGTTACATCTCATCACCACCCATCCCCACACTGTTCATCCTTGGCATTTGGTAAGAGATTTAGCCACGTGCGAATCCCTGTTTTTTAGTTGCACCATACTACTTTTTCGACAGAGCTCGAGCGCATAGTCAAAGAGATCGATAGGTCAGTTCAAGAGTCTGAACCCAACTTGGTTCCTCGAAATATAACTCTGCAAGTCAGGAAATCAGTTGAAAGTTTCGCCAGGCATGTTACACCACTTACCCTATCTTACCAATCAGGTTGGGAGCAGGGGCGGAACCAAAAAACAAGTTTTGGGGGTGGATGAAATTTTTTTTTTGATAATACTAAATGACTAAAAAAGTTTTGGGGTGCAAAATGTTTTTTTTTTTTGACAAAATAGGGTAAATTTTTTTTTTTAAAAAAAAATTTCATTAAAAATTTATTTTTTGGGGGGTGGGCGCACCCCCCCACCCCTAGGTCCGCCCCTGGTTGGGAGTTCGACCTCTCACATCCTAACCATCTCAAATTACTGTACTCGTCACAAGCCTCTTAGAGATGTTATATGTAGAATAAGGTCATCCCATGATTACGTGGGTCAGGCTAAGCTAAACAATGATCTCAGCCACGCACATGACTCCTACCCTATCTCGGGTCATGACCACCAAATGGGTTAAACTGTTTCGGTTGAATTATGTAAGAACCGTTCAATCGACTCTGGTCAAGGCCCTATCGAGGCCGGGTCTTGCTAGGTATAAGAAACCCTAAAAATCATGGATATAAAATTGTTGTAACAATTGTAAGTAAATAACATGATATGATAATTTCTTATGTTGATAAATGAATTCAATATTGACATGTTTTTTAATCGTGGGATGTCTTATATGATTGTCCCTAGAAATCTGGATAATCTTCTCACCTAATAAGGCAAATCCATTGCTTAGTAGAAATATATGGCAACTTGTATATGATCCCTGTGAAATGTCTAAAGAGCACAACATCCTTATAAAAAAAATTACTAAGCCAAAATGTCATCCCCTTTTAAAAAGTAGTTCATGTGCCACAATCTTTATTATTGAATATAAAGAATTATGAAATGACTTTTATGCCCTTATAATCTTCCTCTCATCTCACCGTAATCTCAGAACCCATTAACCCTTCTTTTTTCTCCATTAATACCATAAACTATAACACAACTACGAAACCTTTAACCACTAAAGATTCTTAAGAACTAACCTTATTAAATATGTTAAATCTTCTGGGTTGGTTAAAAAGCTACAAGAAGAAAAAAATGGAACCCAAAAAACAAGCATTTTGAGAATTCAGACAGACGAAGACAACAATGAAAGAAAAGAAAAAATAATCCAATACAAATTGGTAGCAGTAAAATCGTGAGAAGGAAGATGAAATATGTGAGGCATTGTCACCTTAATCCTTAATTAAGTGTTCAATTACGTAAATCACATTCTACGTAAACAGGATTAAGATGCTATTACTACTGATTGAGATTTTTCACTATTTCTTTCACTTATATTATTCATATACATTACATCTTGTATATCCTTTACATAGTACAAATTCAACAAATCTCGTTCAGTTTCACATCTAGCAGCAGAAGGTAGACTCACAATCTCTCCCCCGCTATGAGTCCCTACAGAACAACCATACAAAACATGAGTATTGAAAAGATCTTCACAATAACATCAAGATAATGTATCAATATAATATAAACAACTTCCTGTCTGCATTTGCAATACTTCTCTTTGGTTGTTCCTATACATATCCCTGTACATACCTCATAACACAATATACAAATATGGTATTACATGCCTCATCTATCATCCTGTTATAACAGGACAAATATGATTTGCCTATCTCAGCTCAATGTGTCAGTGGAACCTCCTCACATCTTCATATTAGCAGCACAAATCATATTTTTGTCCTCACACATTATAACAGTACAAGAATATACTCAACCAGAGTATACCTATCATGCCAAAGCATATGCTCAACACTGGCAAACCTATCGTGGCATCAATCTATCATCCTCATACATAGATGTACAACAAGGCCAACAATGGCAACATGACCGATTTATGCCTATCTCAGCTTAATATGTCAGTTGAACCTCCTCACATCTTCATATTGGCAGCACATATCATATAACTATCATCACATATATAACAGCCAAAGCATATGCCCAACAATGGCATGCCTATCGTGGCATCAACTGTATGTCTCAATCACATCGTGCCTCACAGCACCATTCACATGCCCCAACAGCATCGTGCCTCTATCACAATACAACTCAAGTGTGTACACTTATAGCAATTCAAGAACCCCCAAGTTCCATGCTTTAACTCCAAGTCATAAGTCACCAATATAAAACAAGTATACAAAGCACATAATCCTTACCAAGAAGCTATGAATAGAGATTTAGTAGGTGTAATATGGTGTGTTACGTTTTTCCAATCTGATATGTATGCATATGTACTTAAGTTTCAAATTTCCTTAAGTCATATCATGGCAAGTGGAGTCTATGTAGTCTAGCATGCATCAACTCCATACCTTCCATGTAAAGAACCCACTATACCAATGGCATAATTAATCATGTGTAACAAGAACACCATATCATGGTTCCCACCTTACTACAAATTTCATATTATTTTTCCAGTTGATTATCTTTCCTCACTCACATAATTATGTCCATTGTTACCATTGCACTACACAATATATCCTTTCTCATACGTGGTTCAACTCAACTCGAGTCCACGTCATACCTAAATTATCTCATAAGTATCCCATAAGCAAATAAAACATGTCTGAGTCACATCGAGGCATTACAAAATGATTGGAAAAAAATAGTTTTTGACCCTTTGATTGAGAGTGCAGAACCATGATGACGAACAAATCAGGCATAAGAAAAGTTCCCTGTTCCAAGTCAAGTAAATTCCATAACAAGTTATGTGTGATAGTGTGAGTTTTAAGCTCCAAATGGCAGATTAATAGTGGTGCTTTGTAAACACTAAATTAGGGGTGTAAACGAACCGAATCGAGTCGAATATGAAGAAAATTTTAAGACTCGATTCGATTTGACATCTTGGTTTGAAATTCGAATAATTTAAATTTTTTGTCTCAAGTTCGGCTCGAATTAAAGCTCGAGCTCGAGTTCGGCTATAAAAATTCGAACATGCTCGCGAGCTATTCGAACTATTACTCGAAAATAAATACTCGAAAGGCTCGAAATATATTATTAATATAAAATTATATATATATATAATATATTACTAAAATATTAAAGCTCGGGTATATATATATATATATATATATATATATATACTAAAATATTAAAGCTCGGGAGTGGCTCGCGAGCTATCGAACAAAATAATTTGGGCTCGAGTTCGGCTCGAAAAAAGTTCGAACATGCTCGAATTTGGCTCGAATTCGATAATTTTGAATACATATCGAATATTTTTCGAGCCGGCTCAAAAAGCTCGTGAACAGGCTCGGTTCGTTTACACATCTACCCTAAACCCTAATATTTTCCTAACCCCTAATTGCTTCGCCACCTGAGACGCTTTTTTCCATTCCGACTTGGATCTTCGATTCTCTTGTCTTGCTCATCAAAACGTCCACATCAATTTTACCTTTTTCCAATCCGACCCCGGTCCCCTTTTTCCATACCCATTTAAGCGCCTTTGTCACCTTTGGCATTGTGTTTATTTTTTGTTTCATGAAAATTTGTTATTTTTTGTTTCATGGAACTCGATCCTATCTTTGCCTTGTTTTTTGTTTCATAATATAAACATTTTTTTTTAAAAAAATTGAGGTTTTCTTGGAGAAGATGAATGAAGAATATGAAGATATATTAATGCAAAATTTGGAGGGCAACTACGGTAGTTTCTAAAAAAACACAAAAATACAATAATCACTTGCATGTAAAACAAACGTCCGCACTCACAACGGGGGCATGTGACACTTGAGCTAATTATTTAAAAGTGGAGGACTAATCAGTTTTAATTTTTTTTTTTATAGGAGAAGTTAGCTAATTTAGATTTTTACAGGGGCGGGTGCTATTAGCCCTATAAATATAAATACCAAGCTGAAATAATAAAATAGATAGGCTAATTTAATAAAATATTTCTCATGTTTTTTTAAAAATTAAAAATTAAGTTTTTTTTTTTTACAAAAGTAAGGTAAAACGCGTTCCGGAAATGCGTTTTTAAAAACGCGTTTTTAAAGACTCATTCGTGGAACGGGTTTTTAAAAAGCGTTTTTATTTTTTTATTTTTAAAATATGCAAGCTTTTAAATTTAGTTCGATGTTAATTTTTTGTTTAAAAGATACATTTGGGTCACAATGGTTACTTATGGCCTAGAAGATAATTATATTCTATAGCGACTCCATACATATTTTATTGTTTTCAAAAATATTAATTTATCTACTAATATATCTACCAAATTATACATCAATTTCACCAAATAACAATAATATTATCTATGGGTGAGCATTCGATTAATTCGGTTACAGACCGAACCAAATTAACCGAAACCGAAAAAACCAATTTTTTTTACAAAATCGAACCGACCAAACTTTTTAAAAATGAAAACCGATAACCAATATTTTTAAAATAATAATAATAATAAAAACCAGTTAAATCGATTAAGTCGGTTAACCAATATTTTTAAAATCAAAAGCGATAACCGATTTTGTAAAGAAAATAAAATGATTTGTTTTGTAAACAATAATAATGTGTAAAGTAAGAAAATAAAAATAAAGTAATTTAACTTTGTAAAGTAAATAAAATAAGAAAGGGTCAAGCAATATTCAAATTTGTGCTGTTGGGTTAGGGGTGCAAAGCCCCTACCAGTATAACACATGACCATACTTGACAAAATTGTTACTAACAAATATATAATAACCTATTTAACCGATATCGATTTTGATTTTAAAAATATCTGTTAACCGACTTAACCTATTTAACTGTATGATCACCCCTAGATAATATTATTGTTATTTGGTGAAATTGATGTATAATTTGTTTTTTAATATTTATTTGGTGTATAATTTGGTAGATATATTAGTAGATAAATTAATATAATATATTAGTAGATAAATTAATATAATTTGGTAGATATATTAGTAGATATATTTGGTGTATGGAGTCGCTCAAAAAGATTTTCTAGGCTATAGAATATAATTCTCTCCTGTGTAATCACTGTGACTCACTGTGTTTTTTAAACAAAAAATAAACATCGAAACTAAATTTAAAAGGTTGCATATTAAATTTAAAAGGTTGCATATTTTTAAAAAAAGAATTCCAAGAATGCGTTTTTAAAAAACCCGCCATAAGTACATACTGTGACCCATTGTATTTTTTAACCCAAAATATTAATATTGGAACTAAATTTTAAAGCTTACATATTTTTTTTTAAAAAATAAATAAAAACGCACTACGGGAATGCGTTTTTAAAAACGCATTCCAAGAATGAGTTTTTAAAAACGCAAACGTGGAATGCATTTTTAAAACACATTCCCGGAGTGCGTTTTACCATAGTTTGGTAAAAAAAAAAATTAACATTATTTTTTAAATTTGTTTAAAAAATGACAATTTTTTATTAAATTAGCCATTAATAGATATTATATATATATATAAAAATTTTTTTTCTCAGCATTAGTAACACCATCTGTTACTTTCAAAAAATTTTCTCTTTGTTGTATCCGCCCACCCACTGTTCGTTCCTTGTTTTATCACAAGATTAACTTGTTTTTTGATTTTATTTGAGTTGACATATAAATAATAAAAGTTTAAAATTCTACATAATTTTGAGGCAATGGTAGGTTAGATGGAGGGTCAATATGGTGTGAGAGAGGAGCAGGTACCACGTGCTGTATCATTGAAAATGGCCGCTAAATATTTAAGATCCCAACCAATCCAAACCAAACTCCCAACCAATAATACTAAATACACACACAATCAAAGATCATCAATACACTTACTTCTTCTCCACCACCCAAGAATTTGGTGTACTTAACAATTTTTTACCTTTCACATTGAAGTCCTTGCTTGCAATTCTTTTCTTGAATCGTGTAATGCTCGAGAATAAGAGCTAACCTGGTTGAGAATTTCCTTGCTTTGCAGCCTTTCTCCATTGCTGGGGATCTTTTTGATTAAAGGTGAACTTTTTGCTTTGTGTTCTGGTTGTTGAATTTCTGATGGGAATTGGAAATATGTCCATTTTCTTGATTTTGGGTTTTGGTGGGATTCTGCTCAATATGATTTTGATGTTATGCAAGAATCGTTTTTAATTGTTGAATTTTGCTTGATTGAATTCGTTGATTTACTAAAAATGTACCCGTTAATTATTATGCTTGATTTCCATTTTCCAGGGCTCTTCTTTTCTTTGGGAGTGATCTTTGATGTGTAGGAGTATCGATTCTTTATCCAGTTCTTTAGTGATTTTCAGATTGGACACGTTTACTGTTGCTGAAGAACTCTTTTTTGTGCTGGTATTTTAGAGGATAGACTACGAATTGATTAATTCTGTTTTTGCTTCACAAATGATTGCATGTCAAACAATCTGCAAGATTTTATTTTGGTCTTCTGATGTTGTTTCTAAAATTATCATATTGTTATTGTTCATCCAGTTAATTTTTTATTTTCTGAACCTTAGGTTTTTGTTATAGAGTTGTTTAAATGGACCAAAAGCTAGTACTCATTAGTCTTAATTATCAGATACTTCAGTTTGACATGAAATTAGACAAAATATGTGTAAGAAATTGATGTTATTGTGTTCATAAAGAATGTTGTTTTCTTCAGCTACTTCAATATGTCAGAAGCCCAAAGAAGGCAAGTGTTAGCAGGTGTTAGGCATGCTAATGGATATGTAAATGGAGCTGCTTCACCAATGTCTCCAAGCTCGGTACTTGAAGTGGATGAGTTCTGTCACGCCCTTGGAGGGAATAGGCCAATTCATAGTATCTTGATTGCTAACAATGGAATGGCAGCTGTCAAGTTTATACGTAGCACTAGAACGTGGGCTTATGAAACATTTGGCACAGAGAAGGCAATTTTGTTGGTGGCAATGGCTACTCCAGAGGATATGAGAATAAATGCAGAGCATATTAGGATAGCCGATCAATTTGTTGAAGTGCCTGGAGGCACTAACAACAATAACTATGCTAATGTGCAACTCATTGTTGAGGTTTGTGGACTAGCTTTGTCTGTCTACTTACTCTTTGTTCTTTTGTACTCTAGCTTCTATCGTTGGATTATGCCATCTTACGGTTGGTTGAAACTGCCCAAAGGTAGATTTTTAAGTGCAATTTGGTGCTAATATATGAATTGAAACAATAAATTTGGCAGGATCCCTATCTCCATTTTCCTCTCTAAGAATCTATAGCTGCAACATCTTTGCATCTGTACCCTTTCTGCATAACTAGGCTCATTCTTGCACGCGCAAGAGATAGGGAAAATGTATGACTATCAGATATGGTATTCACATAATGAATTGAGAACAAATTATTCAGAAGAAAAATGTTAAACTATATGTCTCTTTTTATTTCCAGATGGCCGAGATAACACATGTTGATGCTGTATGGCCTGGGTGGGGTCATGCATCTGAAAATCCAGAGCTGCCTGATGCTTTGAGTGCAAAAGCCATCATATTTCTGGGGCCACCATCTGAATCAATGGCTGCACTGGGAGATAAAATTGGGTCATCGTTGATTGCACAAGCTGCAGAAGTGCCAACTCTTCCTTGGAGTGGCTCTCATGTATGTATCTGTTTTCGAAGCCACGCCTTTTTGCTTTCTCTGAGTCATCTCATTTACATGTATGTGCGATTGTTTTTTAGGTGAAAATTCCCCCCGAAAGTTGTTTGGTCTCTATCCCAGATACGGCATATAAGGAAGCATGTGTTCATACGACAGAAGAAGCCATATCTAGCTGTCATGTTGTGGGTTACCCAGCAATGATTAAAGCATCTTGGGGTGGAGGTGGTAAAGGCATTAGAAAGGTATGTTTGTCACCATATTTTTTGTTTAAATGCAAAGTGAACTGTATCCTTTTGACTAGGAGCACGATTGTCAACTTGATTTCTTGACTTCCAGATTTGGTTCTCGTTGTATCTTAGTTTTTGTAAGTGGACAGACAGCATTGATCATCATATGCACTTTTAGGTCCATAATGATGATGAAGTCAAGGCTTTATTCAAGCAAGTTCAAGGTGAGGTTCCTGGGTCCCCTATATTCATAATGAAGGTTGCTTCTCAGGTTAGAACATTCTTTTCTTCTACACTAAGGAGTGCATCAATTAGATCTTATACTAACATCGATATGGTTTTGTTTCTCAGAGCCGACATCTAGAAGTCCAGCTGCTTTGTGATCAATATGGAAATGTTGCAGCTTTGCATAGCCGTGATTGCAGTGTTCAAAGGAGGCACCAAAAGGTTAGTTTTTATAATACTTCTGAGTATAATAAGAGCTGAAATGGTCATGATGTAGGAGCAATGATTTGCTATTTTCTGGCCCCAAATGTTATTTTGCTTATTACAATAAGCATATCCATGTTTCTATTTTAAAAGAAAGTTACTTTCTTTCGTAGAACGACTGTACTATATATTATTTCAAACACATAATGCTATTTTAGATCATTGAAGAGGGCCCAATTACAGTTGCGCCCTTGGAAACAGTAAGGAAACTTGAGCAAGCGGCTAGAAGGTTGGCCAAAAGTGTTAATTATATTGGAGCCGCAACTGTGGAGTATTTGTACAGTATGGAGACTAGCGAATATTATTTTTTGGAGTTAAACCCGAGGTTACAGGTTTGTTAACATTTTCATCCATGGTATGAATCTCATTGTTATTTTTTGATAATATCAAATGAACATAGATTCAAATCACACTCACTTTTAATTCTCATAAACGTATAAATATGAAGTTTATTTTGTTACAAATAAGTAGGTTGCCAAAATTATCGGAACTAAGTTTTCTACTGTATGGACTATATGAAGATGACTGTGTGTATTGCTTGTTACTGGAACTCTTCATGGTAGGATTTATCTTCGTGTTAAAATTTAGGTGGAGCACCCTGTCACCGAGTGGATAGCTGAAATAAATCTTCCTGCAGCGCAAGTTGCAGTTGGAATGGGTATCCCTCTTTGGAAAATTCCAGGTTTGTTCAGATTTTGCACTTACAGAATTTTTCTTTATTTTCAAGCTTTAATGATGGCTTTTCATCGTGCTTAATAAAATAGAGATACGACGATTTTACGGTATGGAACATGGTGGAGGTTATGATGCTTGGAGGACAACCTCCATTTTTGCTACTCCATTTGACTTTGACAAGGCAGAGTCTATAAGGCCTAGAGGTCATTGTGTAGCCGTTCGTGTGACGAGCGAGGATCCTGATGATGGCTTTAAACCAACAGGTGGAAGAGTACAGGTCAGAGTTCGTCTGATTGAGCAGTTCAATTTCTATTCTATATACACATTCTCATGATGATCACTGCATCATTCCGGCGACTATAAGCAGGAGTTGAGTTTCAAAAGCAAACCAAATGTGTGGGCATATTTTTCTGTCAAGGTATATGTCTATAAATCTTATCATTAGGCGGTTTTTAAATTTAAAGCTGCTTCTGACTAGTATCTTAATACATGCAGTCAGGGGGAGGTATTCATGAATTTTCAGATTCGCAATTTGGTAAGTAAATTGCAGGAGCAAATACAATATATAATGTTGATTTTGTCAAACACTTTATATGACAAATAAACTGCCACGGTGTAGTACGTTGTTTTCAGAATATGCTTCCCTTTTGAACTTAGTATCATTTATGCCACTATTCAAGTCCTTTTAATGACTCATTAGGAACTGAGTTTAATGTTATTGAGTAAAAATATGCTTTAAGTACATGCCCGAGGAGTGAGCCTTGCATAAAACTTCTAAATGTAAATGAGCCCTGCATAAAACTTCTAAATGTTCATTTGACATGTGATCTTGATAAAGTTGAAGTTCTCTTCATTTTGTTGGCATAGGTTCTTCATTTGGGTTTGTTGTCTTAGTCAAATCTATAGTTTCGGATGGAAAGGATATCAGTCAGTAGCCGTAGATGCCATATTGGACTTTGAATTGCGTAGGGAGATCAAATGAATATGCTCTGGTGGTAGATCACTATAACCAGGCGAGATATCATTTGTTAAATTTCAAACATCCCTAATCTTTCCCTAATCTTTATTGTTCTCTGCATGTCTATGTACGAGTTTTGTTGAGGCCTGCTTATTATAATTCTAATGTGGTTCTTGTGATTAGGGGTGTAAACCATCAAGCTCACTTGCAAAAGTATTTGAGCTCGAGCTCATCAAGCTCAAAATATAAAGACTCGAGCTCTAACTCGAACTCAAGCCTCTTGAGCTTGGCTCATGAGATGGCTTGCAATCTTAAATTCTACTTTCAAAATCTGTTCATAAATATGTGCATACTCATATCATAAAGTTTGGTTCACGAGCTTGAATTCACGATCGTGTTCATGAGCTTTATGTATAACTAATACTAAAATATTGTTCGATGGCAATATTATATTTATATATAATAATAAAAAATATCGATTTTATTATATATCATTAAAATATAAAAATATTTAAAAATTAGTTCTGGGTTTGTGAACCGGATCGCAAGCTCATGGACAACAATCTTGGAGCTCAAGCTGACCAAATGCTTATAGCTCGACTGATCTCGAATTGAGTCAGTTCCACTCACATTACACCCCCTACTTGTGATATAAGCTTTTTAAAGCATGTCTAGCATCTTTTATTTGATAATTGTGGTACAAATATAATTGATAATTTCATTTCTTAACTCAGGGCATGTTTTTGCCTTTGGGGAATCAAGAGCATTGGCCATCGCAAATATGGTTCTTGGGCTTAAAGAAATTCAAATTAGAGGAGAAATCCGCACAACTGTTGATTACACTATTGATCTCTTACATGTGAGAATATTCATATAACTATATCAATATACTTTTTGTTAATTATGGTACCTTTCATATAAATAAAAGTTAATACGAACATATTTTCAGGCACTAGATTACAAGGAAAATAAAATACATACAGGATGGCTTGATAGCAGAATAGCAATGAGGGTCAGAGCAGAAAGACCCCCTTGGTATCTCTCTGTCGTCGGTGGTGCTCTTTATGTGAGTATGCTATTGTGTTAACACGTATGAACACTTTAGGATTGTATTTTTGATGCAAATTAATGTATTGTCTCTGAAATATCAACTCAGAAAGCGTCTGCTAGTAGTGCAGCCATGGTTTCAGAGTATGTTGGTTATCTTGAAAAAGGACAGATTCCTCCTAAGGTACTTATTCTTGTACTACTGTTTGAGTTTTTTCATGTTTTCTTTACTTCTTTATGGATTTGTACTCTTCCACTTGCAGCATATATCACTGGTCAATTCACAAGTTTCCCTGAATATTGAAGGCAGCAAATACACGGTAAGTGTAAATATATAAAACCATGTGACCGCAAGCAGTTCTGCCTCAACTTCTTATGTTGGGACATGCTAGTTCTCAAATTGATATTTTTTCTAGCAAATATAGATATTGAAGACCATGGCTCTTTTTAATTTTTAATCAAATTGTTATCTTACATTTTAAATTAACTATTGTAAACGCTATTTACACAACCACATATTTTTCTCTCTATGTATTTCACGATAATTATATTATTTCACTATTTTACTCAATCATTTGACTCCACTTTATTACATATCACATCAACCATGAAAATTTATATCCAAACAACACCTCACAAATACTACAAACACTCTATCTCAGAACTTTTGAGTTGAGTTGAAAGCCAAACCAATCCCTGTCCATGTTTTGGTTGCCTAAAGAAAGGGGTCTTATATTATTTTCAGTGAATTTCTGTTTCTTTGGACAATGCAGATTAATATGGCAAGGGGAGGTCCTGGAAGCTACAGATTGCGGATGAACAATTCGGAGATTGAAGCAGAAATACATACTCTTCGTGATGGAGGTCTACTGATGCAGGCATGAAGTTGCTTTATCTTGACCTTGTAACTCCTTTGGAAGATTGATTAACATTTGTATGCTATTTGTTCTGGTTGGTGACAAATTTATATACCATCTATTAATCGATATATTTAGTGCAAAATAACAGTAAAGATATGTTAATGTGATTATTGCAGCTGAATGGAAACAGTCATGTTGTATATGCAGAGGAAGAAGCAGCTGGAACACGTCTTCTTATTGATGGAAGAACTTGTTTGCTTCAGGTGCCACTTGTTGTTACTCATGAATATATCAATCCATATGTCTTATTTCCTTCTTTCTGTTATACAGAATGATCATGATCCATCCAAATTGGTGGCCGAGACACCATGCAAACTACTTAGGTTCCTGGTTGTAGATAGCAGCCATGTTGAAGCTGACACACCTTATGCTGAGGTCGAGGTCATGAAGATGTGTATGCCCCTTCTTTCACCTGCTTCAGGAAATATCCATTTTAAAATGTCTGAAGGTCAAGCAATGCAGGTAAGCGTGTTTAACTTGTAGATATTGCTTTGTTGTTTTACTCAGAAATCGACAAACAATTATGTAGGCTGGTGAACTTATAGCAATGCTCGACTTGGATGACCCTTCAGCTGTAAGGAAAGCAGAACCATTTCATGGTAGTTTTCCCATTCTGGGACCTCCAACTGCCATATCTGGGAAAGTTCATCAACGATGTGCTGCAAGTTTGAATGCAGCTAGCATGATTCTTGCTGGATACGAGCATAACATTGACGAGGTAGTTTTTCTTGCCTATTGTCTCAGTACCATATTTAATCACTTACGAATACATGTGTTGTTCTCATGAAGTTTAGCCATACACATACGAGTGCTTGAAACCAATTGTGTTGGTAAAACTACCTCTTATTCTATAGATATAATCTTTTTTCAGGTTGTTCAAAACTTACTCAGTTGCTTGGACAATCCTGAGCTCCCTTTCTTTCAGTGGCAAGAGTGCTTTGCTGTGCTTGCTAACAGACTGCCAAAGAATCTTAGATATGAGGTTGAACAAACATAGATGCTAATTCTTACTCTTCAAGCAATTTTGTTCTCTTCTCAAAAATGACTGGCTTTATTGTTTCGACCTTCAGTTGGAAACAAAATATAAGGAGTATGAAAGAAACCCAAATATACAAAATGTTGACTTCCCAGCGAAAAATTTACGTGGTATTCTTGAGGTTTGTTATTTATCTTTGTTAAACATGTGCCTATAGCTTTTTCTTTATCAACGAAGGGAGTAATTTTTCTAGCTTCTTTGTTTCTTTTTTACCTGCTCAGGCCCATTTGAACTCCTTTCTCGATAAAGAAAAAGCAACCCAAGAAAGAGTAGTTGAGCCTCTAATGAGCCTTGTAAAATCTTACGAGGGTGGAAGAGAAAGCCATGCTCGTGTCATAGTTCAAGGACTTTTTGAAGATTATTTATCCGTTGAAGAATTATTTAGTGACAATATACAGGTAATTTTTCAAACATTGTTCGACAGTTTTATGTTTAAGTCACATCTTCCCAAATCATTTGCCCATAAAAAAAATTGTGAATAAGAATGAAATTCAGCTTTGAAATTTGAACCAACCAAATGTTTTCATTACAGGAAATTTTTGTCCTTGCCACATTTTGGATCAATTTACATAATTGTATTACTTTTAGTTTACATTTCTCTGTTGGCTCTAAAGTAAAATAATAAGCTTTATGGTGTATGGTCTCCTAGTTTCCCTCTGACTGGTGATAGTTTCATTCTCTTGGTATTCCTGCTTACTAATTCATCTTGTGGTTCGACAATTGTAAAGAAAGGCTTATCTAAAACTTCTGAAAAAAAGTTCTTTCTTTACTTTAGACAGTTGAAATTTTTATTTTCAGGCTGATGTAATTGAAAGATTAAGACTTCAATATAAGAAAGATCTTCCCAAAATTGTGGACATTGTACTCTCACATCAGGTATAGCCACATTTATTGCCACCTGGTTTGCTCTTACCATGGTCAAGTTTGCAGCAATGAACTCGTTACATGTGAATTTGTTGGGGTATTTAAGGGCATTAGGAGTAAGAACAAGCTGGTACTACGCCTCCTGGAACAACTTGTGTATCCTAATCCTGCTGCATACCGCGATCAACTAATCCGCTTTTCTGCACTCAATCACACAAACTATTCAGAGGTGGCAGTTTGGCTTATTTAGTGTTCTTCCTGCTTAATTGCTGGTTTTTGTGTTTTTATTTTCTTGATGTTGTTTGCTCACTTCAAATTTTTGACACAAATTGACGGTATTCATGCACAGTTAGCATTAAAGGCCAGCCAGTTGCTGGAGCAGACAAAACTAAGTGAGCTTCGTTCCAGTATAGCTAGAAGTCTCTCAGAATTAGAAATGTTTACCGAAGAGGGTGAGAACATGGATACTCCTAAACGAAAAAGTGCCATAGATGAACGCATGGAAGCTCTTGTGAATGCTCCATTGGCAGTTGAAGATGCACTTGTTGGTCTTTTTGATCATAGTGACCACACACTTCAGAGACGGGTTGTTGAGACTTATGTGCGGAGACTATACCAGGTACTATTTCTTCAAGGTCTTGAAAGTTAAATGCTAACCAACCTGTCTGTCATTTCTTACCTAATTTTCAACATCCATTATCAGCCATACCTCGTAAAAGGGAGCTTCAGGATGCAGTGGCACAGATCTGGACTTATAGCTTCATGGGAGTTCTTGGATGAGCATGTTGATAGAAAGAATGGGTTGGAAGATGAACCATCACTTGAAAAGCTCAGTGAGAGGAAATGGGGAGCAATGGTCGTTATTAAATCTCTCCAAATCTTGCCTACAGTCGTTAGTGCTACGATAAGGGAAGCGACACATAATTTGCAATCTTTTCTTCCTAATGGATCTATTCATCCAGCTACTTCTGGTAATATGATGCACATTGCATTGGCAGGCATTAACAACCAAATGAGTTTACTTCAGGATAGGTATCTTACTTGTTCACTGAGCTTGTTTGTCTCAATCGTCATTCTATGTCTATTTTTCCCCTGAGCTAACCTGGAGAACCTTGCCTGACAACAGCTTTCAGACATTGATCAATCTCGTTTCTTGGCTTTCTTATCCCGGGATGTTTTTCGACACTACCTTCCCCTTCATCATATTTGCTAACGTCTGTCATATTTTTAAAAGGTTGATCAGAATAAAAGTTTCAATGGCTTTCTGCCATTTATTTTCTCCAGGTCACCAGCACGGATCAATGTCTGTTGAAAATATGAAAGAAACATTAGATTGTAAATATTATTATTATTCTTCTCTTGTGTACAAATAAAATAACCTACCTAGGTCCATATTTATAGACTTCTAAACTATATTCCTACTAGGACTCTTAACACTTTTAATAGGACTCTAAGACTAGAAGTTTAAATCTTCACATAAGTAGAGAATTCTAATTCAACTAGTATTCTTAAATTATAGATTGGCTAGTGTTGATAAGATAAGATTTGTTTCTTATCAGATTTGTTTCTTATAATTCAAATTATAAGATAATGATAAGATAGGAGAAAAGATTTAGTTTGATTGAGTTGTAAACTCTATTTAATAGGACTCTTGTTCCTTTTGTGTTTTGAACAAGTTTGATAATTAATAAAATTATTCCGAATACACCATATTTTCGGTGCTAAACCTATTGTTCCATATGGTATCAGAGCCACGCCGCTAATCGTGCGTGTGTTCCAATGTTATGGCCGATCCTAACTCCTCGTCATCCTATATCAGCGACGGTCATCCAGTTCCGTCGAACCATGGTTCATCCCAGAACTTGGGCCTCCATGTTTCCGACTCGTCGCTTCATATTACAATTCACAAATTCAACGGCCGAAATTATCTCGAATGGGCACAATCTGTGCGCCTTGTCATTGATGGCAAAGGCCGATTAGGATACATCATAGGGGAGTCCAGTGCTCCGACGCTGGATGATCCAAAATTTCCTCAATGGCGATCCGAAAACTCCATGGTTATGGCGTGGTTGATTAACTCTATGGACCCAACCATTGGAAAGCCATTCATGTTCCTTCCTACTGCTCTGGATGTATGGGAAGCTGTTCGGGATACTTATTCAGTTGGAAAATTACTCCCAACTGTATGAATTAACCACACGGATGTGGCAAGTACAACAAGGCACCTGCGATGTCACCACGTATTATAATGAACTTATGGTGATTTGGCAAGAGCTTGACCTTATTGACATTGATGAATGGGAAAGCTCCAAGGACAGCGCTCGCTACTAGAAAAAACTTGAATGCAGCCGTGTTTTCGTCTTCCTCGCAGGCCTTACACGTGATCTGGATGAAGTGCGTGGCAGAATTTTGGGACGAAAACCGTTACCTAGTATCCGCGAAGTTTTTTCTGAAATTCGACAGGAAGAGACGAGACGGATGGTGATGTTTAAACGTTCACCAGTTGCCTCTGAGGTTGAGAGTTCAGCGTTCACAAGCCAGTCTACACGGCCTGACACCTATCGCCGGGATGGGAGAAAAAAACCATGGTGTGAGAAGTGTAAAAAACCATGGCACACGATTGAGACGTGTTGGGAAATTCATGGACGTCCATCTCATCTCAAGAAGAAATTTGACACCTACATCAAGCCCAACACTGGTGGTCCTGCTCCTCAATCCTTGATGGCCGAAAACTCCCAGCAATCGTCCATTCCTCAATCGCTTCCGTTCACACAGACTCAACTAGACCACTTGTACAAGCTATTTGGATCTCATGCTAACAAACCCTTATCGCAATCTTCATGCTCCTTTGCCCAGACAGGTATTTTATGTGCTAATGTGGTCCATTCCTATCCTAACCGTGTGTGGATTTTAGATTCAGGTGCAACAGACCATATGACAGGGTCATCACACTTGTACTCTTCCTACGTTCCGTGTGCTGGGAACCAACGTGTCAGAATTGCCGATGGTTCTCTAGCTCCGGTTGCCGGGAAGGGTTCTATCTGTGTTTCCCCTAGTTATTCTGTTACAAATGTCTTGCATGTGCCTCTTCTATCCTATAATCTTTTGTCCATTAGCAAACTTACCACTGACCTTAATTGTCGTATTATTTTCTCCGCTGCTATGTGTGTGTTTCAGGATCTGGTCTAGGGGAAGATGATTGGCAGTGCTAGACAAGATAGTGGTCTATATCTCTTTGATGCTACCTCATTGGCGCCCCATGACAATAAGCTGTGTCTTAATTCTATTTTTTCGTCTCGTATGAGTGACATTTTACTTTGGCATTATCGTTTAGGTCATCCGAGTATTTCTTATTTACAAAATTTGTTTCCAAACTTATGCATCAATAATAATCTTATTTCTCACTTTGCCTGTGAATCATGTGAATTGGCCAAACATCATAGATCTTCTTTTCCGTCTCAAAAATATAAAAGTTCGACACCATTTACCTTAATTCATAGTGATGTTTGGGGGCCATGCAAAATTAAAACCCTTTCACAAAAACGGTGGTTCATAACTTTTATTGATGATCATTCTCGGATGACTTGGGTCTTTCTTTTACTTGAAAATCTGATGTAGGTTCAATATTTCAAAACTTTTACAAAATGATTCAGACTCAGTTTCATACAAATATCAAAATTTTTCGGAGTGACAATGGAAAAGAATATTTCAACCAGGTATTAGGGGAGTTTTTTACTACGCATGGCATTATTCATCAAAGTTCGTGTCCACATACGCCTCGACAAAACGGAGTGGCAGAACGTAAGAATAGACACCTTCTTGAAGTAGCTAGAGCCATTAGCTTTCATACTAAGGTTCCGAGTTACCTTTGGGGAGAGGCTATTCTCACAGCCGCTTATTTAATTAATAGGCTACCATCACGCACTCTGAACTTTCAAACCCCTTTGTCCATTTTTCAAAAATCTTTTCCTCATTCTCGATTAATTTATGATATTCCCCTCAAAATCTTTGGTAGTGTGGCATTCGTTCACAACCATGCCTTAATGAATTCCAAGTTAGCTCCCAAAGCTATTAAATGCATTTTTGTTGGGTATCCTACCACTCAAAGGGGATATAAGTGTTTTGATCCCTCTTCAAAAAAATTATTTGTTTCCATGGACGTGACTTTCTTTGAGGGTCAACCGTTTCATCTTCAGGGGGAGGCATGTAACATAAGGGAAGATGATATCCTAAACACATCAAATTTTCAAATTGAATTTGAAATTGAGCACTTACATAATCAAATTAATACGGGAGACACTCACAAGAGGCAAGATATTGTCTATACCAGGAGAAAAAATGCAAATAAAGAGGGAGACACTATCTCACTACCACACCATGATTCCACACTAGGACCTGATCATGCGACACCCAATGACAGCTCAGCGAGTCCTAAAGCTCCAACACCAGGTACCTTCGAAACCATTTCTCATGATATTGACTTACCCATTGCTCAAAGAAAAGGAGTTAGAACATGCACCAAACATCCTATCTCAAATTTTGTTTCTTATAAAAACCTATCACCATCATACTCTACCTTCATTTCTCAAATAGACTCGGCTAGCATTCCAAATACTGTACATGAGGCTCTAAAAATACCTGAGTGGAAAGAAGCGATTCAGGAAGAGATGCGAGCTCTGGAGAAAAACGCTACTTGGGAGAAGACTGACCTACCAAGTGGTAAGCCTGTGGTAGGATGTAAGTGGGTATTTACCACAAAACACAACTCTGATGGATCCTTGGAAAGATACAAAGCCCGGTTAGTTGCCAAAGGATTTACCCGAACATATGGAGTTGATTACACTGAGACATTCTCTCATGTGGCGAAACTTAATACAGTCCGATTAATTTTGTCTGTTGCTGCTAATCTTGACTGGCCACTAAATCAACTGGATGTAAAAAATGCGTTTTTAAATGGAGAGTTAGAGGAGGAATTGTATATGGATCCGCCACCTGGTTATACTAATGAGTTTGGATCTAAGGTGTGCAAGTTAAAAAAATCTCTCTATGGACTTAAACAATCTCCCAGAGCATGGTTTGAAAGATTCACGAGATGTGTTAAAAGTCAGGGCTACTCCCAAGGAGAATCGGATCATACCCTGTTCACAAAAGAATCAAAATCAAACAAAATATCTGTATTAATTGTTTATGTTGATGATATTATATTGACAGGTGATGACATAGAAGAGATGACTAGGTTAAAGAAACAGTTCGCAAAAGAATTTGAGATGAAAGATTTGGGACTGTTGAAGTATTTCCTTGGTATGGAGGTGGCTAGATCAAAACAAGGAATTATACTTTCCCAAAGAAAATACACACTGGATTTGCTAAATGAAACTGGGATGAGTGGGTGTAAGCCATCAGATACTCCAATAGAAGCCAACAAGAAATTAAGAGATATTAAAAATGGCAGGAAGGTAGATACTGGAAGATATCAACGGCTAGTTGGCAAGCTAATCTATCTCTCCCATACTAGACCTGACATTGCATTTGCAGTAAGTATGGTGAGTCAGTTCATGCACTCGCCCTTTGCAGAACATCTTGAAGCTGTGTATCGTATACTGAGATACCTGAAAGGAACTCCTGGAAAAGGACTATTCTTTGGAAAAACTGATAAAAGAGGTATAGAAGTCTACACTGATACGGACTGGGCTGGGTCTATCACTGATCGAAGATCTACATCAGGCTACTGCACCTTTGTGTGGGGTAACTTAGTAACTTGGAGAAGCAAAAAACAAATGTTGTTGCAAGAAGCAATGCAGAGGCCGAATTCAGATCTATGGCTCAAGGAGTGTGTGAAGTGATGTGGCTAAAAAGAGTAATGGAAGAATTAATGAGAGCAATCGAGTTTCCAGTAAAACTCTATTGTGATAACAAAGCAGCAATCAGCATAGTTCATAATCCGGTTCTACATGAAAGAACCAAACATATTGAGATTGACAAGCATTTCATTAAAGAAAAAATTGAAGATGGCATGATTTGTATTCCATTTGTTCCAAGTGCTTTGCAAGTTGCTGATATTCTAACCAAAGGGTTGTCAAGACAAATCTTTGAAGACCAAGTTAGCAAGTTGGGAATGATAGATATTTTCGTACCAACTTGAGGGGAGTGTTGATAAGATAAGATTTGTTTCTTATCAGATTTGTTTCTTATAATTCAAATTATAAGATAATGATAAGATAGGAGAAAAGATTTAGTTTGATTGAGTTGTAAACTCTATTTAATAGGACTATTGTTCCTTTTGTGTTTTGAACAAGTTTGATAATTAATAAAATTATTCTGAATACACCATATTTTCGGTGCTAAACCTATTGTTCCATAGCTAGAAATATAAATATTTGACCTAATATTTCCTACAAATCCCCCTCAAACTTGGGTATAGGCGTTGATGAAACCAAACTTGTTGATGAGACGTAGGCACGTGAGAATCCTCATGATTGGTGAGGTAGCGCTTTCAAAAACGATTTGTATTGCAGATCTCCACTGGCTTTGACGTTGCCGGACCTGGAGAAAACAACGACGACAGCTTGGGCGTTGAAGATGCGAGGAGGCGACGACGGGTACGGCTCGCAGGATAGGCGTGAGGAGGCTAGCGACGACTAGGGCTCGAGCAGGAAGGACGTGAGGAAGCTAGTGAAGAGGCACCAACTGCTATGTGCATAAAGGCCATTGTCACGCCCCGAGACCGGGGTCGATAACACCGGCGTTGATTGTAAATATAATTCAAAATCAACAAGCCTCGTAATACAGAATTCGAAGAAAAACCAGTCTATTAAAAATCAATGGCAGCGGCATCTTGAACAACATCAACTAAATCATTATCTCCAAAACTGATTTGATCTTCGTCTTCGATTTCTTATTCGCTTCTATCTGGGGAGTGGATGTAAGGGGTGAGTGTTTTGGAAAACACTCAGCAAGTGGGGGCCAATCGATGTGACAATATAATACTTTTTCATAATTTTCCAAAACATATATCATAATTGGAGCATATGATATTAATACTGGAACATAAACTTAACAGAATTGCTCTAATCAGAGCCAGAACGGAACATGTCATATCAGAAATATTTTTCATATACGTAAAGCACAGTAAATCCTCTAATTTTCTCCTGGTACTGATATCAGTTCTCTAGACTTAACCCTCCTAGAGATAAGGTCAGAAACATCGGATCACCCACGAATAAAGGGTCTGGACTTTCCAGAACAACGGTTAACCACCGTATCAGGTCAGAATGTCTGTTATAATCCCACCGCATCAGGGTCAGAAACAGAAACAGAACTCGGAATTCCTACCAATTGGATTTCGAAATTTAAAGTGCTTCAAAAATATAATTTTCATCAAAACATCAGAATTTCATAGTTTCAACATAGTTCACATAATCAATTGAGGTTTCTAAACATACTTATGATTTTTCAAAAATAAAATGAATATATAACAAGAGCCCACTTACCGCTGGATATACGAACATGGTATAATGGATCCTTGGTTGAAAGATAGTACAAAAGCTCTCTTCCCTTGCCTTGAAGTGTTCGAAATTCTTGTGTGTGAGATGGTGTGTATTTTCGAAAAAGGTGTTTGAAGATAGGATAGCATTAGAATGGTGTGTTTTAAGGTGTAGGAATAATTAATTGGAATTCATAAATTTATGCCATTTAATGACATCATTTTTGGCAAGGTAATTGAACGTATTAGTGAGGCAATTGGATGGTATGCCATGATTTGAGCTAGGCACTTAAATGTCATCGAATGGCTAATAATAAGGTTTGGTAAGTCAATTGAATGGCTAACATGATTTGGGGCAAGGCATTTGAATTGGGCAATTCAACGAGTCATCACATTATCATAGTTTGAGCAAATAATAAATGTCATCAATGGGTAATGTAAGAATTGATTGTAAATTCCATGACTTTGGCCTCCTAATGAGAATAATTGAGTCAAGGTATTGATTGGGTCATCAATAGGAAATATGAATGGCAAAAATAATGGGTCATCACATGTTGGTCATCTAATGACATAATTTGAGCAAGACATTAAATGTCAATAAATTGGATTGAGTGAGATTGAATGGTGACAAGAATTTGGGTCATACAATTGAATGGCCTTGAATGGCTAATGTTATGATTATGGCGAGACAATGAACGACTCTCATGATTTGAAAAAGGCAATTGATTAGGCAAATTTTGGGGTCATCACAGCCATGGCGGCTACTAGGATGTACACACGAAAGGCCGTGGCGGCTGCTACGATTTACGCAGGAGGTCCGCGGCGGCTATTGAGAGTGCTCGCGGCCAGGGTTAGAACAGAGGAGGCGCCGGCGCAAGCCCTAGTTCTTGAATTTTTTTTTTTTTTGAAAAAAACTTGGCATATGGTACACAAGAGAAGAAATTAAATTATGTTTTCCTATATCTTATTTTCCATATTTTTCTACAATGTCCACTCACCATAGAACTTTCAGCATCTTTTGTTTCATTCCTCTATATTGAACTTCATACCGTGTCCTTTCAATGCTGCATATTTCTAAGTAATGTTCAAAACTGAAACAGGTTATAGTTCACTTTGCGAAAAAGACATGACTCAAATCTTGGGATGGAAGTTATACCCAATTACGTCTTGACCCTTCTCGAAGATTGCTTTGTTTATTTTAGCTGCATGCATAATCTGATAATAAATGTACTCTCATTACCTCGGTTTTTTGACTTCACAATAAAATAATGATGTGATTATCATGCCTTTTTACTTCATTTCTTCTCATTTTTCTCTTCTGGGCCTTTTTCCTGCTTTGTCTATCTGCAGTGGTGACGAGGATCAGGCTCAAGAGAGAATCAACAAGTTAGCCAAAATTTTGAAGGAGAAAGAAGTAAGCTCCAGCCTGAGAAATGCAGGAGTAGGTGTAATTAGTTGCATCATACAGAGAGATGAAGGCAGGGGTCCTATGAGGCACTCTTTTCATTGGTCAGTAGAAAAACTCTACTATGATGAAGAGCCACTATTGCGCCATCTGGAGCCTCCTCTATCCATATATCTTGAGTTGGTATGTGAATACTTGTCATTTGTGGTTACTGAGATTATATATATTTATTTTTTTGGAATTAATTAATCTTAAATTCAAAACGTCTGTTGACAGGACAAACTTACAGGTTATGATAATACACGGTATACTCCTTCCAGGGATCGACAGTGGCACCTTTATACTGTTCCAGAGAGGCCATTGTCTATCCAGAGGATGTTTCTCAGAACACTTGTCAGGCAACCCCTATCAGATGAGGGTCTGCCTGTTTGTCAGGGACTTGATAAAAAAGCGACTCAATCTCTTTGGACCATGTCCTTTACTTCAAGGAGCATTTGGAGGTCCTTGATTTCTGCAATCGAAGAGCTTGAACTTAATTCTCATAATTCTGCCATCAGGGCTGACCATGCTCATATGTACCTTTATATCTTGCGCGATCAACAGATAGATGATCTTTTGCCATTCCTCAAGTAAAATCTGAATTATTTATCATGCTTTTTTTTATGTGCGAAGGTTTATTTACATATCAACTCTAAGGTTGCCTTCTTTTAAAAAAATCATTTTCAGAAAGATCCACATAAATGATGGACATGAAGAAGCTGCAGTTGAGCAAATCTTAGAGGAGCTGGCACATGAAATCAATGCATCAATTGGTGTGAAAATGCACCGTTTAGGTGTTTGTGTATGGGAAGTTAAGCTTTGGATATCATCTGAGGGAGGAGCTAATGGAGCATGGAGAGTTGTGGTCACAAATGTCACTGGTCACACTTGTATTGTGCATGTACGTGATGTTCTGACTTGCACATTGATGTGACTGGATTATTTGGAGAGATGACCAGTCCTGAAACTTTATAAATAAAAATTTCCATTTCGAATACGTGGGTTCTTGAATTTTGAATGGATGCTACAGTGATTTAGTAGATTTGATACCACATACGCAGAAATCTATCTTCAATTTCTCTAGGAGACTTATATAGTGGAGAATGATGCTTCAAGTTCTTTTTGTGATCATTAAATGCTAGTTCATTTATGGACCACCTTGGATGTTCAGGTTTTGAACTTGGTAAACTTCTGTTAATGACGTAATCTTCTCATTTTGTCTTTTCAGATATACAGAGAAGTTGAAGATTCAAGCAGGGAAAGCGTTGTCTACAAGTCAACCTCCGGGCAGGGCCCTTTGCATGGAAGCGCTGTTAATGCACAATATAAACCTTTAGGCATTATTGACCAGAAACGTCTTTTAGCCAGGAAAAGCAACACGACTTATTGCTACGATTTTCCGCTGGTACACATTAATTATTAAATTATTTTCAGAGATTGAATCAACACACTTGGTTTTGAAAAGTGTATCTATTGACAGGCATTTGAGGCATGTTTGGACAAATCTTGGACCCAACATCCTGGTGTTAGCAAGCCAAAAGATAAAGACATTCTCCATGTTACAGAATTTATTTTCGCTGATCGGAAAGGTGCCTGGGGTACTCCTCTAGTTTCCATTGACCGACAACCGGGGCTGAATGATGTTGGCATGGTAGCCTGGCGTATGGACATGTCCACACCTGAATTTCCTTCCGGAAGAACAATTTTCGTCGTATCAAATGATGTAACCTTCAAAAATGGTTCATTTGGCCCCAGGGAAGATGCATTTTTTCAGGCGGTAACTGATATAGCTTGCACTCATAAAGTACCTCTAATTTATCTGGCAGCAAATTCAGGGGCCCGTATCGGTGTAGCAGAGGAAGTTAAATCTTGCTTTAAAGTTGGTTGGTCCGATGAAACAAACCCTGAACGTGGTTTCCAATATATTTACCTAACTCCCGAGGACTATGCTCGCACTGAATCTTCTGTCATAGCACATGAGTTAAAGCTCTCAAGTGGCGAAAGCCGATGGGTACTTGATACTATTGTAGGTAAGGAAGATGGTTTAGGGGTCGAAAACTTAACTGGTAGTGGCGCCATTGCCAGTGCATATTCAAGGGCATACAAGGAAACATTTACTCTGACCTATGTGACAGGTAGAACTGTCGGGATTGGTGCTTATCTTGCTCGTCTTGGTATGAGGTGCATACAAAGACTCGATCAACCCATTATTCTCACTGGTTTTTCTGCATTAAATAAGCTTCTAGGTCGGGAGGTGTACAGTTCCCACATGCAACTCGGTGGACCCAAAATTATGGCGACTAATGGGGTCGTTCATCTCACGGTCTCAGATGATCTTGAGGGGATATCATCTATTTTGAAGTGGTTGAGCTTTGTTCCTCCATACGCTGGTGGGCCACTTCCAATTTTAACTCCATTGGATCCTCCTGATAGGCCGGTTGAATATGTACCAGAGACATCCTGTGATCCCAGAGAAGCTATTTGTGGCGTTATCGAAGGTTCTGGGAAGTGGCTCGGAGGCATGTTTGACAGGGAAAGCTTTATTGAGACACTGGAAGGCTGGGCAAGAACGGTTGTCACTGGCCGTGCAAAACTTGGAGGAATACCTGTGGGAATTGTTGCTGTTGAGACTCGAACTATGATGCAAGTGATTCCTGCGGATCCTGGACAGCCAGATTCACACGAAAGAGTCGTTCCCCAAGCAGGGCAGGTTTGGTTTCCCGATTCTGCTTCTAAGACTGCTCAAGCATTGATGGATTTTAGCAGAGAAGAGCTGCCTCTCTTCATTCTTGCAAACTGGAGAGGATTTTCAGGTGGGCAAAGGGACCTATTTGAAGGTATATTACAAGCTGGATCGACAATTGTCGAGAACCTTAGAACATACAAACAACCCGTTTTCATATACATACCCATGATGGGCGAACTCCGTGGTGGTGCTTGGGTGGTTGTGGATGGTAAGATCAATCCAGATCATATTGAAATGTATGCAGAACAAACGGCCAGAGGAAATGTCCTTGAGCCAGAAGGTTTGATCGAGATCAAATTTCGAAATAGAGAATTGCTGGAATGCATGGGTAGAATCGATCCCGAGCTAATTGCTCTAAAGGCGAAACTTCTAGAAGACAGAACCAATGCTACACACGAAACTCTTGAAGATTTACATAAACGAATAAAAGCACGTGAAAAACAACTTTTGCCACTGTACACTCAGATAGCTACAAAATTTGCGGAGCTGCATGATACTTCGCTTAGAATGGCTGCAAAAGGGGTGATCAAACAAGTTGTTGAATGGAAAAAATCTCGGTCTTTCTTCTACAGAAGATTGCGCAGGAGAATTGTCGAGGATGAATTGGTCAAGTCTCTGAGAGATGCTGCTGGCCAACAGCTCGATTATAAATCAGCATTGGACATGATTAAGATTTGGTTCTTAAGATCACACATTTCAGGAGGGAAAGAAAGTTCATGGATGGATGATGAAGCTTTCTTTTCATGGAAGGATGATTCAAGAAACTATGAAAAGGAACTGCAGGACTTGCGGGTACAAAAGATGTCGATACAGTTGTCTAACATTGAAAACTCCCCAATGGATTTACTTGCACTACCTCAAGGTCTTGCTGCATTCCTGAAAAAGGTAAGTTTGTTTGTTCACTCGGCGTCCATACTTTAATGTCTTTTTACAGATTTTTTCTCGTCACGATATTGAAATATAAATGATAAACAATGCAGGTGGATCCATCAATCAGAGATCAACTGATTGGTGAACTAACAGAGGTGCTTGGTCAGTTCAGTTAGCCTTTCTGATTCCACAAATCTAGATCCGAATAGAATATTTTCCACCATGTAATGCAATTTTCTGTTCCATTAATTGTCTGCATGTTTCAATAATCGGTCGCTGTAATGTTTGTTCTTGATAGAGTAGTAGAAGTTATAATTAATTATTTAAACTGGCAGAAAGTTGCATTATCATCTGTAAGGTCTGTTGATAAAGTTCTTGCCAGCCCTTGTATGTATTTAAAATTTTGTAAAAGACATCGGGTTTTTTCATACATGGAGAATATTTATCATTTAGGCATCGCATGTTTGAGCAGAATAAGAAAATGGGAAACTTTAGTTTGTATTTGTTTCAAGAAACAACCCAAAATTATACGAGTGAAATAACATATAATCCAAATAAAATATGCCACTTTGGCAGAGTAATCACCAAAAGAAAACAGTAGATATTACTTATTTTCTTGGTTTCTTTTCTTTTTTCTTCCTCTTCTGTTCCTCGCATTTCTTCCTCTCTTTTTCTACCTTCCATTTATATGTTGTATTGTTTTCTTTTGAAAAAACATTTTTTGTGAGATGTACTCTTCATTCATTATTGAAATTTTTGTGCTCTACATTAATTTTACTATACATATCGATTTCATATACATGAATGTGAGCCCATGTATGTTCCAGAAAATACGCAATCGATGCAAATCGAGATTCCGAGCAATATTACCACATTGTACTTATTATTGTTCCATCATTAACTTGAATCCGTCTACGGTTTTCTTGGAACCATAAACAGAACCGGACCCGTCTCCGAAAAATTGAAAACAAGACCATTTGACGGTTTGTCATCGTAACCTTAACCATAATCGTAATACTAAATTAATCTTAAATTTTAAGACTTGTAGTATACATAGATAACTTAATATATTTATATATATATATATATAATTAAAGTACTTAATTTATATAAATTGAATTTAACCAATTTTTAAATTCTTTTTGAGAAAAAACAATTAAATATTGATGATATTACATAATATAATTATTGAATAATTAGCATTTTTTAAATTTAATATCTCTTAAGTTAGAATAAAATTTTTAGTTCAAATAAAACCTAAGCGTTACTAAATCACAACCCAAACCGTCAGGAGCGGGAAATGAAACGTTTAGTTTTCGCTGGGTTCCTACTTTTACTAGATTAAAATTATTTTGGCTCAAGTTTTACTTGAGTTTATTTCAACATTGCAGAAGCTCGAAATATAGCTAGTGGTTTGATTTTTAAATGTATTTATAAAATATGACAAGGATTTTTTTTGGATTGCTTATTAGTATGTGTTTGTAAATGCTTATGAGAAGCATTTATCTACTTTTCATACCAAAATAATAGATTTTGGGTGTTCGACTTTCCTTGCTTCTGCTTATCTTTCTCTAAAAAAAACTGGTAAAAACAGAATTAGATAAGCAAGTCATGATATGCTAATGACTGCTTTAAATTAAGTTATGACAATTTTATAAATAGTTGAAGTTCATTAGTAAATATTCAGTGTTTTTGATTAAAATCATTTTTTTCCAACTTTAAGCAAAAACAATACAAAAATATTTTGAATAAGCAATTGTAAATGTACCATTAATGTTGTGCTGCCTATTTTCAACACACGGGGAGGTAAGTTGCACCTGATCACAAACACACGGCAAAACTCTGTCAACTTGACTTTCTACTTTTAGGTTTGGATTACATCTTTATGTTATTCTTTAGGTGTAGATTAGCTGTATGTTATTCTTTATGTGTAACTTACCCCCATCAACGTATAATTGACATTTTAATATGTAATCTCAAGTACAGGCGAATAAGAAGGCGTTGTCACACAAATCATACGTAAAGATGGTTTTTTTGCACCCATTCATAAACCAAAATGGATAATCTGCCTAATTTTAAACCACATGGGTTTTCATGCCAAAACCACCCACATTTTAAACCTTGAGCACAGGGCTACATGCTAAATTCAACTTCTCTTCTTTGCCGCTCGTCTCTTAGGACATTGTAACCTTAACACATTGCTGACAAACTATAGTATCTTAATACCTAAATTATTGGCTAAATTATAGTAGTATTTTTGGCTCTACAGAAAAAAAAACATAACTTCTTTTGTTTGATATGTCTCTATTGTCAGATTGTTGTTTGCCGGTTAAATTAGAGAAAATCATGTATGGATCAGGTCCTGCTATACAAATATGTATATATGTAAGTATGTGTGTGTTGGTGTATAACAAGACCCGATACATACAAGAGTTTCCCATTAAATTACTCTGATACTTGTATTGTTTCTATCGATAATCTCCTCTTCACATATTAATGACCTTCCTTCACATAACTTATACCTTCCTGTTTGAGTTAATGCTTTTGATAGACATGACCACGATTAAAATCTAGGTTTAACTTTAATAGGGGCCTAGCCTTGGATGGGCTGGCTGGTCATGGTTCAATTTGTATAAAACTGTGAATCCGTTGATTAACCAGCGGTTCACAAAATTATAATTTTTATTGTTTTATATTAAATTAAATTAAATTGAAAATATCTCCACCATATGAAATTGAACTCCAAACCTACAATTTATAAGCATAACCGAATTAACCCCTGACCAATAGATATTTGGGCCTATGTAACGTCATTTGATGTTAGGCCATCGCCAACCATAAATTTTATTTTAACGCAACTTTTGCACCAAAATAGTGTAATTTTTACACGAAATACAAAACTCATCTCCAACCAATCTACTTCAAACCTTACACTATAAAGAATATTCCTTTTAGTTTCATTTATAACTATTATTTAATTCTTTTATATATTTATTTATAAATTTATATTTAAATAAATTATCAATTTAATTTAATTTTTTTAAATTAAATTAATTAAATTTATATAAATATTAAATTTAATCAAGTTTAGTTTAATAATTAATTAATTAACTTAACATAATCATTAATTACTTCATAAACAAGTTTTATATCATTAACAACTATTAAATTTAACTTTTATAAATATTTATTATAAAAAATTTAATTATAAAAATTAATACTATTTAATAATAATTATGTATAAATTACCAAAATTTAGTTATAGTTTTTTTAAAATAAATATTAAATAATAATAATATAATAAATAATTAAACATTATACAAATAAGAAGAAAACAAAAAAAAAATTTAAAAAAGAAAAAAAGCGCCACTTTTGGTGTATTGCTACAGTGCCACGCTATATTGGCGTGGCACTGTAGCACATCACCATTTTCACGCAGAAAATGATGCTGCGTTGGAGCAAGGGAGGGGACTCCATTTTGGCGTCCAACACCAAAATGACGTCCCCTTGGAGATGCTCTTGTGTTATATAGGACAATTTGATTGACGGTACTAAACATTTTACAAATAAATCTGGTCACTAATCTTCTTTCCATATAAATCCACATTCGTACAATCTTTATTCAAATAGGTCTAGTTTTGAAAACATAATTTCAAGTACATTTTTGTTCAAAAAATATAGGTTTTGAAATATTTTTAAACCTGCACATGTCTGGAACGGAAGAACCATAGTAATTTCGTTTTTTATTTAAATTTTTGCGTTGTTGCTGGAACTGCTTGAACGGACGTAGCTATGGTTTTTCGATATTGATTTATATTTCGTTTTATTTCAAGATTCATCGAAGAAAGAAACATACAATCAGATCTTTTATATATATATATATATATATATATATTATTTTTGATTGATTTATTTTAATTATTTTTTAAAAAACCTTATAAAATCTATATTTTTTTAAAAAACAGTAAGAGTCGAAATGTAACTGTAACCATAACCGTTATTCATGAACTCATCTAACAGTTAAGAGTTTGAACTTTTTAAACTACTGAATCATTTAACATGCGATTCTGAATCGTGATCATGGGTTGGTTGTCCACTTATTGAAAAATGAGAAGGTTGAAAGATAGGTATAGGATGTCAAATCTTGGTCACATTGATGCTAATGTTATGAATATGATGGTGACATGTTTCTTCATTCTGTAGGCGACTGCATCCCTTTCTTTCGTGTTCTTTCAAAATTTACAGGGAGTGGAGTGATCAAAATTTCAAAATATTGGCAAGAAGAAATTTTAAAATTAAATTAATCTTAATTACTTTCAAATTAAGTTAGTTAAGTTTATAATAAAAAAAATCAAACGTACCAAAAATCAAAATATTGAAAAAGCATTTGATTTGTATTTTGGAAAAAAAGAAACCCATCGAATATTACATAATAAATTGAACCGACTGTGCAATTTGATTTCAGTGAATAGATTTCTATGCAAAATTAAAAATGTAAGCAAATCCAATTTCCTAGCTTGTGTAGTGGCTGTTGCCTTTTCCTTTTTCTCTTTGTTGTGTGATTGGTCAACGTGAATAGGACAAGTATGACGACCTATCGGTAAATGAGACACTATTATGATCATAATATCTTCATACTACAAATATAAATCCAAATTTGATTTTGATATGTGATATTCACGTCCCTGTTAGAGAATAAATAATAAATTGTTCAATTTCTTTACATGTTCGGGCTTTTAGATGAGACGACAATTCTTTATGGCATCAGAGCATCTGACTAACGGTAAGGTCCTGAGTTCAAAACTCACAAACAACAATTCCACCCACATTGAATGTTCACTTGATGGGCCTCCCAAAAAAGAGGAACAAATGGCTCACAAGTAAGGGGGAATGTTAGAGAATAAATAATAAATTGCTCAATATCTCTACAAGCTTGGGCTTTTAGATGAGACATCAAGTCTTTAGTCCCGACCTATTCATTGATTGAACACAACTGTAGTTGATCATGAATGTGATCAAATCAGTGCTCGAATTTTTCGTGTCTCATAAATTAGTATAACTATTTAATTTAATGATATGGAATAATCAATTGCTTAAAAAACATGTTTTAAACAATAAATAAATCGCACGCAATGAAACTGATTCTCATCTCACATCTCTCGTGGAACAACTTGTAAGGAGTACATTCACCCGTTCAAGTACATTCACCAGGATTTTTAGGAAGAGTGGGCAAAAAAAATTTGAAATAAAAATTTTAGGCCAAATATAATTTAAGGGGTAAAATATAATTTAAGGGGAGCAAAATATGATTTTTAAGTGGAAAACTAAATACTTTTTTTTTCAATTTTTTTTTTAAGTTAAGAACAAAGTTTTTTTTGGGACGGGGGAGGGGGGCATATGCCCCCCTTGCCCCTTCTTGAATCCGCCCATGCATTCACCACTGGTGGTGGTAGTGGTGGTGGGAGATGGATGGTATCGAGTCATACTGGGTAATGACATTGGATTTGAGGTGACGTAAATATCTTCAAGAGCACCGTCCTTAAGAGCAATAACAACACAAATGGTTTTGGGAGCTTTAGGGTTACTATTAAAGTAGTTGTGTAGGAGAGTGAGTTTACTTCGAACGTTTTCAACTTGACCTGGAAACTATATTGATATATGTTAAAAGCAATAAAGTTGTACAAGAGAGGACGAAGTGTGGTAGCTTAGTTGAAAAAACACTCATTATTTAGACGATTGGTCTTAAGTTTAAGTCATATTTATAACATAATTTTCTTATCTCCTTTGTACTAAAAAAAAAAAAAAGTTATGCAAGAGAGTGACTTTACATAAAGTTGATATATGTCAACTTGAAAAGAATTTCGATGGAGTGTGAATAAAGAAGAATGTTGCCAAATTCATGACCACGTGTTTATCAGGTGAAAGCCCAAAGCAAGGAGAGAGTTTCGGTCTAAATATCAAAATATTATAAAAACTGAAAAAAAATTCTAAAATAATGTGATCCAATTTTTTTTTTTACCAAATTACCGAAACTCGCCTTGAGAAACGAGTTCAAGCCTTTTTTCTAATTTAAAAAAATTTATTAGCCTGAACTCGTTTCTTGGGAAAACGAATGCATGGCATTATTAAAAAAAAAAATTTAAGTTCAAGCCTTTTTTTAATAAGATATATATATATATATCTAGTCATATTTTGCACGCTTGCATGCATATACAATATTTTCTTTTTGTAAATGGATGTGGTAATTGCAAATTCATTTTTAAATTTTGGCTTTTGGGGTGTAATAATTTTTTTCAAATTGATTTTATTGTTAATACCCTTCCATGTTTTTTTTTTTTTATGTTATTGTGGTTATCTGAATTATCAGGGGTCTTGCGGTCAATCGGTCATTTAACACATTGAACATATTTATAATAGTCTAACAGATGACCGATCCTTGATTGGGGACCCGTCCTTGATTGGGGACCCGTCCTTGATTCGGAATGTGGTGGCCTGCTCGGTTACATTATTATTATATCACCGAGCAGGACAACCCATTCCGAATTAGAATTACTACTAATTATTATAATAATTATTATATAGATTTATATTGAATAATATATATATATATATATGGATATATTTATACGCACTGCATATATAGATATAATTTATATAATATTACATATATAATGTTGGAAGATTTCTAAGTTTTGGTATAATAAGGTCTACCGCATCACTCAGCGTCTACTGCCTCAAAACAGTACCACTATCTTTGGAGGAAACTTACTGACCAAGAAAATCTACTGAAAGTAACTGAGCAAAAGCGTCTGGTATTGTTGAAGAAGCATACTGTTTTAAAGGTATGTTGGGAGTAGACAAGTTAATCGTCTACTGCTTCAATTAATACTACCGCGAAGCTAAAAGGAGAATACCTATCGGTATAAGCTTACTGGTCAAGATTAACAAGAAGAAAAGATTATTTACGTCCAGTAAACGAAGTCATTCTTGGAAGACAGTAGATAAGGAACAAGACAAAGTTATCTGAAAAATAGTACAAAGAAAGGCACTACAATGTTAGCGCCACCATTTGCGTCAGAATTATTAGCCATTGTTTACGGATATGGAAAGAAGACAAAAATGATTTTGGACAATAATCGAAGGAAGATTTCAAGCAATCCTTTCCATATAGAGAATAGTTGTTGTTGACTTTCAAGCCTATAAATACGACAACTTGGAGCTTGAAGAAACTCTCGCTTACACTTTGAATCAAAAGCTCCAACACTCTGACAATCTAGCATTCAAAAAGCTAACGAGCAGTTACCCTTCGAAGTGATCTTGAAGATCGAAGTATCAAGTCTACTGCTCAAAGACTTCAAAGCTATACCAAATTTATTATTCGCAAGAGTGTTAGGGTATTCATTGTATTCTCATATGTCAGTTCTGAATCTTAGTGAACTGTGTGATCTAGGAATTTATGATATCTTTTGTGATATTAGCCTAAGTGGGTTGTATACTTGTGTAATAGTATAAACCAAAGTCTTCTAGTGAAACATTCCTGCAAAGAAAGAAGCAGTTTGTGCTTCGAACTTGCAGAGACAATCACTGTCGTTTTACCTTACTATACTTACTTTACTGCCCCTTTACTTTTTCCTATCAATTCATATCTCACAAGTCCAGTAGACATCTTCCACACTATATTTTTAGTTGTCTATTGTCTCGTAATCAATTGAGATCTGACTGTAGTACTTAACAGTCTGTTGTATTTTGAAGAATCTTGAAATTGAGCCTAGTGTTTATTCAAGAAACGAGTTCCGATAATTTGGTAAAAAAATTTGGGTTACGGCATTTCAATTTTTTTATTTATTTATTTTATAGTATTTTGATATTTAGGCCTTAGAGTTTGAGCCTTGTAATTCCACAAGTATGGTGAAAGCTTTTGAGATCTAGTGGCTAATTAGAGATGTCAAACGGAGCGGACGGCACGAGGCACGGCACGAGCACGGCACGTCACGGAGCGGCACGACACGGCACGGCACTATAGCATGGGCCGTGCCGGGCCATAGGGTGCCAGCCCGTGGGCCGGCACGGCACGGTACGAATAGTAAATTTTTTTTTTTTTTTAAAACTGGTAGCGATCGATCGCCCAGTTGGGCGATCGATCGCCAGTTAGGTGGCGATCGATCGCTACACCAAAAAATAAAAAAAAATAAAAAACTTGAAATGGGCCGTGCCGGCACGGCACGGCACGAAGCACGGCACGTAGGGGCCGTGCCTATGGGCCGTGTCGGGCCCGGCCCGGCCCCTTGTGGAAATGGGCCGGCACGGCACGGCCCATTTTCAAAACGTGCCGGCACGATTAAACGGACCGTGCCGGCACAGCACGGCCCGTTTGACACCTCTATGGCTAATGTAGAGAGAGGCAAAAAAATTTTAAATACAAAATATAGGGCAAAAAAAATTTAGGAGGGCAAAAAAAATTTAGGAGGGGAAAATATAATTTTTGAGGGGCATTTTGTAATTTGTGGGGGCTAAATGTAATTTTTTTAAAAAAATTAAGAAACTTTTTTTTCATGGCAAGGGTATGCACTTGCACCCTCTTGTCTGTATGTAAATCTGCTACTGGATCGATATATATATATATATATATATATATATATATATATATATATATATATATATATATATATATATATATATATATATATATATATATATATATATATATGAGGCAACTGCCCCAAGACCTAAGGCACATAATCCTCCTACCCCATTTGGCGCACTGAAACTTCGATAGCGAACTGACGCATTGATGCTTGCGCGCCGCTTTAAGACGCATTAAGTTTTACTAAGTCGTGCATTGACTCTCTGATCATGATCTGACGCAATGAGTGCGCGTGCGGGACTTTACGACTAAGTTTTATTAAGTCGCGTACTAAGTTTTACTTAGTCGCGGACTTAAATGTTAGACAGTCTTGATTCTTCAAAAATAATATTAGTCATTTTTAATAAATTTATATTATTACATAACATGTTTAAACACATAGATAATATTTGGTGTCATTTTTCGGATTCATCATCTTATGACTAAATATTAATAACTCATTTTCATTTTTTATCTCTAAAATATATTTTTCGGAGAACAAATAATTAGCTCTATTAAAAGAGAGGTCGAATAAAAGATTTGAATTGCACTGTAAATAAATGAAAATGATGTAAGTTTATCAAATTTGACGTGTATTATGTATGTTTAACTTTATTTCATCAGTATGTGTATGTGTGTGTGTGTGTGTGTGTATATATATATATATATTTTTTTTTTTTTTAATGCCCACCAGCACTAATTTTTTTTGAAAATTGACGCGCTCGTGTATTTGCACCTGTCCATGCATCCGCATCATGTGACTTAGCCCAAAACAGCTGTACATCTCCATTGAGTTCCCAACTCAAATAATAATTTGAAAATCACCCCAATCTATTAAATATTATTTTTAAATTATTTATTAATTCATTTCATTGTTATTTGATTTTTTTTTTAATTTTGTATATTAATCAAGAAAAGTAATATTAGTATTATTTTGATAGTGCGATGGATAAAGAGATGAAATAATTGATTAATAATACTTATCAATTTTTTATTAAATAATTTAACAAGTTATAGGAAAATAATTGTGCATGCAAACCTTTTGTAAATTTAGATATTTTGTAAATGAATAGTTGATTTAAAACATGTTTCTTAATTTGCATATGACGGTTTGCGTAAGAATACAACCAGTCCAGCAATAAAAATGGCTGAAAATTGACAAATATATTCCCCAGTTTACCACCGTATGTCATCGGTTTGAATTTAGAAGCATCTGTATTGAAGTATTTGATTTGAAGAAAATGATTAAAAATCTAATCATTTGAAATTAATGGATTTGAAAAGTCATGTCGTTGATTTTCATATCAAATGCCCCCAAAATACAAAGGAAAATGCATACAAGAAGAATGAGAAATTTGAAATTCATTTCAATTTTTATCCCAACATAAATGATGGATTTGAGTGAGAAATTGAAATACATTCATTTCAAATCCTTCGATCCAACACAACCTTAAGTGAAGATAAAATTTGCTCTCAACTTCACCCATATAACCCCTAATACAAACAATCAAATAAATTATCATAAAATATGAAATAATATGCCTCTTAAATAATTATTTATTTAATCATAAAAATATTAGAAAAATCTATACACAAATTAATTTGTACACAGAATCTGTGATATCTGAATCTTACACTTTTCTCTTCTCAATAAAAAATCTACGCTTTTTCCCTCCCAATTCAAAAACTAGATTCACTCTTGCATGCAGATGGTTGTGTTTTCGTTGATTGTTGACTTTGGTATATCTTCGATCCTTATTTTAAATTTAAACTTGATTAAAAGACATTTTAATAAAAAATTTCAAAACTTAAAGTTTTGTAATGAAGAATTTATTGAAACCTATATTTGAAAAAAGATATTGTTAATTAAAATATATTATATAAATTCAAAAGAAAAAGAAAAAAAGAGACTTAAACTTAAGTTTAAATGGTTTATTTATTCTCTTATTCGTAATCATGATATTACAAAAAAGAAAAAAGAAAAACCACCATCTAAATCCACGGTTCAATCTACGGAGTAGAACCACCGGTTCAAATGACAGGCCGTTATACTTTTGGTCTATGATACACCCTAAAATTTACATGGTCACGATTCAGATACGTTTCGGATACTGATTTAATACGTATTAGATATACCACATGGCGTCTCTGAATTGAAAATTAATTTTTACTCTTGGATACATGTCGGGATACAGTCAAGATACGCTTGACATGAACATATCAGATACATCATATGGCGAAAATTAATTTTTAATCTTGGATACATGTCTGGATATGACCAAGATACGTTCGAGATCATATTCGACATGGTCAATGATTTCACCAAAAAGTGTGATTACCTTATATATCAATAAGAGGTAAGGCAATACCTCCATGTTCTTCAGTGTGAATAGTAACAACGTCAATATTTGTAAGACCCCAAATAATAATACAAATAATTACTCACTAACGACATGTAAAATTTTGAATTTTCAACGTACAACTTCCAACAATATAAAGTTTTCAAATCATATACAAAATCATAAGAGTATTACAAAAATAGTATCCATGTCTCTAGTACTGACATCAAAAGAATGTATTAACAGTTTCACGCCATACACATTGGCCAACAACATGAGTAAGAGTTCTATGGTTCTAGTCATGACATCCAATCAAAATGACCTTCTGATTCTCTTCTAGGCATTACAATCTTATCATTCATATGTACTCCCCAAAAGTTAATCTTGCCACCTGTTTCCTACAGGACAATTCCCACACAGGGTGAGCACACCAACAATATTCATAATCAAAATGAATCAAATTACATTCTATAAACAGTAAGATGTAATAATACTTCATGTACACAATGGATTCATACTTAATCCTTGAAATTGTCCATGTTCTCAACATAATTATGCCACAAGATATAATCTCATATAATGATACACATAATAATCTCATATCAATACACATATTGATATACTCATCGCTATTCCAATAGCGGTCCAATAATACTCATCGCTAATCACACAGCGGTACAACAATACTCATCGCCAATACATGGTGGTCCAATAACTCATCGTCAATAACATGACAGTCCATAATTATCATCGCTAATAACATAGCGGTTCAATATCTCATCGTCAATAATATGACGGTGCGTAATTCTCATCGCTAATAATATAGTGGTTCCATGCACATAATACTAATAACATAGCGGTTCACCAATACACAATGCTAATAACATAGCAACACAAGAATAATTATTGCTTACTCCATAAGCTTCACATTCTAACCCAAATTAGTTAAGCATAAGCAGCACACACAAATTGGCTCGTACTTCACTCCGTACCTCTCGGTCCAATATTAGTATTAAGCTATCCTCCTCTCTGTCCAGAGGTCTGAGCAGGCTCTAAATGAATTCAACAAGACAAAAGAAATTCATTATCAAAGCCTTTAAATCATTAAACTTCACTTCTTAGCAAAATCCTTATGCTCACTATCACAATCTATCTCAAATCCAAATAATAAACATAAATGGACCAATAAAATTGACCCACAAAATTGATGAAAAAAGATTTTTTTTTTTTACGGAGATGATCTCTATTTTATAGAGATCGATCTCTGACTATTGAAAAATTTGGTAACTTGCTACTGGACAGAGATTGATCGCTGCCCTTACAGAGATCGATCTCTGTTTGATAATTTTGTCAGAAACCTGCGATTTCATCATCAATTCCACACCAAACTTACCCAACTCAAATATCAACCTCCAAATAACCAAAACATGTGATAAAACACAATATAACTCCCATGTAGCATCATAATCCACAACACTAACCAAACCCACAAAGTTCAACATTTTCTCAAACTCAACAACAAGGATTAACTTTAAAACATCAACTCCAAAGTTCAACCAAACACTACTAGAACATAATCATAAGCTTACCCAATGTTTCTTCAACAAATATCCAAGAATGAGAGCAAGGTGAGCACCAAGAATTGAGGTTAGTTCTTAGGGCATAAAAGTGAGGAGAAGAAGAATGATTTTGTGTTGGTGGTTCTTGATGCACCCAATAAAACAAGGCTTAAGTTTAGCAAATTGCACACAAGTCCCTCACATTTTTTACTTGCACAAAGATCCTCATATCATCTCTAAATGCAAAAATCATCCCCAAATCAATTACACCAAAATTTTCACCCATAATCAAATTATTCTAAATCCGGGCCTCAAATTCACTTTACCACAATTAATTCAATTATTGACATAACATAACATAACATAAAAGAATCGATCATCACAGTACTCCCCAAAAAATAAAGATTTCACCCTCGAAATCAAAAATACTTACCAGAAAAGCAGTAAATAAATATTCTTACTGTCAAATAAAGCGAGGTAGTTCTGAATTATGTGCTGCTCTGTTCCACGTTGCCTCTTCGACACCCCGCCGATCCCACTGAACCTTCACTATATGAATGACTTTATTGCAAAGCTTACGATCAGCTCGATCTAAAATCCGAACGACGTTCCACATACAAAATATCCGAATCCAATTGTACCTCGGATGGTTGTAATACATGCAACGGATCTGGTTCGTACTTACGTAACATCAATACATGCATCATTTATCTCTGACAAAGAAGGCGGTAGTGCCAATCTATATGCCAGACTATCAATACGCTGCAAAATCTCATATGGACCCACATATCTTGGTGACAATTTCCCTCCCATACCGAAATGTACAACACCCCTGAACGGAGATATTTTCAAAAATACTCTGTCACCCACTGGAAATTCTAACGGTCGTCGCCGTTTATTCTCATAAGCCGTCTGTCTATCCTGAGCTGCTTTCATCCTTTGCCGTATAACTTTTACCTTTTCTTCCATTTCTCGAACCATATCAGGTCCACCCACATAAGCTCTGTCCACATCATCCCAATACAAAGGAGATCTGCATCGACGCACATACAAAGCTTCAAACGGAGCCATCTGAATGCTCGCCTGATAACTATTATTAGAAGGAAATTCAACCAACGGTAAGGAGTCTTGCCACGTAATATTAAACGCCAATACACAAGTACACAACAAATCTTCTAATGTCTGTATAGTACACTCAGTCTGCCCATCTGTCTGTGGGTGATACACCATACTTAATCTCACTTCAGTACCCAAAAATGTATGTAACCTTCCCAGAAATGTGATGTAAATCTAGGATCTCGATCTGATATAGACACTGGAATACCATGAAGTCTCATGACATCACGACCATATAACTGAGCCATCTTCACAAATGAAAAGTTCATATTGTAAGGTATAAAGTGGGCTACTTTTGTAAATCTATCGACAATAACCCAAATGGCATCATGCCCTGAAGAAGTCCTCGGCAAATGAGTCACAAATTCAATCGATATGTGCTCCCATTTCCAAGTTGGCACCTCTAAACTCTATAATTTGCCACCCGGTCTCTGTCTCTCTGCTTTCACTTGTTGACATATCAGACATTTACTTACAAAGTCAGTCACATTTTGTTTCATTCGTTTCCACCAAATTTGGGAACATAAATCCTTATACATCTTCTTGCCTCATGGATGCATGCTAAACTTATTGCAATGAGCTCTTTGTAAAAGTTCTTGGCGTAGTCCAGGTACATTAGGAACTACCCAACGATCATGAAGCAGCAAAACATCGTCTTCGGCTATTTTGAATTTAGATGACTGACCCTGAGAAATCTAATGCACCCATCTCTGAAGCTCCTCATCCAACCTTTGTGCCTCTCTGATATTCCCGAATATAATTGGTTCCGCCAACAATGTTGATACTTGAACGGGTGACATATTCAAGTCAAAATCATGTCCCATTTGGCAACAAAAACTCAATAATGCCGATAAATGGCTCAAATCATCAGGAGTGTGCCACACCTTAGGACTCAAGGCATCAACTGTCAAATTTGCCCGACCAGGATGATATTCAATCTCACAGTCATAATCTTTTAATAGGTCCATCCATCTCCTCTGTTCATATTCAACTCAGCTTGAGTGAACAAGAATTTCAGACTCTCGTGGTTCGTGAATATAGCAAAGGTGGCACCATACAAATAATGTCTCCAAATTTTCAACGCAAAAATAATAGCTGCTAGCTCCAAATCGTGCACAAGATACATTGTCTCGTGAGCTTTTAACTGCCTCGAAGCATACGCTACCACGTGCTTATCTTGCATCAAAACACATCCTAGTCCCTGCAAGGATGCATTAGTATACACAACGAACCTTTCATTATCTGTCGGTATGATTAACACTGGAGCTGTAGTTAAACGATGATTCAGTTCTCAAAAACTATCGTCACAAGCTTCAGACCATTGAAACTTAACTCCTTTCTGGGTCAGCTTAGTTAATGGCTTAGCGATCTTGGAGAAACTTTCGATAAATCGTCTATAATATTCGGCTAAACCCAAGAAACTGCGAATCTCTGTTACTGAAGTCGGAGGGCACAATCGGTTGGGAATTTTGAAATAGTTTCTAAATGAAAGTTGCAGATCACGACGAGATAAACACAACAGTAAAATTTCAGCACAGCGTGGCGGCCAGAGCTCGGCCACGCGCCAGCACGGTGGCGAGTGAACTACACGCGTCTCCCCGATATTGAATTTCCCACCGTCCGAACATTTTTGGACTGATTTTAGGCATTTCTGAAAAGTTTCGTGGTTTTTTGACTTATGGTTGAATTATCATGAGTTTTTAAAGTCTTATTCAAAATTACCCGGACAAGTTTTGCAAGAAAATGATTTTTAGAAAGATTCAACCACTTAACTGGGTTACTAATCACCATAAATTACTTATACTATGATAGAAATTTAATTGGCAACTGGGTTCAAAATCAAGTCAATCCAATAAGATATCAAGTAGTAAGGTGATGTGCACTACCGATTTTATTGTTATATACCCCCTTTGGCATTTAGCCTGGAATTTAAAGTAGATTGTTATTCATTATCTCACGATTCATATATGTTATCATATTGTACATTATCTCGTTCCATTGGTCATCTTGATATGCATGTTTCATTATCTAATATGTTATCGATTACTGATCGGTTCCTTTGATTGAACGATTCCTATGAATGAATGAAAGAGAGCCCTGGATATTTATCTACTGGACAACGCGGCCTCGGCCTGGAAAGTGAGTCCAATGAATAACGGATGACAATCCGGGTATATGGTTCATCTGAACAACGCACATCGTTTCATGGTCCGAAGAATGGTTCACCTTGGCTCGTAAATGAATGATTGTACAGATCCTATCTGAATATGTTGGAAAAAGTGCTACACCGAATTATCCGGTGGGAGCCACCTCTTTAGTCTAGGATATGTAAGTAATCCAAAAAGCATACAACGCAACGAAATTTAAAAATTTGGATTACTAGAACCGGGGATCTATACAAAGTGGTCATATCGGATTAGAGATAATAAGAGTCTCACCCTTGTAGCGTGTTTGAGAAGAATCCACGAAGCACCACTTCCAACGAATTCCGAGTCACGAGCAACACCTCCAAGGTCTTGCCTCTACGGTATCCACACGATCAAATCGAAAGGGATGTTCAAGAACAAGTTGCTAGACTTATTCTTGAACCAAAACTGAACTCCCGGTTCAAAACCGATCAACGACTATCAATCTCTCCTCCCAAAACTCGACGGCGGCGTGAGCTATTAAGAGAGGAAGAGGCGGCCGATCCTATTGGAGTGTGTTAGGTTTATGATATGAAAGCTTAATCAATCATTAACCTTGCTATCAAATTATATATGATTTAATTAAAGGCTTTCACAAAGCTTCATGGGCCCAAACCCATGATTTAATTAAATCCTTATAATCATTTAATTAAGACTCTTCTTAATTAATTAATTCATCCAATGAATTTAATTCCCCTTATCGATTTAATATTTTGTGCGACCCGATAGGATCTTGCAATGCTGGCAGTGACATAAAATCTCATTTTACGTCACAAGCAATGAGTGGTATCTAGCAACACATCAAGGCTACACAAATTACAAGAATGTCTTTGACTCGACATAACCTTAGAACTTGTGATAATATTAATCATGTAACTTAATCCCTTTGTCCATGTGTTTAGATTGAACACGAGTCATGGAATAGTCACACTCGTATATTCAATCTCTATTTCTTGATCCCCAAGTAGAACTAGAATAAACGAATAAGCTTGATATCACATATCGACTAATTCGAGCACAGTCATGCATTTTAGTCTTACTTGATCAAGGGCCCAAACACTTCTCCTGTTATATAGGAGGGACAAATCCTATCTTGATCAATCAACATCCCTCTACATAATTCGTAGTGTATCCAATAGTTGCCTTTATAGTTTACCCTGTTACAGGTAGCGTTTGACAATATCAAGATACATAACTCCTTATGTTGGGATCCCTGATGATCTCAGGTTGTAAGGATTACATACATTATTATCACTATGAGAATTGCTTATGTCACTCATATAACTATCCATGTAGCATTCTCATGGTAGGTCTGTCCAGTACATTGTTCTCTAACATGTACCCATGTGTTGATTTGATATCTTATATCCATGAACAATTCATCAATCAAAACATACTAGTCTCAATGTATTATCATTATCCTGATTTATGATAATACTTGACTATGGACAATCTTTAAGAATAATACAATATTATTCTAAGGACATTAACTCATATATCAATTCATATTGTACAGATATTCGAATAATATATAATAATGATTTGCCATTCATAAAATCATAATACATTGTATGTCATAAACAATCATCTAATGACTTGTCTTAGGGCATATCCCAACAAATCTCCCACTTGCACTAAGACCAATCAGACATATACCTAATGCCTAGAGATCTAGTATGACGATCATGCTTCTGCTGTGAAAGTGGCTTCGTCAATGGGTCAGATACATTATCATCTGTTGGTACTTTGCATATTTTAACTTCTCCTCTTTCAACGATTTCTCGAATGAAATGAAAGCGCCGAAGTATGTGCTTGGATCTTTGGTGAGATCTAGGTACTTTAGCCAATGCTATCGCTCCATTGTTGTCACAATAGAGTTCTATCAGGTCCTTAATGCTAGGCACCACTCCAAGTTCAGAAATGAACTTCCTGATCCAAACAGCTTCCTTTGCTGCATCTGAGGCAGCAATGTACTCAGCTTCCGTTGTAGAATCGGCTACTGTTTCTTGCTTTGAACTCTTCCAGCTCACAGCACCTCCATTTAGGCAATACACATATCCTGATTGCGATTGAAAATCATCTTTGTCGGTTTGGAAACTTGCATCAGTGTAACCAATTACATTGAGCTCTTCATCACCTCCATAAATCAAGAATGTATCCTTAGTTCTTCTCAAGTACTTCAGGATGTTCTTGACTGCAATCCAGTGACTTTCACCTGGATCAACTTGATATCTGCTCGTCATGCTCAAAGCATACGAGTGATCGGGACGAATACATATCATGGCATACATGATAGATCCAATAGCTAACGCATATGGAATCTTACTCATGCGTTGTCTCTCATCTGGTGTTGAAGGACACTGTTCATTCGAGAGATATATTCCATGTGTCATAGGCACGAATCCTTGCTTTGATTCTTGCATGCTAAACCGTTTTAGCACTTTGTCTATGTATGTACTTTGACTTAGGCCAAGTAATCTTCTTGATCTATCTCTATAGATCTTAATTCCTAATACATAGGTGGCTTCACCCAAGTCTTTCATAGAAAAGCAATTTCCTAGCCAAATCTTTACAGATTGTAAGGCAGGGATATCATTCACAATTAGAAGTATGTCATCTGCATACAATATTAGGAAGATAATTATGCTCCCACTGACCTTCTTGTAGACACAAGGTTCATCTACGTTTTTGATGAAACCAAACTCTTTGACTGCATCATCAAAACAAAGATTCCAACTACGAGAAGCTTGCTTCAATCCATAAATGGACCGTTGTAGCTTGCATATCTTTCCAGCATCCTTTGGATCGACAAAACCCTCGGGTTGTGTCATGTACACATCCTCAAGCAGATTTCCATTAAGGAAAGCTGTTTTGACATCCATCTGCCAGATTTCGTAATCATGAAATGCAGCTATTGCAAGTAAGATCCTAATGGATTTAACCATGGCAACTGGTGAAAAAGTTTCATCATAGTCAATACCATGAATTTGTTTGAAACCTTTAGCAACCAGTCGACCTTTATATGTTTGTACTTTACCATCCATGTCGGTCTTCTTCTTGAAAATCCATTTGCACCATATGGGTCTCACCCCTTCAGGTGGGTCAACCAAAGTCCATACTTGGTTTGCATACATGGATTCCATTTCAGATTTCATGGCTTCTTGCCATTTCTCAGAATCAGTGCCCATTAAAGCTTGTTGATAAGATGACGGCTCATCCTCATCAATAAGTAGTAAGTCACCTTGTTGAGTCACAAGAAATCCATATCTCTGTGGCTCCCAGTGTTCTCTTACAGACTTACGCTGGGCTTGTGTCTCTTGAGCAGGCACTTTATCCACAACAGCTTGTGGTGTCTGCTCTGTTTCCATCTCAATATCATGTTCAATGTTTTCTTATGGTTGAACTTCACTAAGTTCTATTTGTCTCCCACTGGTTCTTCTAGAAATAAATTCTCTTTCAAGAAAGACACCAGTCCGAGCAACAAACACTTTGTTCTCGGTGGGATAATAGAAATAGTATCCTTTTGTTTCCTTAGGATACCCCACAAATAAACACTTATCAGATTTGGGTCCAAGTTTGTTAGAGACGTGACGTCTCACGAAAGCCTCACAATCCCAAATCTTCATAAAAGACATACTAGGACGCTTCCCAGTCCATATCTCATATGGTGTATTTTCCACTGATTTAGATGGAACACGGTTCAGTATAAATATTGCTGTTTCTAAAGCATGTCCCCAAAAGGATATCGGAAGATCTGCTTGACTCATCATTGATCTAACCATGTCCAACAAGGTTCGATTTCTCCTCTCGGATACACCATTCCATTGTGGAGTATACGGAGGAGTGAGTTGTGGGACTATCCCACACTCCTTTAGATAGTCATGAAACTCTTGGCTAAGGTATTCACCTCCTCGATCCGATCGAAGGATTTTGATACTTTTACCAAGTTGGTTTTGTACTTCATTCTTGAAATCCTTGAACTTTTCAAAGGTTTCATGTTTATGTTTCTTTAGGTACACATACCCATATCTACTGAAGTCATCAGTAAATGTAACGAAGTATTGAAAACCACCTCTAGCATGTGTGCTTATTGGTCCACATACATCACTATGTATTAGTCCCCAATAAAACATTTGCCTTTTCAACATGTCCCTTGAATGGGGCTTTAGTCATCTTGCCCATTAAACATGACTCGCATGTTTCATATGATTCAAAATCAAATGAATCTAATGCTCCATCCTTATGAAGTTTCGATATGCGGTTCTCGTTTATATGGCCCAAGCGACAATGCCAGAGATAAGTTGGATTAGAATCATTATTCTTAATCCTTTTAGTATTAATGTTATAGACAAACATATCCAGATTTAATATATAAAGACCATTAATCATTTGTGCACTTGCATAAAACATATCATTTGAATAAATGGAACAACAGTTGTCCTTTATATAAATGAAAATCCACACTTGTCCAAACAAGAAATAGAAATTTTTGGTAATAGACGGCACAAAATAACAGTCTTTCAAAATCAATGATAAACCAGAAGGCAAAGATAAATGGTAATCTCCTATAGCTAATGCAGCAACTCTTGCTCCATTTCCAACTCGGAGATCCACTTCGCCTTTTGCCAATATCCTACTCCTTTTAAGATCCTGCACATTAACACAAATGTGAGATCCACATCCAGTATCTAATACTCATGATGAAGAAGTAGATAAATGGACTTCTATAACAAAAATACCTGAAGTGGAAGTCACACTTCCCTTCGTCTTCTTAAGATCTTCCAGATAGACTTTGCAGTTCCTTTTCCAATGACCGGTCTCACCGCAATGGAAACAGTTCCCTTCCTTTGCCGCTCTTCCCTTTGGCTTTAGTGCAGAAGCATGTGTCTTAGACTTAACAAGGACCTTCTTGTTCTTCTTGAAGCTCTTAGCTTTAGTCTTTCCTTTGCTCTTATTCACAATAAGAACATTTGTAGGCTTAGACTTCTTGCTATTTGCTTCAAAAGTCCTAAGCATGCCAAGTAATTGTGGTAGAGTCTTTTCAATTTCAATCATATTGTAATTCAAGACAAATTGACTGAAGCTTTCAGGCAACGATTGCAAGATCACGTCAGTGGCCAACTCTTGGTCCAAAGGAAAACCCAGCTTCTCCAGATTCTCAATATACCCAATCATCTTGAGTACATGAGTTCCAACTAGACTTCCTTCTACCATTCTACACTGGAACAACGCTTTAGAGACGTCATACCTCTCTTGTCTTGCTTGTTGTTGGTACAGTTGCTTTAGATGCTCGATCATATCGAACGCCTCCATTTCCTCATGTTGCTTCTGAAGCTCAGATTTCATGGTGGCAAGCATAAGGCACCCAACATAAGTGCGTCATTTTGATGCTTCTTGTAAGCATCTTTATCGGCTTTAGCAGCCGTCAAGGGAGGTTCCTCAGCAGGTAAGGGTTCCTCAAGGACACATTGCTTCTTTTCTTGCTTGAGGACAATCCTCAAATTCCTATACCAGTCTAGGAAATTTGTCCCATTAAGTTTGTCCTTCTCAAGGACCGATCGCAATGATAATGTGCTAGTATTGTTGTTGGTTGCCATGGATATCTACAATATAAATATGCAAAATAAGTTTATGATTTTAATCATTTAATATGGTCTTATATTAAATGACACTCCCACTATTTTGTTTAAAATTATCAACCCTCGAAAACTTTAGTGGGCCAAGATCCATATTTCACTTAATCTTGAGTTAGCTTTGGCTAATCTCCCAAGACTCGGTTATTTAGGTAGACAACACTTTGTCAATTACATCACATGTAATTCTTGGATGGTTGGACAAACAACACTTTGTTCAAATTCATCTAATGAATTATTATCCAACCCCATGCCTCTAGGTTCCCAATCCTATTGAGATAACGCTAGTTAAGTCGAACCCAATTTTAAAATAATACGGATATCACTTTTATCCTTTCGCGTCTTACTAAGATTGTCACGGTGCTTTGCTTTGGCAAACCCACACATGTTCAATCGAAGTCTTGACGAGTATTTTTAATTGGAATGCATCTTAAACTTAATATTATAAGAGGGATTTATTGATCTCATGATTTATTAATATTGAAAATATGTCCAGTACATATATGAATATATACATATCTACATATATATATAAGCACCAATATTAAATAAAACAGTAAACATGCATCTCATACATCAACATAAAGTTAAACGTGACATGGTTATAACCCCAACTAATGATTTTCTCAAGCCAATGAGAAAATCCTAAAGGTCAACCTAAGGTAACTTCTCCAAGCACCTCTTTGGCTCCCTTTTGTGAATGGCTTCTCATCCCGGCACCATGGTCCGTCTTCGTTGATCTCCATCAATGAAATTCTAACTAAACTATATAACAATTACATGATTTAGAGAATTCCTCGAGTTACATTCGAGGGGATCGTAGGGGAGGGATAACATTCAGAAAAATAGAGAAGGCACGACTCGCAGGCCGTATTAAATTACAAACATTCACAAAGTCCTATCTAATAGGTTAAAGGGCTATAATCATGCACCATGCTCAAACAACACATATAACATGCAATAACAATTAATGAATTAAATTCTAAACATTTTAAAATTTAATCCCAATAAAAACTGTAAAATAAATTTTATGAAATTATCGTACGCTCGGGACATCACATGTCACGTAACCTTAGCCCAAAAGTCCACGTCCAACCATGAGGGTTCGAAACCCTAATACATGGTGACGCCGAACCGTGAGTCATTAGGGTTAGGGTGAAACCCTAGCCGTCACGAGCCACAATGGTTCGAAAACTTTGTTTTAGTTCTCGGCCTTTCATGCACGATTCATGACGTTGGCGGCTTGACCATCTCGAGCCAATGAGTTCGAAAACCCTAGCCCTCATGTGGCCGTTGCCGTCACCCATCATTTATCGTGAGTCATGCGCCGATGTTCAAACATTTTTGAGCCAAGAGGAGGGTTCTAAACCCTAGCCATGTTTCGACACTTCCATGCACAATTATAAGCCACAACGGCTAAACCATCTCGAGCCAACGGTTCGAAAACCCTAGCCCTCATGTGGCAGCCGTGTGTCATTTGTGATGGTGGTGGCCGAACCATCTCATGCTTTGGGCTCGGTTCTGCGCCTTCATGTATCGTATACAATAAACTTTAATTATATCAAATATAATTTTACGATAATTACACAAACTCGATTTACTCATATCATATATGATTATATACAGTTTTATTAGCATGCAATACAAATCTAAATATGATTAAACAATTAACCATATAAATCCGATATGAGCTTTGAACCTGGCTCTGATACCACTGTAAGTAATCCAAAAAGCATACAACACAGCGTAATTTAAAAATTTGGATTACTAGAACCGGGGATCTATACAAAGTGGTCATATCGGATTAGAGATAATAAGTGTCTCACCCTTGTAATTTGTTTGAGCAGAATCCACGAAGCACCACGTCCAACGAATTCCGAGTCACGAGCAACACCTCCAAGGTCTTGCCTCTACGGTATCCACACGATCAATCGAAAGGGATGTTCAAGAACAAGTTGCTAGACTTATTCTTGAACCAAAACTGAACTCCCGGTTCAAAACCGATCAACGACTATCAATCTCTCCTCCCAAAACTCGACGGCGGCGTGAGCTATTAAGAGAGGAAGAGGCGGCCGATCCTATTGGAGTGTGTTAGGTTTATGATATGAAAGCTTAATCAATCATTAACCTTGCTATCAAATTATATATGATTTAATTAAAGGCTTTCACAAAGCTTCATGGGCCCAACCCATGATTTAATTAAATCCTTATAATCATTTAATTAAGACTCTTCTTAATTAATTAATTCATCCAATGAATTTAACCCGATAGGATCTTGCAATGTTGGCAGTGACATAAAATCTCATTTTACGTCACAAGCAATGAGCGGTATCTAGCAACACATCAAGGCTACCCAAATTACAAGAATGTCTTTGACTCGACATAACCTTAGAACTTGTGATAATAATGTAACTTAATCCCTTTGTCCATGTGTTTAGATTGAACACGAGTCATGGAATAGTCACACTCGTATATTCAATCTCTATTTCTTGATCCCCAAGTAGAACTAGAATAAACGAATAAGCTCGATATCACATATCGACTCATTCGAGCACGGCCATGCATTTTAGTCTTACTCGATCAAGGGCCCAAACACTTCTCCTGTTATATAGGAGGGACAAATCCTATCTTGATCAATCAACATCCATCTACATAATTCGTAGTGTATCCAATAGTTGCCTTTATAGTTTACCATGTTATAGGTACCGTTTGACAATATCAAGATACATAACTCCTTATGTTGGGATCTCTGATGATCTCAAGTTGTAAGGATTACATACATTATTATCACTATGAGAATTGCTTATGACACTCATATAACTATCCATGTAGCATTCTCATGGTGGGTCTGTCCAGTACATTGTTCTCTAACATGTACCCATGTGTTGATTTGATATCTTATATCCATGAACAATTCATCAATCAAAACAAACTAGTCTCAATGTATTATCATTATCCTGATTTATGATAATACTTGACTAGGGACAATCTTTAAGAATAATACAATATTATTCTAAGGACATTAACTCATATATCAATTCATATTGTACAGATATTCGAATAATATATAATAATGATTTGCCATTCATAAAATCATAATACATTGTATGTCATAAACAACATCTAATGACTTGTCTTAGGGCATATCTCAACAGGATATTCACTCTAAAATTCTAAATCGTCAATGTTCATTATTGACAATTACTTGATTGTAAGATCTTTGTTACATGACATATCATATTGATACATTGCACTGTTTGATAATTAAAGCTAATATTATTCCATCACTAAGTCCTAAAAGACTTAACCTCTTTTTTCTTGTTATTTATTGTGAGTTCCAGATACATAAGTATCGGAGCCATGACCAGAGGGAAATTAGGAAAAATGGAAATGTGGGCTTACCTGGACTGTTATAATATTTTCTCTTTTATTAAGTGTGGACCATTATAAGGAGTTTGTAATGGGATGTATTGTGTTATTATCTAGTTTGTAAAAATGCTTCCGCTACCGTAAAATGAATGATTGACTAAACGCTTCCGCTATTTCAGACAAGGTTTAAAATTCTGGTACATAATATTTAGAGATAATGTGGTACCAGATAAGAGATAAAGTAATATGTCCCGAATCTGGTCCCACATAGCCAAATAATCATTATTCGAAATTCTTGTTCTTGAAAATTCTTCACCATCAAAATTTTAAACCAAAGTAGAAAAATTACATGTAAAGTTTAACTATTTTCACCGTATCTTAACATACAGCAGGTTCGTTCTCGAGGACTGCCGTAAATCTCAGCGCAGGCTGTGAAACACTACTGTCCAATATTGTTATTGCAATTACAGTGCTGATATCCCTTCTGCTATTCACCAGGCTTTTTTATTACACCCCGCTAGCCATTCTCTCATCCATAATCCTTCTGCACTCCCTGGACTTATTGATTTGAATGAAGCATATAATATTTGGAAGGTGGACAAGTTGGATTTCATGGTCTGCCTTGGTGCCTTCTTTGGTGTCCTTTTTGGCTCCGTCGAGATCGGCCTCCTAGTCGCGGTATGTCTAATTGTCTATGATAGATTACGACCTACGGTTTACTATGTGACTAATGGTGTATTATGCCTACCATATGATATTTATTTTCTCTCAGATATTGTAAGCATCAAATATATCCCTATGCTTAATGGTACTAATGTAGTACCCTTATCACACATCGAGATAAGGAGTGGTTGATATAGATGTTCATTATGCAGTCATGCTTATGCAGGTTTAGTTAATTCTATAAAGAAAATTTGAGGCTATTATATACAGTGACATAACTAGTATTTTAGAATCATGTGGACGATATCTGACGTAATTTATTTTTATTGGCAAATTTAATTATTTTATTTTTAAATTTTGTTAATAACAAATTAATAAAATTTATAGATAAAATGATATCATCTTAAAAAAAAATAGTGGATGTGTGAATATATGCGCGCGTGCGCGTGCGCTTTATAGTATTGGATTCATGTGGAGTGTGGACCCAATTACGAGCTAATTAACAACCAAGATCATATTGGATTCTTATGATGAATGTCTAAGATCATCTTATATATGACCTCAAGTCAAATGGGCTAAGAAGGGATAGTCATTGAGTCTTCGGATTTACCGGAATGAATAAGACTCGTTGTTCATTTTAAGTAGACCCAAGTTGAGTCGCGCTTTACACAAAAAATATTTTAGCTCCTCCCCTTGTCAAAAGAAAAAGGAGGGATCATTTGATATTAATTATAAACAGTTTAATTCGTTGAATGAGATAATAAGTGACGTATAATATGAGATAATAAATTGAAACATATGGATAATATAAGGATGTTTAACTCCAAATATTATAGAAATCGAACCGAATATTGAATGAAATAAGGATGAGAAAACCAATCAATGTCTTATCTTTTGCACCAAATGGTGCCTTGATTTAAAAAAAAATTCTTGTAGATTCACAGATCGAAATTTATTTCCCCTCCCTATGTGAATCGTTTGCCTTCATCTTTACCTAGAACATTATTTGCCTACGAAGAGTTGGTTTACAAATTAACAACTTTACTGATATTTCATTTGGGTTTTGGAGCTGAGATTTTTCTTAAATGTGGCGCATAACTAATGTATGTTTTAAAAAACTTAGAATATATTTTACTATCAGATATAATTTTTGGTATAAGTCGGAGCATACGTAGTGACATTTTGAATAATTAACTTGGATTCCACTTTACTTCTATGATTCTAATTAACAAATTAATATGCATAATTAAAATAAATATAGTAGGAAATTTGAAATGCAAAAAATAGTGTACATAATATGTTGAAACATGATGCAGATAGGCATCTCATTTAGCAAGATAATCCTAAATTCCTTTAGGCCTAGCGTGGAATAGGTAGGAAAAATCCCAGAGGCCGACAATATATTCTGCAACATGATGCAATATCCTGTTGCCACCAAAATTCCAGGCATTCTAATAGTTCGAACAATTCGGGGACCTTTTGTTTTGCCAATGCTAATTTCATTCGAGAAAGGTATGAATATATTTAAATTACTTGTACAATGGTGGAGTCGAAGCGGGGCGGGTAAGGGCACTCGCCCCCCTCAAATTCTTATCACGGTCTCTCAAATCGGTATATTTATGTTGTTCTTAATAATAGTGCTCTTAAAACAATCCGGCCCGCCACATGTAATATTCAACATGGAAGATTGGGATGTGAGCGTCATTAAAATATCCTTAAAATTCTTACTACATTATAAATTTTTATGCATTATTTATGCACAACTGTATGATCCCATAAAGTGGAGTATATATTTTTTAAACAAAATTGAGTTTAAATGACATTACTATTTATTTAATTTAATAAATATATGATAATTTGTGGAATACATTCTTTAGAATTCTGAAGTTGGTGAGCGAGGAAACCGGAACTGGAGAAAAAACAAAGGGAGGGGCTTCACGTAATGATACTCGACATGACTAGTAAGTACTAATGATTTGCCTGGTAAAGAAATCGTTACACAATAAGTTTCTTTATATTTTTGCACTGAACAAAAGTAATCATTAGCTTACATAAGAACCATCTAATCGTGAAAATAGATAAATCATGTGTAGTTTCGGTATTTGTTGATGTTGTCCTTAAAGATATCTTGATCATATATCTGTAACATTTTTTTACCTAAAGAACTGCATCAAAATAACCATAGTTGTCAATCTTAATATACGTCGTCTCTTCCATCTTTATCGATAATTTCATTTCTCAAACTTTAGACTTTGGACTTTAATTGTCTTTACAGTATTCATGTTTCTAGATAAAACCCGTCTCCTACGTCGCCAACTTCCAACTTCTTGGATCGTTCGAAGTACGTACCATTTGTTGGTTCTGTTCTCTTAAAAACAAATAGACAAAGCATAAGAAGATCACAAATACTATGATATTATAAAATTGTTGAAACAGTAAAAACTTACAACAAACAGTTTAAATAAACTGGACAGAAACTTTGTTGTTGGACGAGGCCACAGTAAACCGTGTGCCCGTAAACTCTAAATTGCCCGCCTACAACTTCTGGCCTCCTGGACAAGAGAGTTCCAAGGTACAACGTCCCAAACACCTCTGTATGGGTTGAAGCAGAAACCCAGACAGACTCACTCGAACACTGAACAGTGTGTAGTACTCTCAAGATAATATGATATGATATAAAATGCAATTTCGGGATGAGATAAAGAATGAGGCTGGAGCAGCTTATATAGCTGCAACAGCAGGCCTACCAAGGGCCACAACTTAAATGACAATGCATAGTGGGTTAGATGAAAAGTCTCAACACTTAACATCAGATTCATTTCGGATTTAAGTCTCACACTTAAATCTGACATCAATTCTGCAGGTAGGTGAAAAGTCTCAAACTTAATACTCAGCAGAATATGAAAAGTCAGGCAGGTGAAAAGTCATTTCAGAAATCCGTGTAGTAAAAAGATAGGACTGCCTTCGCGGCAGCGACACGCGCGACGCGGCGCGGCGAGTCGAGTCGAGTCGAGTCGAGTCGAGACGTGACGTGACGTGCCGTGCCGAGCCGAGCGGACAGACGGACGGCGCGCGAGGGGCACCCATTTTTACTACTTAACTACACTCTAATGATTTGTATCTCAATATAAACAAACCATAAGTGCCTCAATTACTCAATGTGGAATTTCTTTAGCCTAATTGCCTTTCATAATTAACTTACCATAATTTTGTTCTCATTAACAAAATTAATAATAATATTGGGCTTTTAATGTTTAAAACCCATTAATTCTAACACCATTGGGCTTGTTGAGTGCCCATTTGTTTAAATCTTGATTGCCAAGATTTTGCAAGCTCAATAACGGTGAGCTTCTATCTGTTCACTTTCTGATTGAGAATGATTACTGAGCGTTCAGAGTTTTTCAATAATGTAACCTAAAAAAAATATTTATTTAACAAAATAACCTAAAAAAATTTTATTTATCAAAATGATCTAAGTCGTCATCTGAGATGGCGACTTCAGTACAAAAAATTTTTTTTACTGAAGTCGCCATCTCAGATGGCGACTTCAATATAAAATTAATTTTTTTTTTTGAAGTCGCCATCTCAGATGGCACTTCAATATAATTTTTTATTTTTAGTGTGGAAGTTGTCATCTGAGATGGCGACTTTCATATTTATATATATATATATATTTATTTATATTTATATATGTAAAAGTTGTAATATCAAATGTCGTCTTCCATATATATGACAACTTCTATGTATGTTAAGTAATTACATCAATTATGGAAGGCTAAATAAAATATATTTTTACTATAAGTGTATGTTTATATAATAGGACATAAAAAAATTAATTTACGGGATATTAGATAATTTTACACTTTCTTATTTTCTTTTTCTTTTTGGGATGCAATTTCGTTGTCTACTTATTCAAATATTAAACAAAGATTTTAAAAAATACACATTTCAATTTTTACAAAAGGATCGTGCTTGGCTATAATGCACGGACATTGATACGACGATACTGACACAGCACGATTCACTTTGTACTACGGAAACTAATTTTTTTAATAATAATAATAATAATAATATCATATTATTTCTTTACAAATAATAATAATAATAATAATATCATATTATACTAATATAATAAATAAATAAATTAATAATAACATTTATAAGAGTTAGTTAAAATAATAATATTAATGATAAATCACGATAAAAATATATATAATGGAAGTGGGATGGACAATGTTGTTAAATTATATCTATTGTTTTTTTTTTTCAGTATACTTATAATGTGATATATTAATTTGAATTAATATAGTGTGTTATCTATTATTATTATTATCAGTTTTTTTATAATGAAGTCGCCATCTGAGATTCAAATTTAACTATCAGTTTTTTTATAAGGAAGTCGTCATGTGAGATTCAAATTTATAAGTATAAATTTACTAAAACAATGGTAGTTATAATAATAATAATAATAATAATAATAATAATAGATAACACGCTATATTAATTCAAAATTAATATCAGTGTCGCCATATCAGTGTCCGTGTCGTTGTCTACTTATTCAATATAATAGATAACATACTATATTAATTCAAATTAATATATCACATTATAAGTATACTGAAAAAAAAAACAATAGATATAATTTAATAACATTGTTCATCCCACTTCCATTATATATATTTTTATCGTGATTTATCATTAATATTATTATTTTAACTAGCTCTTATAAATGTTATTATTAATTAATTAATTTATTATATTAGTATAATATTATATTTTTTTTTGTAAAGAAATAATATGATATTATTATTATTATTATTAAAAAAATTAGTTTACATAGTACAAAGTGAATCGTGTCGTGTCAGTATCACCGTATCAATGTCCGTGTATTATAGCCAAGCACGATCCTTTTGTAAAAATTGAAATGTGTATTTTTTAAAATCTTTGTATGATATTTGAATAAGTAAACAACGAAATTGCATCCCAAAAAGAAAAAGAAAATAAGAAAGTGCAAAATTATCTAATACCCAGTAAATTAATTTTTTTGTGTCCTATTATATAAACATACACTTATAGTAAAAATAGATTTTATTTAGCCTTCCATAATTGATGTAATTACTTAACATACATAGAAGTTGTCATATATATGGAAGACGACATTTGATATGGCAACTTCTACATACATAAATATATATATATATATATATGGAAGTCGCCATCTCAGATGGCAACTTCCACACTAAAAATAAAAAATTATATTGAAGTCGCCATCTGAGATGGCGACTTCAAAAAAAAAATTTGTACTGAAGTCGCCATCTGAGATGGTGACTTCAATAAAAAAAAAAATTGTACTGAAGTCGCCATCTGAGATGGCGACTTCGGTCATTTTGATAAATAAATATGTTTTAGGTTATTTTGTTAAATAAATATTTTTTTTAGGTTACATTATTAAAAAACCCGAGCTTTCATCTATTAGACGAGCTTAGTCTCTCCCATGGTTTGTTGAATGGATACTGTCACAGAGATCGTCATGGAGCATACTGTTTTCGTGCCATTGCAGATTTTTTATAAAAATAAAAATTTTGAAAACTGGAATTTTTTGGGAAAAGAAATAAACAAAGAATTGGAAAAAAATAAGAAAGTGTTCTGAAGCAGCCATAATGACTGAAAATAGGCAATATTCTATTTAAAAATGTTATTACAAGAATTCACCTTTTTTATCCAGAAATTTTATCATGTCTGTTACCTAAAATTTTGGTAAGTATTTTTCCAGATGAACAATAGCTCTTCCCCAACGTAGAAAGCTCTCCGACGAAGCCCCTCCGACGATCAAGTCAATATCAGAAGAAAAAAGGCGTGAGGCTTATGCAAAAATCTTATAAAAGAATGCTACATCTGAATAACAAATGTGGTATATATATATATATTACGCCAGGTTTGAGAGAAAACATGTAACTGTATGAGATTTGGGGGACCACCGACAACTGTTGCACGCCCCGTACAATACATGCAGCTTTTAAGATCTTATTCATACCTGGAGATATGGTCCGCGTAATTGCCACGCGAGTTGTTCCTTGATTGATTGATCCTGATACGGGGGACCATACTAACGACTAGAGGTATCTCCCCACAGGGAGACCACAGTAGGGGTACAAGCTAGTCTCTTATCCTGGCTTGGCGCGGTAAAATACATGCCTAAAGTGATTTGTCATTCAAGTCAAGGTAGTGAGTGCACATCGAGCTCAGGTAACGAGTATATGTTGAGCTGAGGTGTCGAGTTCCACAAGCGGATGTGAGAACATATCAAGCTCAGACGACAAGAGTGTGTCGAGCTGATGTGCTGGGTTGAGGACGTACTTTCATGTTGCATTGAGCCGAGCTCAAGGAAATATAGGCATGCCGGGCTGAGTTTCAAGGGGCGTTAGGTCGGCATCCGTACCAGTTAGATCCCTAGCATATCCATATGGGCGACAAGTAAAGGATATGGGTTAGATTATTCCCGAGGAGTTAGGGTCATACGAGATATCAATGTTAGATGACCATTCCCATTCTGGACGTTCCGCAATGTTGTGAATTTGGCCCTCCAAATTCACCCACATGTTTTGCACCTTTAAGAGAAAGAAAACAAAAGGAGAATTAATGACATAAAGATTTTGTAAGGACCATCCGCCCTTAACCAACTATTAGTGCATTACTACAAATAATGATGCATACTTATTCCAGATTAGGGAATTCTCATACATGCTTCAGTAACCTTAACATGCCATCTATAAAATTTTCGACATTAATCCACATAATGTACAATTCCCAATATAGGTCAACTAGCATAAGCATACATCTCATAATACACTAACATGTTCTCAAGTCATAATGCAATTCCTTAATTAAATTGCATGCAAATTATAAATGAAAAGAGATCACATAACTCTTATACAAATCATATACACATATCTAGATGCTCACAGACGAGCATTGAACCCATAAATGTGTATCAACTGTATAAGAAGTATTGTTCATACCAACACTGATACCCAGCTCCTAGGAGTATCCCCATCCAGTAGCTCGAACTCATCCTCCAAGCGGGTGATGTACATGTTCTACCTGTTTCAACAGAAACAGCCCCCACACAGGGTGAGCATACCCATAGCACAATCTAATATCATAAATTACACAATTCATAATTTACAGAATGTAAAGTTGCGAATTTAGAAAATACTTCCTGTATATATCGTTACCATATAGAATTTCACATGTTGTTCCTGTTCTCACAATAACCAAAATCATCAAATCCAAAATCAGTTAATCATTACATTGATTAACTACATTCATGCCGAAACCAAACATTTCATAATCAGTTATAGCTCAATCGTTAAAATCATGCTTACAGAATCAAGTATATCACAATCTTATTCTATCGTATCACATTGCTCGCTCAACAGCGGCAGTACTCTAACCTCTCGCACGCTCAACAGCGGCGGCATCATAACCAATGCTTGTTCCACAGTGACATCATATTACTCGTTACTCACTCAACAATGATATTTCCGCAATTCGTAACACATATTCTTTAGCACAACAATGATATACAATTTATCAATCATGATAATAATATATCTAACTATGTTTGTACGTCATACGTACCTTATGATCCAATAGCAAGAGCTAATCCTTGCATTTGCCCCGAGATTCCGTGAATTAATGCTAAACACGGTTAATAATTCATAATTAATTTCGTGACAGCAAACACAAGCCCGAGCACGTTTACAAATCATCAATAATGATGATTAACCATTTAAAAGACCCTGGCAAAGCATACATCGAAAACTCAACACAAAACAATTTTCCCAAAAAAAAATGCACAGGCGATCGATCGCTTCACTGTTTATTTTGGCCACTGCCCCTTGGCGATCGATCGCCTCATTTCAAGTGATCGATCGCTTCACTGTTCATCATCGTCAAAATTTTCCAAACGACGCAGCGATCGATCGCTCCGTCCTGTTTCAGCCAAAATGGGGTTTTCGAGCAAAAACTTCCAAATCAACAAACACAATACCCATTACTACATAAATCCTAAACAAAAACACCATAAATTCTTAACATAACACAACAACCCAAAATCTCTAAAAACCAAACCTCCAACCCAACTCATAACTTCACCAAATTCTACAAAACTACTATCAAAACATTCACAATCAAGAAGTGAAGATGATTACCTAGTTAGTTTCTCAAGAATCCCGCTCATCATCGAGCTCCATCCAATTTTGTTCAAGAAATTGCAAAGGGGAGATGGTGGGGGAAGATGAGGGAAGAGAGAGAGGGAGAGAGAGAAAGGTGAGTACAATGACTGAACACCGAGTCCACTTGGTATATATAGTACCAAGGCTCCAAAATCCCAAGTCCTCCACAAATACATCATGATTCATAAAAGAAATCATCTGTTTTCAATAATTATCTCTCCAATCTCAATTTCCAATACCAGCCTCAATACAAAGTACCCCGGACCCCAGATACCACCAAATACCCAAATTCCAAGGTTATCATCGCGATGAGAATAAAATATCAACCCTTGGATCCAGCGACCCCAAATACCGGATTTAAAATCCCCGGGAGTCCCACACCGCAATTAATTCATAATTGCCACAATTAAAATCCATTAAGGATCAATACCACACTGAGATTTACACCATTAATTCCCGAGCATCACAATTATCCCCCACTAATAAAATTTCATCCTCGAAATTTGTACAGGCGTACCTCACGTACTGCCAAGACTACACAATCCAATCGGATCCACATCGTCGAATCATGAACGACACACCAATTGCGAGGACACCGACCTCGCACTAATTCTGGGATGGAGTAACCCTCTCTAACCATCACAATCTCAAAGGACGTCAGCATGCCTCGATGCTAACCACTCAAAAGCAGTCATTCAACCGTAACTGCTAGCTACTCGAATCGTCCCTGATTCCAACATAAATATCACTTCCATGATATCTCCCCCGCTTAGACTACGATGTCCAACACACATCGCTACAAAGGAAGCCACTAGCATACAACAGTATACACACACTAAACCCAGTTTTCGCTCTCCAAATCCATCTCCATTAGAGGAGTAGTTGCACCACCTTGCAACTCGGATCGGGCAACTCATGGCCACCGATCAACACAAAACACATCTCCACAGGTATCAACATCTGTGTGTTCCAAGAAATCATATCTTGGTCCAAATACACCATCGAGACTCCACAAGGTCTCAAATTCCATAGAAAACATGCAAGAAAATCGATTGCATCCTCACCACACGTGTCAACAATGAACCCAACAGATTGAACCCCAGGCCATCCCTCGCTTACCCTAGGATTCAACAATCCTAACACAGGGATGCTATCAACTTAGCCAACACTGAATTACCATGGTCACAATACACAACAATCCTCCTCGAGGGAGTCAACCAGACCTCACGATCATTCCTCAGAATGCATTGTGTCGTTAAGATTGCCAATCACAAGGTGCCACAATCTCTCACGAGAGATTCATCCATCCGAGCATACTAATTCGATGCTCGATGAGTACCCAAAATGCTGGCATTCGTATACACACTGGTATACCTGCCTAAGCACCAACACCACATGCATACTCAATGTACTCGGCTCGGGAGTCCCAACACCGCAATTAATTCATAAAGCTCATCATCGAGCTCCATCCAATTTGTTCAAGAAATTGCAAAGGGGAGATAGTGGGGGAGGATGAGGGAAGCGAGAGAGGGAGAGAGATAAAGGTGAGTACAATGACTGAACACCGAGTCCACTTGGTATATATAATACCAAGGCTCCAAAATCCCAAGTCCTCCACAATACATCATGATTCATAAAAAATCATATGTTTTCAATAATTATCTCTCCAATCCCAATTTCCAATACCAGCCCCAATACAAAGTACCCCGGACCCCAGATACCACCAACCCAAATTCCAAGGTTATCACCGCGATGAGAATAAAATCTCAACCCTTGGATCCATCGACCCCAAATACTGGATTTAAAATCCCCGGGAGTCCCAACATCGTAATTAATTCATAATTGCCACAATTAAAATCCATTAAGGATCAATACCACACCGGGATTTACACCATTAATTCCTGGGCATCACAATTTTCTTGAAACTTTGCTGCTATTTTGATTGAATATTAGGTTGCTGCTCGACTCAAATATTGATTCTATTATTATTTTATTTTGTTGCTTGTTTTCATGTTGTCGATTATAAGGTACGTGGTGACGTACGAGCATGTATACGGGGTATTTATATTGGTAAGGCGTGTGAGGAGACGTCTCTGGGGAGATGCTCGAGATATGTGGAGTATTATGGTATTAGTATAGAGCAGCATTATGATGGGTATACGTCGTGTATACGGGTTTCAGACTGGTGATAGTAGCAAGGGTGAACTATTCTGAACCAGATGTGTATTTATCGGTTCCGGGATATATTTTGGTATAAATATATCCAGGTTTTTCGAACTGTGGTTCGAGGTTGGAGGGTCATGGGTCATGACACTTTCCTGGTGAGGAATGCGGTATTCATATACCTATTATAATGACCTGACACTTTACATGATCGTGCATACGCATCATGGCATATATTTTGATATTTCATATGTGCATTGGTAAGCATAGAGATTGTGCATATAATAAATTTGTAGAATCATATATGTAATAGATTTTAATTGACTACATTTTGAAAATATTGAATAAGACTATGAAGGATAATAGCTATAAAAGTGAAAATATTGATTATATGTGAAAATAATGAATAGATATATTGAATAGATTTAAGATATTGAGTAATGAATAAATCTTAAGAAATATTGAATATATATATTGAATATATTCAAATATATTGAATAAATAGTATTAAACTTGAATAGATAGTAAATTTAATGAATATATTTAAGATTTAATAAATAGTGGAAATTTGGTAATTTTCAAAATTTTCAAAAAAAAATATTAAATGAATAAATCGGGAACCGCCTCATTATTTAGGGATTTACACACAATTACATCTTGAACTATGTGAAATTACCGTGAGGGAGTGGAAGGAAGAAGAGAAAAAGAAATTCTGGGTTTCGTTGATTTTCGGACTTCGAAACGTCGTCAAAACTAGAAAATAAGTACATATCTGAATTCTTGCATCGCTGTCTTTCTTTTGAGGTAGTTTTTCTTCACGTTTTCTTATGTTTAGGTTATGGCTTGATTTGGAATAATGCACAAAAATTATGAAATTCATATATGTGATCGATTAAACAATGATAAACAATATTTAACAAGAAAATTGAGATTATGTTGTAGTTTCGAATTTATACAAATTGTATGGGTATAAAAAGCCATGTGCATATAACGGTTACACTAAAATTAAATTGAGAAAACATAATTGTAACTTTGAGAAATAATGAATAGTAGAAAAGTAATATTGCACTTGATATGGACATTTTATGCATAACTCTAAATATTAAACCATATGATATTGAGTTTGGTTGTGCATTTGATATGCACTGATAGGTTCTACTTTTGATACCGGCACCGGTAAGGCAAATTAAGCAACTCTTACAAGATAGGAGGATCGATTGTGTGTATATCCTTATAACTTGGCATTTAAGTTTATATAAGTATGTGATTTGTATTATATAAGTACCTTGAATTGGGGAATGAATTGCGATGAATGCAATATGATGTGCAAGAACTAAATTGAGTTCTGAAATGTACATGTCGAGACGTTTATACGATCTATATGATGTTATTTACCTTATTATTTCAACGTTATGCATATGATTATGACATGTGCATTCATAAGAGATTAAAGAACTCTGTTATGATCACTAATGACATTGAACCATGCGTTATTGCATTCTGAGTACGGTCAGAATCACAGAATCAAAGAATATCGATCACGAGTTAATTGAGAACTCAAAAGGGGATCTACAGAGTGTCATGGCCATATCGTGATCACGATTGTTCTTGGTATGAGATGGTGCATAACAGAATAACAATACAGACATACATGTGCATCATTTCATTTTATATGAATCATGTGAATTGATGTAAAGCTTATGATGAATCATGTGAGTATATTCATGTGCTTATGTTGATATGAATTATATGCTTATGTGATGTTAAATACTAAGTTATTTTAATATGCTCATTGAGAATGCAACTCACCCAATGCAAATGTTGATTTTCAGTTGATGTAGATAAAGTTTGAACATACACGGTGTTTCTACATATTTTGGAAGTATGGATCCAAGGTCGGCTTGCTGACTCTAGTCCTTCTCCCTCAGCTCATCATTTGCATATAATGTTTAGGTTTTTGGTTGGGTTGTGAGGGGTACAACATTGGTTAATTTTATGGCATACATACTTTATATGCCTTGTAAATTATAATATGCTAAATGTCTATGATTGGATGATATGAAAATTTCAAGTTCCGCTGCTATTAAATATTATGCTATAAGCATCAAGTGTATGTCTTATATGTGTAAGGGGTGTGACAGTTGATTTGGTATCAGAGCAAAGGTTAGAGGTTCTGTAGGCTGTCACATGTGCATTGTCATTATCTGGTAAATGGTTGCATAAGTCATCATTTATGTCATTCATATAGGTATAATGATGAGCAAAGTATACACGGATGGGAAGGATCAGCCGAGCCTGAGTCACATTCATCATTTTCACTGCCACTTCATGCACACATAATACCTGCTGAGGCATATCCAGTTTCCACATGTTTATCCTCCAAAAACACATGAAAGGTGGTATGATAAATTAAGAAAAATGGGAGCTGTTGACTTTATGGGTACTACTGATCCAGTTGAGGCAGAGACTTGGCTGAAACGTACAGAAAGAATTTTGAACTTGATGAAATGTACACCTGAGGAGAAGTTTGATTACACAGTGTCGGTTCTTCAGGGTAATGCTTATGATTGGTGGGAGACTATTCCACATAGTACTAATCAGCCATCTGTTTTGACGTGGGATGATTTTCTGTTGCACTTTAATGATGCTTACCTACCTGAAGTTTATAAGGACCAGAAAGAGAGAGAATTTCTTGATCTGAAACAGTGGAATCGATCAATAGCGGAATATGAGGTACTCTTTAATCAGTTATCTCATTATGCTCCACACATGATAGCCACAGAAAAGAAGAAGTGTAGCAGATTTGAGGCAGGACTTCGATTTACTATTTGTGATCGCCTCACACCTACAGACATGGAATCTTTTAGCAAGTTGAAAGCTGCAGTAGTACGTGCTGAAAAGTTGGAAGCTGAATCAAAAGCTTTCCAATTGAACAAAAAGAGACAAATTGAGGAAGTTGGAGGATTTGGAAAGAAGAAGTGATTCAATGCACCTACACAGAAAATTTTTCCTAGTAGTTCTAAAGGTGTCAGTTCCAGTGGTGCAACATCTGCTGCTAAAAGTTTTGGTTCTACACCGTCGGTTATGACTTGTGTGCATTGTGGTCGAAATCATTATGTACAGTGTAGAATGTTTACAGGAAAATGTTTTCGATGTGGAGAACCTGGTCATATAGCAAGATATTGTTCAAAGCCACGTGAAGAACCTACAGTTGAACAAACCAGGTCAAGTGGTTTTACACTTAACAGAGGAAGAGATCGAGGACGATTTGGTATGGGCAGAAGAATCGGTACCGAGGAGAGTAAAGCCAATAATCAGGCTCGGGTGTTTGCTATGACACAGGAAGAAGCAAATGCAGCACCAGCTGTGATTACCGATAATTTATCTATTTCTGGTTTAACAGTTTATCTTTTATTTGATCCTGGTGCAACACATTCATTCATATCACAAATATTCATGATGCATTTGCATGAAACACCAGTATTATTGGGTTATGATTTATTTGTTCAAACCCCAATAGGGAGCATGATTGTGATAAATAATGTGTATCCGAATTGTAAAATATTAATTGGGGAAACTGAAATGCATGCTACTTTACTGGTTATGTCGTTAAAGGATTTTGATGTGATTCTGGGTATGGATTGGCTAACTGAATATCATGCTAAGTTGGATTGTTTTACCAAAGAAATAGTACTGCAACTTCCTGATCAGTCCCAGATAGTATTTCAAGGAAAAAGAAAAATCTTAACTACATGTGTAATATCTGCATCTATGGCATTCAAATTGGTTAAGGGTGGTTGTGAAGCATATTTAGCTCATATTATAGATATCAGCTTATGTGATTTGAAACTTGAGGATATTCCAGTGGTTAGAGAATATCCAGAAGATTTACCAGGATTACCCCCGGATAGAGATACTGAGTTTACCATTGAATTACTGTTAAGTACTGCGCCAATTTATATTTCTCCATATATAATGGCACCTATTGAATTAAAAGAATTGAAAATTCAGTTACAAGAACTACTGGATAAAGGATTCATTAGACCGAGTGTTTTACCATGGGGAGCACCGGTATTGTTTGTTAAAAAGAAGGATGGTACTTTGAGATTGCGTATCGATTATCGGCAGTTGAATCGAGTGACTATAAAGAATAAATATCAACTGCCTAGAATTGATGATTTATTTGATCAGTTGCAAGTTGCTACAGTCTTTTCAAAGATTGATCTGAGATCAGGGTATCATCAGTTGAAAATTGTTGAGTCTGATGTGTCAAAAACAGCTTTCAGAACAAGGTATGGCCACTATGAATTTTGGTAATGCCTTTTGGTTTGACTAATGCACCTGCTGCATTTATGGCATTGATGAATGATGTGTTTAGACCTTACCTGGATGGATTTGTGATTGTCTTTATTGATCACATTTTGATATATTCTTAATCTGCTGAGGAACATGAACGACAATTGAGAATTGTGCTACAAACTTTACGTGAGAAACAGTTGTATGCAAAACTCAGCAAATGTGAATTTTGGTTAGACCAGGTTGTCTTTTTGGGACATGTTGTTTGTAGTGATGGTATTAAAGTTGATCCAGTAAAAATTGAAGCAGTAACTAAATGGGAGTGTCCAAAAAATGTTGCCGAGGTTCGTAGTTTTCTTGGTTTAGCTGGGTACTATAGGAGATTTGTTGAAAATTTCTCCCTTATAGCAACTCCATTGACAAAATTGTTGTGCAAATGTATTCTTTTTAAGTGGACAGATGAATGCCAAAAGAGTTTTGAAGAATTGAAAGAATGACTCACTACTGCTACAGTTCTGACAATACCTTCAGCAGTTGTTTTTGCATTAAAGATATGGAGACATTACTTGTATGGTACCACATTTCAAATCTTTACCGATCATAAAAGTCTGAAATATCTGTTGAATCAGAAAGAGTTGAACATGCGACAAAGGAGATTGCTTGAATTATTGAAAGATTATGATTGCACTATAGAATATCATCCTGGAAAGGCTAATGTTGTTGCTGATGCTTTGAGCAGAAATCATATGGAAATGCTTCTTATCTTTCAGTGCATTCTTTACCATATTTACTAGAATTGAGAAAGATGAATATTGCCTTGATGTTGATGAGACTGGCATTATATGTGATTCGCTTTGTATCCGTCCAGTAATGACTGAAAGGATTAAAAATGCTCAATTTCGTGATGATAAACTAATCAGTATTGCAGAAAAGGTGAAACAGGGAAATAGTACAGAATTTGTTATCAATGATGATGATAGTTTATCAATCCATAATTGACTCTGTGTTCCTACTGTGAATGGCATAAGGTATGAAATAATGGAGGAAGCACACATTGCACCTTATGCTATGCACCCTGGTAGCATAAAGATGTATCAAACATTGAAAACCCATTATTGGTGTCCAAGAATGAAGAAGGATGTGGCCAAGTATGTATCAAAATGTTTGACGTGCCAACAGGTTAAAGCCGAACATCAAGCACCGGTGGGTAAATTACATCCACTACCGATTCCAGTTTGGAAGTGGGAACGCATAACAATCGATAATTGTTTATGGTTTACCCGTCACTCAGAAGAAGAATGATGCAATTTGGGTTATTGTTGATCGATTAACCAAATCGGCCCCATTTCTTACCATTTAGATGGGGTTTTACACTTGAATGTTCAGCAAAAAGGTATGTGAATGAAGTTGTTAGATTACATGGTGTGCCTTTATCTATTGTATCAGATCGAGATCCTCGTTTTACATCAAGATATTGGGGAAGTTTACAAGAAGCTTTGGGTACTAAATTACATTTTAGTACAACATTTCATCCACAAACAGATGGACAATCAGAAAGAACGATTCAGACTTTAGAAGAGATGCTTCGCTCATGTGTTCTTGATTTTAGAGGTTCATGGGATGATTATATTGTTTTGATGGAATTTGCATATAATAATCAGTATCATAGCAGTATTGGTATGGCACCATACGAAGCCTTATATGGTAGAAAGTGCAGAAGTCCAGTATGCTGGGATGAAGAAGGAATGCGAATATTAGAAGGTCCAGATCTCATTCAAGAGACAGTTGAAAAGATAAAAAGTGTGAAAGAGCGATTAAAAGCAGCGCAAGATTGACAAAAGAGTTATGATGATCAACATATACGAGAAATGGATTATCAAGTTGGTGAAAAGGTATTTCTCCGTGTTTCTCCTTGGGGAGGTATTCTCAGATTTGGAAAGAAAGGCAAATTGAGTCCTCGATACATTGGTCCCTATGAGATACTTGATACAGTTGGACCATTAGCTTATCGTCTTGCCTTGCCTCCTGACTTGTCTCAGATTCATAATGTATTCCATGTTAGTATGCTTTGGAGATACAGATCAGATCCATCTCATATTTTGCAAAATGAACCGATTGAAATTTCTCAAAATTTAAGTTATGTTGAAGAACCGGTTGAGATATTAGAATACAAGGACAAATAGTTAAGGAGTCGCGTAATTCCTATGGTAAAGATTTTATGGAAAAATCATTCTGAACGGGAAGCTACGTGGGAAACAGAGGAACACATGAAAACACAATATCCGTGGTTATTTCCTGATATAGGTATACATTTCGAGGCCGAAATTTTCTAAAGGGGGGAGGAATTGTAATGACCCAACACTTTACATGATCATGCATACGCATCATGGCATATATTTTGACATTTCATTTGTGCATTGGTAAGCATAGAGGTTGTGCATATAATAAATTTGTAGAATCATATATGTAATAGATTTTAATTGACTACATTTTGAAAATATTGAATAAGACTATGAAGGATAATAGCTATAAAAGTGAAAATATTGATTATATGTGAAAATAATGAATAGATATATTGAATAGATTTAAGATATTGAGTAATGAATAAATGTTAATAAATATTGAATATATATATTGAATATATTCAAATATTGAATAAATAGTATTAAACTTGAATAGATAGTAAATTTAATGAATATATTTAAGATATATAGTGGATAATTTGGTAATTTTCAAAATTTTCAAAAAAAAAAATAAAAAAAATAAAATGAATAAATCGGGAACCGCCTCATTATTTTGGGATTTACACACAATTACACCTTGAACTATGTGAAATTACCGTGAGGGAGTGGAAGGAAGAAGAGAAAAAGAAATTCTGGGTTTCGTTGATTTTCGGACTTCGAGACGTCGTCAAAACTAGGAAATAAGTACATATTTAGAATCCTCGCATCGCTACCTTCCTTTTGAGGTAGTTTTTCTTCACTTTTTCGTATATTTAGGTTATGGCTTAATTTGGAATAATGCACAAAAATTATGAAATTCATATCTGTGATCGATTAAACAATGATAAACAATATTTAACAAGAAAATTGAGAGAATGTTGTAGTTTCGAATTTATACAAATTTTATGGAGATAAAAAGCCATGTGCATATAATGGTTACACTAAAATTAAATTGAGAAAACATAATTGTAACTATGAGAAATAATTAATAGTAGAAAAGTAATATTGCACTTGATATGAACATTTTATGCATAACTGTAATTAATTCATAATAAACCATATGATATTGAGTTTGGTTCTGCATTTGATATGCACTGATAGGTTCTACTTTTGATACCGGCACCAGTAAGGCAAATTAAGCAATTCCTACAAGATAGGAGGATTAATTGTGAGTATATCCTTATAACTTGGCATTTAATTTTATATAAATATGTGATTTTTGTATTATATAAGTACCTTGAATTCGGGAATGAATTGCGATGAATGAAATATGATGTGCAAGAACTAAATTGAGTTCTGAAATGTACATGTCGAGACGTTTATACGATCTATAGTATTTACCTTATTATTTCAATGTTATGCATATGATTATGACATGTGCATTCATAAGAGATTAAAAAACTCTGTTATGACCACTAATGACCTTGAACCATGTGTTATTGCATTCTGAGTACGGTCAGAATTACAGAATCAAAGAATATCGATCCCGAGTTAATTGAGAACTCAAAAGGGAACTACAGAGTGTCATGGCCATATCGTGATCACGGATTGTTCTTGGTTTGAGTTGGTGCATAACAGAATAACAATACGGACATACATGTGCATCATTTCATTTTATATGAATCATGTGAATTGATGTAAAGCTTATGATGAATCATGTGAGTATATTCATGTGCTTATGTGGATATGAATTATATGCTTATGTGATGTTAAATACTACGTTATTTTAATATGCTCATTGAGAATGCAACTCACCCAAATGCAAATGTTGATTTTCATGATGTAGATAAAGTTTGAACATACACGGTGTTTCTACATATTTCGGAAGTATGGATCCAAGGTCGGCTGGCTGACTCTAGTCCTTCTCCCTCAGCTCATCATTTGCATATACTGTATAGGTTTTTGGTTGGGTTGTGAGGGGTACAACATTGGTTATTTTTGTGGCATACATACCTTTATATGCCTTTTAAATTATAATATGCTAAATGTCTATGATTGGATGATATGAAAATTACAAGTTCCGCTGCTATTAAATATTATGCTATAAGCATCAGTGTATGTATTATATGTGTAAGGGGTGTGACACCTATTGGGAATCTTTGGAAGATTCGATGAATCGGTTTTGTTGTGTTGATATTGGAATCACACCATTGGTCGTCGGTTCGTCAATCATCATTCTCCACTGGGTGAGAATAATTGAGGATTTGCAGTTGTTTATATGGCTTATGGGTATGATTGGAGAAACCCGAGTCGAGTACATTGAGTATGCATGTGGTGTTGGTGCTTAGGCAGGTATACCAGTGTGTATACGAATGCCAGCATTTTGGGTACTCGTCGAGCATCGAATTAGTATACTCGGATGGATGAATCTCTAGTGAGAGATTGTGGCACCTTGTGATTGGTAATCTTAACGACACGATGCATTATGAGGAATGATCGTGAGGTCTGGTTGACTCCCTCGAGGAGGGAATGTTGTGTGTTGTGACCATGGTAATTCATTGCTGGGTAATTTGATAGCATCCCTGTGTTAGGATTGTTGAATCCTAGGGTAAGGGATGGATGGCCGGGGTATCATCTGTTGGGTGTCATTGTTGACACGTGTGGTGAGGATGCAATCGATTCTCTTGCATGTTCTCTATGGAATTTGAGACCTTGTGGAGTCTCGGTGGTGTATTTGGACCAAGATATGATTTCTTGGAACACACAGATGTTGATACCCGTGGAGATGTGTTTTGTGTTGATCGGTGGCCGTGAGTTGCCCGATCCGAGTTGCAAGGTGGTGCAACTACTCCTCTAATGGAGATGGATTTGGAGAGCGAAAACCGGGTTTAGTGTGTGTATACTGTTGTATGCTAGTGGCTTCCTTTGTAGCGATGTGTGTTGGACATCGCAGTCTAAGCGGGGGAGATATCATGGAAGTGATATCTATGTTGGAATCAGGGACGATTCGAGTAGCTAGCAGTTACGGTTGACTGGCTGCTTTTGAGTGGTTAGCATCGAGGCATGCTGACGTCCTTTGAGATTGTGATGGTTAGAGAGGGTTACTCCATCCCAGAATTAGTGCGAGGCGGTGTCCTCGCAGTTGGTGTGTCGTTCATGATGTGTTCATGATTCGACGATGTGGATCCGATTGGATTGTGTAGTCTTGGCAGTACGTGAGGTACGCCTGTGCAAATTTTGAGGATGAAATTTTATTAGTGGGGGATAATTGTGATGCCCGGGAATTAATGGTGTAAATCCCAGTGTGGTATTGATCCTTAATGGATTTTAATTGTGGCAATTATGAATTAATTACGGTGTTGGGACTCCCGGGGATTTTAAATCCGGTATTTGGGATCGCTGAATCCAAGGCTTGAGATTTTATTCTCATCGCGGTGACCTTGGAATTTGGGCATTTGGTGGTATCTGGGGTACGGGGTACTTTGTATTGGGGGGGTGGTATTAGAAATTGAGATTGGAGAGATAATTATTGAAAACAAATTATTTTTATGAATGATGATGTATTTGTGGAGGACTTGGGATTTTGGAGCCTTGGTACTATATATACCAAGTGGACTCGGTGTTCAGTCATTGTACTCACCTTTCTCTCTCTCCCTCTCTTGCTTCCCTCATCTTCCCCCACCATCTCCCCTTTGCAATTTCTTGAGCAAAAATTGGATGGAGCTCGATGATGAGCGGGATTCTTGAGCAACTAACTAGGTAATCATCTTCACTTCTTGATTGTGAAGGTTTTGATAATAGTTTTGTAGAATTTGGTGAAGTTATGAGTTGGGTTGGAGGTTTGGTTTTTAGAGATTTTGGGTTGTTGTGTTATGTTAAGTATTTATGGTGTTTTTGTTTAGGATTTATGTAGTAATGGGTATTGTGTTTGCTGATTTGGAAGTTTTTGCTCGAAAAACGTCATTTTTGGCTGAAACAGGACGGAGCGATCGATCGCTAGGGGCTGAGCGATCGATCGCCGCGTCGTTTGGAAAATTTTGACAATGATGAACAATGAAGCGATCGATCGCCACTAGGCAGTGGCCAAAATGAACAGTGAAGCGAGCGATCGCTTCAAATGAGGCGATCGATCGCCTGTGCATTTTTTTTTGGGAAAATTATTTTGTGTTGAGTTTTTGATGTATGCTTTGCCAGGGCCTTTTAAATGGTTAATCATCATTAGTGATGATGTTTTGGGGGTTGTAAACGTGTTCGGGCTTGTGTTTGCTGGCACGAAATTAATTATGAATTATTAACTGTGTTTAGCATTAATTCACGGAATCTCAGGGCAAATGCAAGGATTAGCTCTTGCTATTGGATCATAAGGTACGTACGACGTATGAGCATAGTTAGATATATTATTATCATGATTGATAAATTGTATATCATTGTTGTGCTAAAGAATATGTGTTATGAATTGTGGAAATATCATTGTTGAGTGAGTAACGAGTAATATGATGTCGCTGTGGAGCAAGAATTGGTAATGATGCCGCCGCTGTTGAGCGTGCGAGAGGTTAGAGTATTGCCGTTGTTGAGCGAGCAATTTGATACAATAGAATGAGATTGTGATATACTTGATTTCTGTAAGCATGATTGTAACAATTGAGTTATAACTGATTATGAAATGTTTGGTTTGAGCATGAATGTAGTGAATCAATATAATGATTAACTGATTTTGGATTTGATGATTTTGGTTATTGTGAGAACAGGAACAACATGTGAATTTAATGTGGTAACGGTATATACATGAAGTATTTTCTGAATTCGCAACTTTACATTCTGTAAATTATGAATTGTGTTTATGATATTGAGATTGTGTTATGGGTATGCTCACCCTGTGTGGGGGTTGTTTCTATTGAAACAGGTAGAACATGTACATCATTGGCTTGGAGGATGAGTTCGATCTACTGGATGGGGATACTCCTAGGAGCTTGTATCGGTGTTGGTATGAACAATACTTCTTATACAGTTGATACACATTTATGGGTTCAATGCTCGTCTGTGAGCATCTAGATATGTGTATATGATTTGTATAAGAGTTATGTGATATCTCTTTTCATTTATGATTTGTATGCAATTTAATTAAGGGAATTGCATAATGAATTGAGAACATGTTAGTGTATTATGAGGTGTATGCTTATGCTAGTTGACCTATATTGGGAATTGGACATTATGTGGATTAATGTCAAAAATTTATAGATGGCATGTTAAGGTTACTGAAGCATGTATGAGAATTCCCTAATCTGGAAAAAAAATATGCACCATTATTTGTAATAATGCACTAATTGCTGGTTAAGAGCGGAGGGTCCTTACAGATTTAATATGGAAAACTCTCATCATGACCAAATAAGAAAATACACTATGTAAAAAATTATACAACCACACAATTTCTCTCCTCACCAAAAACACACCAACAAAGCTTTCCCAGTAGCTAAAGTTTATAAGTACACCTCCATTTATAAGAAAGACACTTAAAAAATCTTTTTTTACGAGAAAGATCAGTCAAAACTGCAACAACATAACAAACTCGGAAATTTACAAGATTTTAAAATAAAGAGAAATTTTCTTAAAACTAAAAATTATTAGACAAACTTTATCATGTCAACAACCATTCCCGTTCCGCCCACTCCGCAGGACGCGAACCATGCATGATGTCACCCCCGCACTTAATCTGAGAGCATCGCACTTTCCTGACTGCTTAGCGTGTCATCTGGTTGTCATGAAATCTTCGATTTGATTCATTCACTTCAACTGGAATTTATTGCTAATTTCATCACAGAATATTACTTAATTCGACATCAGGATAGAATCATATTTGCATCTTCAATAGTATTTTCTTATTATTTGCATTTCTAATAACATAATTGTTTTAAGAATTAAATAAAATGTTATCTCCATCTCTCTTAAGGTGATGTCTTGGCTACCCCATGGGGCGGTGCCCCATGGGGTACATCTGACCACACATTGGGAATATTCCCGTGGGAATATTCCCAATGTGTGGTCAGATGTACCCCATGGGGCACCGCCCCATGGGGTAGCAAAGAATTATTCCTCTCTTAACATCTTTGATCTATCTCTAAATTCGTACGTAAGATGTCATTTACTTCATGTCTCACAGCTGTTGATTAACAAAGAAGATAGTTTAAATTTATAGCCGAACCTTCGATTCAAAAGCACATATTTATTCAATTACCGTCACATCTAAAAGTCCGAGCTTACAGAGAGATTGCATAATTTATTATTTATTATCTAACACTCACCATCTTGCGGCAGGTTGTTTCTTTTTTTTCCTGGGAGGCTCGTCAAGTTGATATTTCATATGGGTGAAATTGTTGTTTATGAGTTTTGCGCACATGATCTTGGCGTTAGCCAGAGAATGATGTCATGTTGAATTATCATGTCGTCTAAAAGCTCGAGCCTGTAGAGAGATTATGCAATTTATTTTATTTTCTAACAGTTTTTTTATAAATTAATTGCATTAATTTTATGTTACTTTGGCAGATGTGATGAACATCGACACTTCGGCCATTCATGCTTTGGAAGAACTCCATAGGAACCTCGTCTCCTGAGGGATAGAAGTAAGCACATTACCCTTAATTTGCGATATAAATCTTCATTTTCAAATATATTTTTTCTTATATTTAATTCGTTTGAAGAAAATAGAATGTCAATAGGCACATAGGGACTATAATTGTGTGGGTAAATCTGTAGCGTCCCAAACCTCGTCACGTAACCAGACAATATATGACGTCATTTTATAAAACAACTAAAAGTTTGACATTATCTCCCTTAAATCAGACTTCCGGGCAAATCACATATCACATATGTATTCCAAAATCATAATGCATCTTCCCCAAGTAAAACACACCAATAACACCAAAATACAAGAAGAAACCCTCGAGACATTTATGCAGATCACATATATGCATTACAAGGCTCACAGACGAGCCAGAATGAATAAATATAAACCCAAACACATAGATAACATCTGTCATCAACCAATACCCGGATTATGCTTCTGAAAGCAATAACATCCAATGAGATTCAAGCTTACTCTCCTACGATAATGTAGTACATGGTTTACCTGTTTCAACATAAACAACCCCAAACAGGGTGAGCATATAGAACATGATAATCACAATTATATCGATAAAATCATTATACGACATAATGATGTTACTGGAACTTATAAAGAGTTACTCCCTGAATAAGTCTTAACAAATATAAGCTTTCTTGAACTGTACCTGCTTCACAATTGCACAATCAACAAATTTAATATCGGTATTTATAACATAATACTCATTATCGAGATAAACCATTAATTCAACTCTACATCACTTCTCTTTCTTTCGTGACCCACATATGTCAAACGCTAATCAAGCCTATCAACCACATCGAACATCAACGATTTTTCATGTCTACCATGCCATAGACATTGACATCAGTTCGCCCCCTTCAGTTGTTCACATTTAACATACTAAATTGACCAACATTTGTAAAGCTATATAAGTACATCATATCATACATGCCCGTACGTCAATACGTACCTGATAGTCGATATTCCAAATTAGGTTATTTCTGACGTCTCGAGGCTCATGGAGTCGCTATATCAATTTAGCAATTCAATATTAGCTCCAGCATATAGATACGATCTCAATCATAAACATATAACACAATAATATCCTCAAAAGAGCCCCAAATCTAAAATCAAATAAATAATAGCTTCACAATAATATTATGACAGCGCTATAGTAATCTTTAATCTCTTCCAAGAGTGCATTATAATGATATATCACATTTATAACATCAAAACATAATATCACCCAACATCGATCCCAATTTGATGGTCTACAGCAAGTCCAATTTAAATTCCATCACAATCAGAATTCAACTTTATACCTTCTGTTTCCATTCCAAGCATTAACATTTTTCTATCAAATCCAAATTATGCCATGAGAAACTCAAGCCAGTTACCAATCTGATTAATCCCAAGGACTAACATGAATTTAGAATAGAAGTCAAAGAAGCAAAGCGGACCATCGTGAAATGAACATAAGAGAAACATGAATGGTAAATTCCTTGCTGAGTCCATAAATTCAATATTCATCAGGGTGTCTTATTTTCAATCAAATATAACTACACCACTAAATCAAGAACCCATTAAATTTGCAGCAACTTAACCCATGTTATTCTTAAATTTAATAAAGAACTCCAATAAAACAATTTATATTTTGAGCCATCTAATATAGAATCAAGGTTCTGTAATGTTCTCAATTAAGTAAATTAGTCAACAAGAAATTGGATGCAATAGTCTTCTACATGGATAATTTCACAACATCCCAAATCCATTTTATTTGCATTAACATGTATAAAATTAATCAGTCTAATATTTCTAGGACTCAACTCCATAATCGATTTGACCATAAATTTAATGCAAGCAGTATCCGATATGAATCAAGGAAAATAAACCTCAACGGTACTGCTATGCTTACCTAATGTAAGGACCAAAAATTAACTTTGTGGAAATGGAGAAATAGGATAAAACTTGAAGCGGAACATACAATCTTCGTGTCTGATTTTATCAACAAAATTATGAGGAAATTCTAATTGTATGAAAAAGAGATGGACAAGGTTTCTGCTGCATGTTTGTTTGTTTAAAGAGTGAGTCATCTCTTTCTTGCCTAGTCTTTAGACACGTATACAAGATGACAAAGACCATCAATATCCAGTTTCTATTATAACATATATACTATACCTACTACTTTCTTCAATATAATTTCTAGTTAAGTGACATTTTCTTTTTCCGTATAAAAGACAACACACAATTCATATTGGTATATTTATTTTGTTTTTCATCGAATTCTATAAAATATTGTTTACCTCTTCTATAAAATATGATTAACTGGGGTATTACAAAATCTGTAAGATGAAATAATATATTTGAAATTATTTTATGAGGACAGAACATACAAGATTATTAATTTACATTAAGTTTTATTTTTGAATAAATAATGATTGGGAGGAGTAAGAAATATACAATTTAACTTGAGAGTAAAGAATTAAAACACAACATAATAACTAGATAATTGATGCTTAAACCATACTGATCGATCTTTCGTATTGAGGAATCGTCGGAGTTATCAGGGCGGAACACATACTTGATCAGGGGGTATTCAAAAATTCTGAAGATGAATTGATCGTACGTATGATGCTAGCTCGGAAGCAAATTGAAGCAAACAGTGAAAATGATAGATATGACCGTATACTTATAGGTGGGGCTAGTTGTACCGGCATCTAATCAACACCGTCGAATATAATTCGGCATGAACGGTCACAGATTGACTTCAGAAAACCAAAAGCGCCCGCAACATTTTTGAATTTAGGCGGGAAAACCAAGCCGCAAAAAACTCCCTAACAGAATCAGAACCTGAATTTTACCCGAAGACGATAAACCAAGACTTCAAAGTTCTCGTCTTGCTTTACTTCATCGGGGCGAGGTGATTTCATAAGATGAACCAGTCTCCTCGGGTAAAATCTCATACAAGAGCCGAACAAGAAATACCCCAAACATAGGTTGCCCCGAACATTACCAATACCTGCTTGACTTATTGGTCAAATAATAACGAAAGACCTGGACATAACTGACAATCAACAAGCGTGGACGAACGTGCGTTAATGATACCCAGATTTCTTGAACATGTCTTGAGCAAGTAACACGGCGATCAGCTGAATTTGGCGCACATTAATTGTCATATTAAGCACTATAATACAAAACCAAAGCCACATTACATGAGGTTGAACTCTAGAATGAAAAATATATCGAAGAGAAGCATATTACATAATTTTGTTCGGTCTTTGAAATTTGTTTTTATTTCATTGTTCAAATATTGTGTCAAAACCCTGTAAAATTATCAATGTTCATAATAGAATATTTATACTGGACTAGATCCCGTAATTTTTCCTTTTATTTTATAAGATTTTTCACATAAAAAATCATGGTATCTCCTGTTTATTTCATAATATATTTACTTTACCAAATAAAAAGTTAAAGGTTCATATGATCTAAATATTATTAATTTATAAAATTTTTATAGAATAACTCAATAACATCGTCAACCGAACAGAACCAAAACATTACCGGTAACTCTTAGGTATCGTTGGTTTGAATGATGTGATAAATAATGTAATGATTAAAAGGTATGAAATGATTGCAAAAATAATGTGTGATAAGTTATATGATGTTTGGTTTGAGTATAAGATGGTTGATAAAACTTATTGTTTGGTATAAATGACTAAAAAAAAATACACATATATAGGGTTTGTGGTCCGTGGCCCAAACAATATTTATGTGTATTTTTCATTTGGGGTTCCACTGAAGTGTAATTATCAGAGGTAGGAGACCCCAAAAAGATAAGTAAAGGAGTTATGAAGGGAGTTTCACTAAAAAAAAAATACACATAATATTGTTTGGACCACGGACCACAAACCCTATATATGCCCTTAACATAATAATAATAATAATATATAATAGGTATTATTATTCTTATTATATAATTAAAATAATAATAATGATTTTATAAAATAGTACTAATAAAAATAAATTATAATAATAATAATACATAATATATATATATATATATTATATATATTAATATTATTATTTATATTATATATATATAAATATATATAATAATAATAATAACAATAATAATATTAATTAAAATAATACAAATACAATAAATAATAATAATAATAATATTGTAAGAAATAAGTTGTAATTTTAGTAGGAATTTCAAGTTTTGAAATAGTAAAAAATGTGGAAAAAATGATAAATATATCTTTTTATTTTAAAGTGAGATTATAATGTGATAAATATGATCGGATAAAAAAAATTTATACAACAAAATAAACATATAATAAACAAAATAATCTAATGATTAATAATTCAATCACGTAATCTAACGAACTCTAGGTACCGTTTGGTTTGAAGGATGTGATAAATAATGTAAAGATTAAGAAGTATGAAATGATGTTTGGTTTGAGGATAAGATGGTGATAAAATTTATTATTTGGTACTAATGTCTAAAATACCATCGGCATTATAATAATAATTAAATATTATTTTATTAATATTATATTATTTATTAGCGTCATAGTACTACCGACAAATCAATCACCGACCAACTGTTTTCGGCCCAAGAAAAAACACCGACAACTTTTCATTGTAATTTTTTTATCAAAATTTAATGAATATTTGAGATCAACACATAGTCGATTACATGTTTATTTTTTTAACAAAATTCATCCCCCCATAATTATATATATATAAAAGTTTACAATAACATTTTCAATTCAAAATTATTCAGAAAACTTTGTCGGCAATGGTTTTAGTTATAGGATTAAAAGGAATTTTAACTTATTTTGTATCAAATCATTGAACGAAACAAAATATACAAGCATTACACTTATTTTTTAAATTCACAAAAACTAAAAAAAAATTCTCGAATACAAAGAAAAGAAATAATAAAAAAAAACACGAAAAATTTGGGGATTACACTGTATGAACAGGCCTAGCAAATGGCACCACAGAAACCCCAAATCCACCACAAGGTTTTTACCCCCATTTTATCATACTTAATGCACTCCACCGTCGGATCATCTATCCCCGCATCCCCGCCGCTGATCCCCTCGCCCCAATTTTTCCTCCTCTCCCCCGCTGATTCCTTCAACGACGTCGTCTAACGGCACTAAATTGAGCATGAGACGGCCATCGGAAACGGTTAGCCTGCAAATACTCGTGGTGCTTCACTTTCTCTTCCGTGATTATCAGCCTCCCATCGCCGGTTGTAGTACTTGTGCATCACCGACGGCAGCGTCTCGGTACGCGCTAAGCGTGTGATCGGCGGTGGGAACTCCTTTTCCGACCATTCCCGCCTTCCTATACTCCGTCGGGGATTGGTTAGCGCGGCCACCGTGTGACGGAATGGTGTTCTCCATATCGGGTTTGAGATCGACGCAGCTCTCCACCCCAACGTAATCAACCAATTCAAGGGAGTCGTGCATGAAGAAGATGAGATTGATTATTGATCTAGAATCCTAATTTTGGGTGTTGTGGATTCAGTTGTATATAACATCGAAAAACGGAAGAGATAGCAGGACAGATAATGCTACGTTCATGGGTGAGTCATACAAAGATACAATATCTAATGATTGGGTTGGGTTTTTTATACCACTCCTTAGAAACGTATCAAATAATTGGATGCTTTTGTTGTTGCTACCTCTTACCCTCGGGTGTAGGCCTGATCATGGTTCAAATTTATCGATTAGATGATTCAATAAACATCGACCATTAGCATTAACCTTCCTTGACGATTTGGTTACTGTTATGTACCGCCGGTTACAGTTCCAACTCCGATTACGGTTACCAATGGTTATGATTACAGTTTGATCTTTGTTTTTTCAAAAAAAAAATTAAAGCTATTATTAAAATTGAATAAGTGTAAAAAAATGTTTGAATGTGTTTTCATCCATGGATTAAAAATAAAATAACGTGAAATAAATTCAAGCTCATATAATCAAAATGTTTAAAATATATTTGTTTGGGTTAATATATATGAATTATAATATTGTATTTAGATCAACATTGATCTTATAGTTTAGTGGTTGAAGCTACTCATTCAAGTTGGAGGTCATGAGTTCAACTCTACACCATAAAATATATTTTAAATTTTAAAAATGTAAAAAAAAAAAATTTAAACCGCCGGTTCACGGGTTAGCAAAATTATGACCTTTAATCGACCCTTATATAGAAGGACAGGTTATGGGTCCGAACCGTTAACCCAAGTAACCGGCCCGTTGACCACGTACCAATTTCGTGCCGGTCAGGGTCGATGATGACCCCTTGGTCGGGTCTACTCATGTGTATAGGTGTTTAAAATGGGTCAGCTCGATCCAAACAAACCGCCCATCCAGCCACCAACCAAAACAGATCGGTTGTTTAGGTCACCTCTAGACGGATTGAAAAACTTCAAATCCAACCCAATCGTGGCGGGTCGTGGGTTAAACCGGGCAATCTGCCAAAAACCAAAAATATAATTTAAAAAAAAATTCATAATTAAAATTATGAAATAAATTAATCATATTTTACTTAATTAATCTATTGTTTATTATAAATTAATTAATTGGCCCAACAGCGTGTCAGGCTGTGGGTCCATCCATCCCAACCAACAACCTAAATAAGTTGGCCTGTTTAGCTCATATTCAGAAATGCCTAAAAAATCCTTGGCCTAACTTACCTATTTGGTGGATTGAATTAGGTCGACTCAACGAACCTAACTCATTTTGAAAATTGTCTCTAGCTTAGTATTCATTCCACCAGAATCGGAATCGTATCAATGTGAAACTGGAATTGAAATCGTAAATTAATGTTAAATTTTCATATATTGTACTATACATAGATACTTTTAATTATATAATAAAAGTTAGGTCTATATAAATTAAATTTAACTCTTATTCTTTATTTTATTGAGAATTAAATATCCATAATATTAATAATTTAACTATTGAACAAATTAGTTTAAGTACTATGTATATTAATTTGTTTTTACCACTAAAATAAAAACAAAATTGTACCATTAGGAACCGGAATCGGTTATCGGAATCGGAATCGAAATCGAACGGTTTGGGTCTAGTTGTAATAATAACCAAAATCGTCCATTCAAGAACCAAAACGTCCACTTTTTAGAAACCGTGGTGAGTTTGAGAAACTATATTCAAATTTATTAATATAACACTTAAAATAAGAATAATGTCTATTTATTAATTAGCCGCCCTTGGTAAATAAATTGTTGGAGTATCCACGTACGCCGTGGCATGAAATGAATATTCCCGTTAAAAATCTGAAATCATTGAGACAGGTGGGGCACCTTAAACTTATCAGCGTGGCGTGAAGGTGAAGAACCCATTTCTCATTGGGATTCTTTTGTAGTGGTCTTTGCTGTTGGGATTGTGTTTGTAATTACTTATTCAAAGCATTTATTTATTATTTTGGTTTTAAAGTTGAAAAAATTTGTTTTTAAGCAAAAAAACATAGAGTGTGATATTTAAATAAAAAAAACAGCTTAATAAATTTTAATTAATTATAAAATTGTCACAAAATAACTTAAAACAATCAAAAAAATGTCATGACCTGCCTATCAGCTTCTGATGTTTTCTACTTATTTTTTAGAAGAAGCAGTAGCAAAAGTATGGAAATAAAACACTCAAATTCCATTTTTTTATCTGAAAGTTGATAAGCAGTTTGTAAAAATATTGCAAACATCCACTTAGTTAAACTAGATTGATTAATTATATCTAATCACAAATATAATCAATTTAAACAATAAATGAAATGGAAGATAAAAACGATATGGTATATAAAATTTATATTACAATTAGAAAAGCCTTTGGTTTTCACATTGGGAAAGATGCTGGCGGAACCATATAATGGCAATGGGGCAAGCCTTGCCCCAAAAAAACAAATTTTTTAACTTAATTTTTTTTTAAAAAATTACATTTTACCCTCTAAATTATAGTTATCTTCAAAAAAAATTATATTTTACCCCCTTAAATTGGTTTTTGACCCAAAAAGTTTTTTTAATTCTTTGCCCGGGCGCCATTCAGCAAAACCCTAATGAAGTGGCAGAACAAAGGGGGATTTAAGTACGATCCTGGGCGTATCCTTTCAGGGGCCACTTGGTTTTTTTAGGCCCATATATATATATATATATATATATATATATATATATCTTTACTATTCTTTACTATATTATAATGTCTCAAATCCTATAAAAACTACTTTGGTCCGTTTAAGTAGACCAATGTCTAATACTTAAGTAACCAAAAAAAACTAAATTGGCTTTCTATCACTAAGGGGCAAAATGTCAAAAACAAAATAACTTCTCCCGCTCTCACGTTTCAATCCATTCAATTTACACGCCAAAACCCAAAATTATCGAACCACCACCCGCTCAACATTCATTTCGAACACAAACCCACCAGGCTTTTCCATTTTCCCACACACCGACCATTTTCAAATCAAATCGAAAATCAAAACTTGGAAGACGATGACAACAAACACCGGAATGATGGATTCTGCATATTCGTCGGAAGATCATAAATTCTTCGTGGATCAACTCTAAATTTCTTTTTGGGAATTAAAGTAGACGTTTGTAGAAGTTTCATCGTCAAGCCCTAAATTTCTTTTAGGAAATTAAAGTTTAAATTTGGATGGATACTTACGCCTAAATCTGTTATGCTTACTTAATTTGAAACAATTCATAGTTTTAGCATTCAATTTCGTTGCGTTCTCTCTTTTGATTATTTGAGTTTGCTTAAGATTAATTTTTTCTTTTTTTTCTGTTTGAATTTTTTTTTTTTTTTTGTACATAAGAAATGTAGACACAAGAAAGATCACCGTATATTTGTTGGAGGTTTTGTCTTGGACGTAACCGAAACATCAATTCGAAAGTGCTTTTGTCCGTTTCAGAAATCTCCGAATTGGCTCAGAAAGCTCCGAATGTTGTGCTTGCATTTGTTTCTAATTCTTCTTTACCAATTTTCTGATCTTCGACTTTGCTCATTTATAAAATTTTATGAAATAAGAAGTACGCATGCAGACATCTTTTAATTGAGGAAAAGATTAATAATGACATTATATGCATCTTTATCTGCTTTTTTATAATGCATAATATAATTAATGGTGGTGGTCAAGGATTATAGTATGAAGCAGCAGAAGGAAATATGGATTTTTTTTTTTAAATGTTTTGAATTGTAATCCAAAGTTTAAATTCAAATTGGGTCTTTTGTTTTTACTCTTCATCTCTTAAATCAACCAACATTTTCTTTTCCTGCAGGCTTCAACCTCAAAAATATTTGGAGAAATTATGACAGGTAGTTTACACCCCTCTTTTCCCTTTTGCTCTTTGTTTGTTTGTTTTTTTAATAATCATTTCTTTCTTGACTGTGTAAATATTTTGCATGAAGTTAATTGCGTTCTAATAACCATTTGTTTCTACTTGGTGAACAATGGATTAATGAAGTTGCCATTTAAGCTAGACTGTCGTTTTTCAGTAAGTCATTTATGCGGATTAAATATGAAAAATAGACTATTAGTTCATTTTTAATTATGAAATTTTGTTTCCACAACAATCCACATTAGATCTGCAGACGATGGAGTGCATTGGATTTAGTTCTTTTGTTCATAAATTCCTCAATTATCTTTAGTCCAATGCCATGCATATAGCATACAGTTGTGGATTCAGAAGATGGATTTCTTCCAGTTGTGCCGGAAATCTTAAATGTCGGTAAGAAGTTTGCTCATGAGACAAGTAAGGCTCCATATCTTGGTGCACAACTTAGATTATTGGAAGTTTTGCTTTAGTTTCTGGATTATGCAATTATGGAAGGGAAGATCAGAAGTAGGGAACTCAGCTTAATTCCATTATTTTTCTATTCGAGAAACATCTACATAATGTTCAGCAATAAATGATTTAATGTTGAACAATTCATACCAGTGTCATTCTACAAACCAAAGTTAAGAGGCTAGAAAATTTAAATTGGCCTATTTTGCATTTGTTTGTGAAAGCAGTTGCGAAGCTAATTTTACAAATTGTATCAGCTACGTTTTCTAGTTCTAATGCCTAGTGAGTTAAAATTCAGTCACCAGTTTGTCTCTTCAATCATATTGTCATCCATGATGAGACTCATTATCATTGAATCTATTAAACTGTTATTTACAAAAATTCTTGACCCCAATAAACAGTCCAAAATTTTAGATTACAGTCTATACATTTTAAGATGTATATATCTGCATGTGGACTGGAGGTTGTGGGGGAGGATGTCACCTGATGTGGCTAATGTAAGAGCTATAGGTTTCTAAGATCATGGAAATTAGCATGTGTGCACAAACTTCTCTTTTTGCATGTGTATGTAAACTTTTTGGCGGGTTGGCTAAGATCTCAAGTTATCCTTTCTCCATTATCTGAAGAGTTATAAGGAATTGACAGTGTTTTAAACCTGATTTAAAGCTGAACTTTGACGTACTGTAACTGGGAAAATGCATGAGTTTTGGTTTAACAAGGAACAAGATGAAGATTTGATCACTTACGCTCATGATTTCTTGAATTTAATTGGATTTATCTATTCTTTTGTGTTTTCTCTTTTTAGTTGGAGAAACTCAAGTATCAGAAGGACTATATGGAGTCAGTAAAGAAGCTTGAGGAACAATGGGCAAAACAAGAAAAGCTATGGACATCAAAGTCAAAGTTGGACCATCTTATAATGGCATTGATCAGAGTTCAAATGCGGAGGTATCTCATTACCGGTTATATTCATTTTCGTGTATTAGCTATCATCTTGATAGGCTAATATACCAAATCAATTAGCATTGACAGGCTAATTTTGTAGTTTCATAGGTTCTTGCTTTGGTTAATTACTTGGTTGATCGGTATATCATGCTATATATGACAAGCAATTCTTTCTATTGCACTATAATATACCTTTTCCACCATAATCCATTGTGCTACTACCAACATGTTTGCTGAATGACTTTTATCAATGCATTGGTCATGTATGTATGTGATTTGTTTTACTATTTTCATACTTAGTTTGTATATGACGAAGATAGTGATATGTTGATTAGCTATAAAATTTTGTTTGGGATGTATAAAGCTAATAATGATTATATTGAATTACGTTACACACGCAACCGCGTGTGCGTTTTCCGCTAGTATATATAATAATTGTTCTTTTCTCAGATTTCAAATCCAAATTGACGAAGATAATCATGCTTGTAGCCATTGTTATTTTGCAAAATTTATCAACCACACTGACACTATGATTAGCTACGAGATCCACTATATAATCACATACTAACATCTTTTAATAGCTCGGTATGTTTTTTAAATTATTATTTTATCAAAATTTCTTGATTTGTGTAGAAATAAATTATTTATGTTTTTCAATATTTTGTTTGAAGTATAAATTTTTTGTTCAATCTTTACAACCATGTTATGATTACTATATCACAAACAGTAGAATCTATTTCTATTTAAAATATAATATATATTATAACTATATTTATTTTTATTTTTGATCAAAGAGGAGGGGCAAAGATTTGTATTTACACAGACCCGACCCTAAGTCCTCGCCAAAGTGGTGGATGAGGCTTATCCATTTGGCTATGTCAGGGGTCTCCTACACGTTACAACAAGTTTTAGAATTTCTAATTGATATTACTGAATTTGTATAATATTTTTATGATTTTATTCATGTGAAAATTACAAGGAAGTACACTTTATGACATAAAATCTACTTAAGTCTGGAAAAAAATCTTAGTGCATAAAAAACCAAATTGGAAACAATTTTGTTGAATAGGTCCTGTCACGCCCCGAGACCGGGATCGATACACCGGCGTTGATTCAAATACAATTGAAAATCAACAAGCCTCATAGTACAGAATTTAATACAACCAGTCTATTATTCCAAAACATAAATGTTTTACAACTGAAAATAAAACCATAACTTAAATCTTAACCAGAGTTTAGCGGTAAGCGTAATTATGAGAATCTTGAAATAATTGCGGTAGATCACCACCCCAAAAGTTATGTGTTCTGCATCTTCGGTATCCGTCTCACTTTTATTCCTGGGGAGGGTATGTAAGGTGGTGGTGTTTTGGTTGAACTCAGTAAGCGGGGGGCCAATCGAATATGCCAAAAACATATACTTATATAGATTTCAAAACAGATTTCAAAACATGAACTGATACAGATAATATAATTTTGCTCCGTTGAGCCATACTAAAATGCATCATATTAGAACACATATCATATACTTATCAAATTAGATCGATCTACATAACATCAGGATTATAGAGGTGGCTCCTACGAATTCAAGAGGTGGCTCCCGTACGTATAGCACTTTGCCCCATTGGTTCAAGAGGTGGCTCACACGTTCGTAGCACGTTGTTTCGCATAGCACTTATCTCCCGATATTCAGAATTTTCATGACATCGTAGTTTTTAAATAGTTTCACATATTCGACTGTATTTCGTAAGCATTCATATGTTATCAAACGAAAGGATAATATAACAAAGCCCACTTACCTGATTGTTTACGATGATTCTTTAAACTTGAAAAGAGTATGGATCTACAACCTTCAAAATCAACTTCTTTTCTTGCTAGAATATTTGATATTTTGAGAGTATTTCCTTTAAACTTTTTGTGTTTCTACTAATGAATCTATCTTGGTATTTATAGAAGTTTTTCAAGAAAATATGTAAGCAATGACATCGAGTTAATATTATGTAATCAATGACATCAAGTTAATATTATGTAATCAATGACATCAACTTAATATATGTAATCAATGACATCAACTTAATATTATGTAAGCAATGACATCAACTTTAATATTATGTAAGCAATGATGTATTTAAGGATAGTTTGATTACCCAAATTCAATGTATCATGTTGTGGTATCATGTTGTGGTAAGGTGGTTGCAAGTGGTGATCATCACAGGTCCACTTTCAAATTTTCAATCAATTGAGTGTTTTACGACTCTTTTACCCATCAATGGTTTGATATATTGCATCTATCCCTTAGGCTTTTGTTAAATTACAAAGCAGTCCATATATAATATTTAATTACCTTTTATATCCTTATATTTATAGAAAAGTAACATTTAACGAGTCCCCGTTTTTTGCGATCCTTGGCACAAAATGGTTACAACAGGTGAAATTGTTATCCCGATGGAATTCACGGAAAACCAAATTGAGATGCAATTAATCCCCTACAGAGAAATCCAGGATATTAAAAACAAGGTGAAAAGAGAGGTTGCTAATACACTCTCATGGATTCATATCGGAGCCATTAGAGTTACCATTAAAGCAACATTCAAGGAATGAATTGATTCGCCCCTCAACCTGGCGATCTTTGACAAGAGAATCCCGAACCTCAAAAATTAATGTTTGGGAGCAGTGACAGGAAATCTGTATGCAGGAAAGATGGCCTTCAACATCTATCCGAGGATTGCATACAATTTAGGAGATCGGGACTTCAACAAAGTTCTCACTCTTGATCCAGATTTAAAAAGAGAATATTTGATGAAAGAAGGGAACAAGCCTTACTCGATCACCTACAAGGTGTCATACGCACTCTCGAATACTCATCATTCCGAGGTATTCTTGAGAAAGCAGTATTGCCGGACATCATTGATACTCCGACAATAGGAGAGATTTACATGAGAATACAAGATCAACCTGTTATAAACAGAAGCACGCGCCTTATGATCGAGCCAAGAAGGATCTTTCCAACAGGATATGTTAATCAGCAACTATCAGGGGAAAAAACAGAAGGCAACATCAAGCATAGATCAGAAAATTCCTGATGTATTCAAAACAATAGGAAAACTGAAATGCCCAGAAGGCTGGAGAGAAGTGCAGATAGTTTTCGACATCACCGAGAAGAACAATATTTCCCCTGCGATGTTCTATATTATTTACAACAACCTACAGTCGGCAAATTTCAAGGAAACCTTCAAATTGGTGAAATTGATCTCACAATTGAAGGAATTGCCGGAATGATCCCCAGAACAGCTTATTTTAGGGATTGAATTTCTCGAGGAACATAAACCTTAGGAAAGATTGCAAGATGGGATGGAATTCACGGTCGACGGAAAGAGCTACTGTATTCGATGACCACCAGTTCATTCTCAATATACATATCCGTTGGGATGTTATATGAAAAGTATCGGGCAAAATATTTTGAAGCCTACATAGATTCAGGAGCTGTGATATGTACTGCCAGGCGAGATATCTTCCCCAAAGAAGTTGGTGAGAAATTACCAGCCATTGGCGGAAGAGACTTTTCCAAGAGGATCCCTCTTCTTAATTAAGGAATCCAAGGAGCGGAAATCATTATCGGCGGAGCAGGCAGTACCCCATGGTAGTCAAAACTCCACCTATTTATTTCCATGATACAGGTGCAGATATACTGTTAGGAAACAATTTCCTACAGACATTCAAGCGGTTCACACAGGAGAACGAGACCAGGAGACTTATTTTCACAACCTTTTGTGATCATAAGATTATTGTGCAGAGACTACGGGAGGCATTTTATAGAAAATTCCCAATTAATTTTCGCAGCAAGCGTGGTGATGAAGGAAAACTTTGACACCCAAAGATGAAGGATCAGAGGAAATTTGGGGAAGCAAATTCTTCAGTTTCGACAACAAGGTCCTAGTGAAAATGATTCTCAAACTTTTGACTGGGTTAACATTATGTCTTTCAGGGAACAGGATCAGGAAGAAGTGACTCCAGAAACCCTGTTGCTATTAAAAAAGGCATTAAAGAAGAAGTTCCACAACCTGAGACTACCCTTGAAGAGCGAATTACTCTAGAGGATGTAAAAAGGAAAATTCGGAGGAACTACAACAAGAATCCACTAGCATGGTGGAACAAGAATGAGCTCAAAGCTACTTTGAAGGTGAAAGCCGAAACGAAAATGAGTTTGTCAGATTCAGACCAATCCCCATGAATATGGAAGATCGGATGGATATACAGATGATACTTAAGGAACATCTTGACCTTAAGTTAATCTCAGCAGGTATTTCTCCATACAGCAGTCCAGGATTTCTTGTTCGGAATCATGGAGAAATTAAACGAGGAAAGCCGAGATTGGTGATCAACTATAAAGGGATCAACGAAATCTTGGAGTTCAATGGATATTTTATCCCAAGCAGAGAACATTTGGTAAATAGCATCAAGAATGCCAAAGTGTTTCTAAGTTCGATTGCAAGTATGGGTCCTACCTTAAAATGGAGGAAGCAAGCAGAAAGTTTACAACATTCTCCACACCACAAGGACATTATATATGGAATGTTATGCCAATGGGATTGGCAAATGCTCCCTAGATTTATCAAAGAAAGATGATAATATGTTCAAGGATTACTTCAGCTTCATGTTCGTTTATATTGACGACATCCTCATAGCGTCAAGAAACATGAAGAACATCTTAAACATCTGGAAATCTTTTCAGATATTTGTTTGTTACAAGGAAATTAGTGCTTTCTGAAAAGAAAGCAGCGATTGCTACAAAACAGATATAGTTCCTTGGAATCGAGATCGACGAATCTGGAATCATCCTGCAGAATCAATCATATTTGAAAAAGTACAAGAATATTCGGATGACCTCGAGGATTTAAAACACTCAGAGTTTTTTATTTGGGAGTTGTCATTTGCTGGGATGTTTGTCAACAGCACAATCATAGGAAGGTGTTCAGTCCACTACTCAAGAAAGATATTAAGTTTGAGTAGAAAGAAGATCACAGACAAGCTGTCAAACAACTTAAGGAGGTTTGCAGGTGGCCTCATTACTTAATCCATTATGTATAAATGAATCATACAAACGTGAGTCTGAATTAAGTAAACACATGCACTGATTAAGAGTTTCTGACTAGTTAAGTTGTTACAAGGGTTATAAAAACCTAACCAACTATACATCACATGTACAAGCAACAACCTAATCTAAGATAACTCCTAGGCAGTGGTTCAGCGCGCAGCGGAAAATGACTCACATCCCGTCCTCCCACGTCCATGAGTCCCTACAGAAACATTCACACAACGTGAGTATAGATAAACCATTATCTCAGTGCGGTATCAACACAATATCAATGATAAAGCACAATAATAATCATTAATTGTGAATGCTCTGTATTATGCATCAACAAATGCAACTATGTCATGACATGTCTCATCACACATCCTATTATCACAAGACTAATATGATATGTCAATTTCCACTCAATATGTCAGTGGAACCGCCTCACATCTTCATATTAGCAACACATATCATCGTACCGTCCTCACATGATAATAGCCAGAGTATATACCCAAAAACGGCGTATATCTCACATACCAAGTATATGTAGCATACCCGAGCATATACCCAAACCAGGCGTATACCTCTAATACTAACGTAGCATACCCGAGCATATACCCAAACCAGGCGTATACCTCTAATGCTAAAGCATATACCTCATCCATCTCAAACACATGATATCCATGAATGTACATGCATATGATACTACAAATCATATGATACCAACACAACACAATTCATATGATATCAATCTCATAACATCATCTCATAATATCTATACTCCGTACGTCAACACGTACCTGATATACTGGCTAATTGCCTCTTTGCCCCGTCCCCTGTGATGATGCTACAATCACATGAACAATATACCATGTTATAAGACACTTCAAAAATAAATACTACAAAATATAACATTTTTTACAAATTCTGACCCTGGCGATCGATCTCATGTTTTTAGGCGATCGATCGCCTAAAGATTGGTCATAGGCGATCGATCTCTTATTTTCAGGCGATCGGTCGCCTACCCTTTGGAAATCATTCTGCCTTGAGGCGATCGATTGCCTATTTGCAGCGATCGATCGCTCAAGCACCGCCATTCTCATGTTTAGCCACAGGCGATCGATTGCCTCGCACGTAGCGATCGATCGCCTACTCTGTTTTCTTGAAAAACATGGCGATTTCAGGTATACTTCCTAGGTGTTTCTCCCACAACTCAAAATTCAACATTTAAACATGTTTCATGCAATCTCTACTAACATATAAACATGTTTCTCTCATCATACAACTCATTTATTTGCATGATAACAGGTTTCAATTCAAAGCATACAAAATAGTAACCACATGCTTCAACTTTCCATCAATTCAATCCATATGCATCATATGCTATCCAATTCTTACCAGGAAGGATGAAGTCACTTCACTTAGCTTCCTATCTTGATTACAAAGTGAAATCCAAGCAAAATATGAAAACACAAGCAAGGGTTTGGATAGGAGCTTGTGTAGAGATTTTGTAGGTATGTTAAGGTGTATTGTGAGTTGCAAAATCTGATATCTCATATTTATCAACCTCAAATGCAAACTCAAATAAAAGGCACATGCATAGGAAAATTCAATTCAAATGCCTAGTCCAAGTTGCTTGATATGTCACTACACTTGTGCATCATGTTTCTTTCCTTGACATATATCTAATATTCATTTCATGTATGTGTTCATTAATCCTCGGTTTCAACCCGAACTTGAGTCCATATTGATAGGGTTGAATATTACGCGTTTTTAGGCTATGATATGTATATGTTTTCGTGTTGATTCTTGGATTATTTTATGGTTTATGGTATATATTTCTCTATTTCAGGAATCAATGTTGAAATGTAGGGAAAGGTGAAAAATCAAGCAAAAATGATGAAAAAATGAGTAAAGTTGAAGAAAAGAGGAAAAACCAGAATCCGAGACACATGTTGCTCCTTTCTCCTCAAATTACTATATGTTCGAGCCATGTTTTGGAAATGTGGTCCATATAAAAGTTGTATAACTTTCTCTTATCTTCGCGTGGACAGCTGATTCAACAAATTTGGAGTTCGTATGAGAAAGTTACGGCCAAAATACGAAACTCGCCAGAAGCTGAAAAAGGCGAAGAAACTTACTGTGAAGGGCGATCGATCGAACAAGGATTTCTGATCGATCGAGACGGGCAGAAAAAGCCACAAAATTCTTACTGGAAGGCTCGATCGATCGGCCACTTTCGTCCGGATCGATCGGGGGAATGAATTTTCATTAAAAAAACTTCCTTATAGAGTTTGTTTCCAACAAGGAAGTCCTTGATTTCCTTCCCCTATATATTACAAATGAAAATTACAACCCATATAGAAGAATTTGAACCCTAGAACACACACACACAGCCTCCATCTCGCCCCCACCCCCCCCCCCCCCCCCCCCCTTTCCTTCAATTCCACAAAACCACACGCCTCTTTTTTCACTCTAACCTCACGCCTCCTTCACACGGCCATCAGCCATTCACTCCACCATAACCTCCATCTTTCTTCCACTCTTCACCATCCATCATCACTCATCAACCCTTCACCCTATGTTTTGAAACGAGCCAACAAGATAATCGAAGAGCACGATCGAGAAAGAAGCGAGGAAGGATCGAGAATCAACGAAAGAGTCGACTTGGGAGTTTTCTTTTACTTTTCTATTATTGTTTTACATAAATAATTGGATTGTTGTGTTTTTTATGATTGAGAGATATCAATAACATAGTTTTTCCTATTGATTTTGAGATTGAAATTCATATATCTTCTAAGTGCATGTGTTATTGTTCTTAATGCTTTTGAAGGATTGATCACCTTTGAATGATATCTTATTATAATTGAGATCGAGAGATGAAATTATAATACGATATAATAATTCATGTCGTGTGTTAAAGATTGAGATCGAGAGATAAAATCACACACGAGTGATAGCTTTGCGTTGTTTAATCTAAAGTTAGTGGTTTTCATAAATCTCATTCAATGTTAAATTGTTAATTACGTGAACGAGAGTTACTAGTTGCAATTTGATGTTAGACTTAATATAGCTCGAGAGAGTATATTGAATAAATTCGGAAAACCCGTCACCTTAGAGATGTATGGAGAAAAGAATTGTAAGAGTTGGGTTAGGTGAATAATTGTCTTGATTCTTACTTGTGGATTTTTCTCGTGATCGTCGACTATTTTGGTTGGATTATAGTAGCTTAATTTAGTTTAGTTTAATTATTAATTGATTATCGTAGGTTAAATATAGTTAAAAGAAATCTTATGTGGTACTTGCTTGTTAGTCCTTGTGGGTTCGACAATCCGTATCTTCCTATCTATACTAAAACTTGACACCGTGCACTTGCGGTAAAAAATCGCTAGATTGGAAATAATTGCTTAAAATAAACGATCAAGTTTTTGGCGCCGTTGCCGGGGACTAACTTTAGTAATATCATACTAGGTTCTTTGACTGTAATTTAACCATTTTCCCTTTGTATATATTTATTTCGAAAAAAAAATTTTTATTAATTATTTTTGTTTGTCTTGTGAGGTACTTGGAGATGCTACATCAACAAGCCTTCACAAGCTTTGCCCAACAACGTTCCGAGCCGTTCTACGCTGTTTGGGAGAGATTCAATGAATTGGCCAACACATTCCGGTATCACAACTTTTCGAACTATACTCTCTTGCAATATTTCTTCAACGGGTTGGATGCACAGACACGAGAATGGGTATTTAGCGCATCACTGGTGTAATACCCCGAAATGTAATATGATATGTTCTATGATGATGAATTATGATGTGTCTAAGGGTTATGGTGTATTTAAATTGGGGGCCACGAATTATGTTATGATGATGATGTGTGGGAGCATGTTGGGTATTTTAAGGGATGTATTAATTATATGAAGTTAGAAAATATCGACTGAGGATATTTTAATACATCGTACTATATACCGGGATACAATTAAACACCCCATGGCACCCCAACCCACACCACCTACCCCCAACCCATGCTGCAAGTGGCTGGGTGCCCATGCCTTTTCCCCCACCCTTTCACTTCACCTCCATCACTCCAATCTCACCCCATTTTCGTCCAAAACCATCCAGCTCCAGCTTAGCAGGTAGGAAGGAAGAAACTTCAAAATTCTTTGCAAGAAACCTTCCAAAAATCGGAGCAAAGGAGGGTGAGAAATCATATTCTGTTTGGTTTAGTTTTGTTAAGTTAATGTTTTACTTGGTATGAAAATGGCATGCTAGGTTAGGTTTTTTGTCGAACCTTTGATTTAAGCTCATTCATGATGTTCCTATGAAGTTTCTAGCATGTTTATATGAGCATGATATATGTGCTATGTGGTAGTTTTGTTGGCTTGAAACTAAGTGTTCGAAAATCTGGGTAATGCCATGATGCCCTGTTTTCTGTAAGTTGGTTGAGCTCTAAGTTTATGATGATTTTGATGCATGTTAGCTTAGGTTATGAATAAACCTTTGGCATGAGTACATGCCAGGAAGTTTGGTGAACATGCCAACATAATTGTTTAAGCATGAACTACGGGATATGTAGTAGTTTCATTGCTATAAAGATGTGTGTTCAAGAATTCTGGACTGAAGAATCATGCCCTGTTTTCTGAAAAAGCTGGTCGGGTAATGATAAAAAGGGGTAGGTTTAATGCATGTAGGTTTAAGTTATAAGTGAACCTTTAATTTTAATACATGCATGAAAGTATGTGGAAGTTATTGATATTCTTGTTTAAGCACTTTATGTGTGATATGAAGTAGTATGGATGGTATGAAATGGGGTGCTCAAAAATCTGGGGAAGTCCCGATTTTTCAGAGCTCTCGATCGATCGAGATTTAGTTCCGATCGATCGAGCGAGACAGTGGTCTAATGTATGATTTAAAACTTTGATGTCGATCGATCGAAGGATTTCTCGATCGATCGGTGAAGCTCCTCGATCGATCGGTAAAATGTTCGATCGATCGAGCGAGGCAGGAAGCCAAGACACTGTTAGTGCACAGTGTCTCGATCGATCGAGACCTAGGGCCGATCGATCGAGACAGGCAGAAAGTTGAAAAATTTAATGATGTTTTTTTTGTTAAGTTTATGATGTAAGATGGTTTTGAGGCATCTAATATGGTATTATGTGGTCTTGTAGAACCATCCCAGGTACCGGCACCATCAAGGAGATAAAGTCTGTTGACTCCTCCTCTTTTTGAAAAGGTACGTAAGAAGCGTACGGGCATCGGACGGTAACACACATCTCTATACTACAACTATGCTTTTATTGCATGAGTATTCACGATGAAATGACGGTGTTTATACGATGTTTACATGAGGATGTTTATATGATGTTTATATGATGAAGTTCATATGATGTTTATTGCTTATACGATGCTTATATGATGACATTTATGTGATGTATTGGGGTAAGATGCCCTACATGGTAAGAGGCCATGCGATGTATTGTGGTAAGATGCCACGGGTAAGATGCCCTACATGGTAAGAGGCCATGCAATGTATTGTGGTAAGATGCCACGGGGTAAGATGCCCTACATGGTAAGAGGCCATGCGATGTATTGTGGTAAGATGCCACGGGTAAGATGCCCCACATGGTAAGAGGCTATACGATGATGTTGTGGTAAGATGCCACGGGGTAAGATGCCCCATATGCATGATTCTAATCAGGGACAACAATAAGAAGTGAATGTACAACCAGCATATTACTTAACCAATGTTTCATGCATTTACTATGATGTTTATAATGTTAAGTAAGATTATATATGCTCATGATGTGTTGTCCCTGTAGGTACACTTTTGGACGAAAGGACTAAGGGTCGGGTTGAGGCAGTGAGCTGCGAGGGACACAGGAATGTATAGAATTCAAGTGATGATTAGTATCTACTCTAGGAGTAGTGTAAATCTAAATGACATTCCTTTAGAATGTAATGAATTGTTTTTGAAGTTTTGCATTTTGGCCTGTAATCCCGTTAGCTCATGTAACAACCAAAACCTTAAGATGTTACTTTAATGCATTTTTAGTCCTTCTTATGTCTATTAATCACTGTTAAGGTGGGAAGACCCCACATTAGTGGTATCAGAGCAGTGGTTAGATAACTCGGGAATGAGTGAAGGGTAGCCTTAGCAATAAGTTGGCTAGTACTTACTATTGAACATGTTTTATGTGTATGTTGCATATGAGGTTTCTATGTTATGCTAACATGTTTAAATTATCTAACGATGTGCTTTATGAACTGCTTTTGGTGTTGTTATTACCCTTGTGTTGCAGCATGGAGCAAATATAGAAGTGGGTGACGCCATTAGTGTAAATGCAAGTGCTGGCGTACGAACCCATTGCCACCACCAGCTTTGGGAGAGGAACCCTCTGAACAGCAGTTGCTACCTGGGGAATTGAGCTTGGCTCAGTTTATGATGTATCGACCTCCGATGTTCGAGGGAACTGAATCAGGAGAGAAAGCTGAGGAATGGTTAGAGAGGATCGAACAGATATTTGTGGCAGCGCCTTGTGCAAAGACGGCCTGGATCCGATTAGCAGAATTTCAGCTGTCCAAGAAGGCATTGATGTGGTGGAAAACCACAGTGATTGAGCAAGAGGCTCTGGGACAGGAAGTAAATTGGAAGATGTTCCGAACGCGGTTTTTGAACCGCTATTTCTCAGCCGCTGCAAGACAGGCCAAGGAGGATGAGTTTACCAGTTTAAGACAAGGTACCATGCCTGTATCTGACTATGCTCTACATTACTGTTCCTTACTACGATATGTGCCACACATAGCTGCAAGCACTCAAGCGAAGATGCGGAATTTCATGAAGGGCTTGAGGCCTGAACTGTATGACAGGGTGATCACTTATGGCCCTGCCTGTTTTGATGATGCACTCTCACGAGCTGAGCTAGCTGAACTGGGAGTCGGTGCATATCCTGATGCTGTGCCACCTCCGCACCCCCTCAGAGATCCACTTCTGATAATTTGAAGCCCAGGGGTGATCAATTTAAGCCTAGGGGGAACACTTCAGCATCGAGATTCAGTGGCAAGAGGCCCGAGAATCGATGGAAGGGAAGGTAGGAATGATGCTCCATCTGGGAGAGGACAGTCTCAGGGAGACAGATCTGGAAGAGTTCAGTGCACTCTTTGTGGGCAGCCACATTTGGCAAAGGACTGCGTAGGATGTTATGTCTGTGGCGACAGAGGCCACTTTGCTCGGCGGTGTTCCCAACAGGGAAGACAGCAGAGCTCTACGGGGAGACCTGCGGACAGAACGGCACAACACCGGCCACCTTTGTGCCAAGACAGTATGGAGGTCAGCCCGCGGGGCCACCTCAGGGACAGGTGTATGCTTTGACGAGGGAGCAGGCTACGGCGGCCCCGGAGGAAGTTATAGCGGGTACGTGTCTTTTATTTACGCACCCTGCTCTTAAATTGATAGACACAGGTGCGTCACACTCTTTTGTGTCGACAAGTTTTGTTGAAAGGCACCACATACACTTCTCCGTCCCCCATGCCTCTTATGGTCTCGACCCCCGCTGGAAGAAGTTTGACTACGGATCAGATTGTTTATGATGGCCTCATTTATTTTGAGGATAATGAGTTAAGATCAGATTTGATTGTGTTGGGAATGACAGACTTCGATTGCATTGTGGGCATCGATGTTCTGAACAAGTATCAGGCAGTGGTAAACTGCAGGCAAAGGACTGTCCGATTTAGATCTGTATTGGGAGTCCAGTGGACATTCTATGGGGATGGTTCCCGTCCGAAGATTCCGTTAATATCTGCTGTCAAGATGACACAGCTATTGGAACGAGGCCATGAAGGATATCTTATCTACGCTGTTGACATGACGGATAAGAGGAAGGAATTGAAGGTTGAAGATGTGCCCGTAGTGGCGGAGTTTCCTGATGTCTTTCCGGAGGAGATTCCCGGATTCCCACCGACGAGAGAGGTCGAGTTTGGGATTGAACTACTACCAGGGACGTCTGCAATTTCTCGCGCCCCGTATAGGATGGCACCAGCAGAGTTAAGGGAGTTAAAGATACAGTTGCAGGAACTCCTTGATAAGGGCTACATACGCCCTAGCGTATCGCCATGGGGTGCGCCTGTCTTATTTGTTAAGAAGAAAGATGGATCGATGCGTCTATGCATTGATTATAGGCAGTTAAACAAAGCTACAGTAAAGAACAAGTATCCACTTCCGAGGATCGATGACTTGTTCGATCAGTTGCAGGGTACGAGGCTCTATAGTAAGATCGATCTGAGGTCGGGGTACCATCAGATTCGAGTAAGAGAAGATGATGTTCAGAAGACGGCTTTCAGGACTAGATATGGGCACTATGAATTCCTGGTCATGCCTTTTGGGGTGACGAATGCCCCAGCTGTCTTCATGAGTTTGATGAACAAGGTGTTCCAGCCATATTTGGATCAGTTCGTCATAGTCTTCATTGACGACATACTTATTTACTCTCGGACTGAAGAAGAGCATGTAAGGCACTTGAGGATAGTGCTTCAGATCCTTAGGATCATCAGTTTACGCAAAGCTAGTAAGTGCGAGTTCTGGTTGGACAGCGTGGTATTTTTAGGCCATGTCATATCTAGCCACGGAATATCTGTGGATTCAAGGAAGATTGAAGCTGTGATGAGTGGGCTGCACCCACTTCTGTACCGGAAATACGGAGTTTTCCTCGGTTGGCAGGTTATTATACCGACGTTTCATCGAAGGTTTCTCGAAGATTGCCAACCTCTGACACAGCTGACTCAGAAAGGAGTCTCCCCTTCTTTTGGTCCTGAGGCTTGTGAGGAAAGCTTCCAAGAGCTGAAGCGCCGTTTGACTACAGCGCCTGTTG